>JAFEMN010000078.1:0-314018 GCA_018801565.1 Epichloe coenophiala
GGGCGGCTGAGTCAACGTTACTCGTGCGGCCCGGTCGAACCCTTTCAGTCAACGGCGGAGTCTGATTTAGTAGTTGCCAGACCTGAACGGCAATTTTGCTCTTTCCGTTGCTGTGGTGCTGGTGTTTTGTTTCAACAAGTGGCGGACAGACATGTATGTAATGTCATCTACGTGCAGAGCCAAAACGAGGAGGGCGACAGAGGAAGATGGAAAGTGTAACAAAAAAGGCACCAAAACGAGGAGGGCGACAGAGGAAGATGGAAAGTGTAACAAAAAAGGCACGACGCCGACCCGGATTCGAACCGGTGCCCCCTAAGGGAAAAGATGTACCGGGGGAATTCGGATCTTTCGCGTTGGACCACTCCGCCACAGCGCCATGTCATTTCGGCCAGACGTTGAGTACTAACATCTGAAGCAATTCGGCTCCTTTCTCCCTGGCCTCACAAATGGCGAGACAATGAATTAATTTGGAGGTCTTGCCAAGTCGAATGCTCTCTATGGAAATACCATGGGCACTTGGGGTGTCGTTCAGTGGGGAAGAATAAAAAAAACGCAGTCGTGGTTGTTGATCAAGTGCACATCCTATTGACCTCGTTTAAGTTAGATTGCAAATTGTTCTCCCGTCGTCGTGTTCTCGCATTTTCTCGGCCCAGCCCGTCCGCCACAGTTGGCCGAGGACGCCGGAGCGCGGGGCGCGGGGCGCACGCTAAAAAAAAAAAATAAAAAAAAAGTCGCAGCCTGGATGCGTACCAGAGACACCAAGTTCATTGTACGTAGATGACTGTTTGGAAGGATTCCGGAACAACGAAAGTCGCTAAACCGTCGGATTACCGGAGTACCAAAGTGCGTGCAGTGCAATGAACAAATGCAATTAATGCAATGTTCGGATAGTGAGGGGCTGTTGTGACGACGTTGTGACGACGACGACCCTGCCCGGAAGTTGGAAGGTGTGCGAGCTGCGAGCTGCGACCCATGACGTGCCGTACGCTACGGAGTACGGTACGTACACCCTCCCTGTTCGAGTATATTTTTAGACTTGTATATACATAATATGTATATTTATGTTCAATACCCAATGGGCGTTCGGTACGGCGGAACGGAACAGTCGACTCGACAATTTCACAAAACGCAGCGAGCGAGCGAGCGAGGAGCGAAGCGACACGGCGCACAAGATGCACAAGATGCACACGATGCACACGATGCACACACACCGCACGGCTATTCCCACGCGCGCGTGGTGGACTCAATCTCAATTAATGCATGCATGCTCGCTGACAGGCACCAGCCTCAAGCTCATCCCAAGCTCATCCCAAGCTCAACCCCATCCGCATCTTCCACCGCTCACCTGGGCTGGGGCCACCTTGCTCACGGGACACCTTATTGGACACGGCGGAGCAGTCGCAGCGCAGCCTTGCAACGCCTTGCAACCTGCCTTGCCGTACGTACATGTACATGTACGCACAGGCAGGAGGGTCCCGCACGTCCCCACACACTATATGTACAACGGACATACGGATTACGAATTACTATGTACACTCCGGCTTGAAGCCAACAAGGAGTTCGTTCCTCATTTCATCCCTTTTTTGCTGGCAATGCTTTGCTTTCCGATGTGAAGCAGGCTGGTTTCGTTGTCGTGTCCACCATCTCGATTGCACATTGATTGCACATCCCGGAGAACTGCAAGTTCCATTCCTACACTCTTCACTCCGCCCAGAAGATCCGACAGACGAACAAGATGTTGACACCACCGTGGCCAAGTTGTACACCCCAGCCGTGCATGCAGTCTGCGTTGCGGTGTCTTGAAGAAAAAATCAAACGTGTTGCTGCAGCCTCCGGCCAGCCTGGCGCCACACCCACCCACCCCCGAAAACACACAAATCTCGTCTCATCGGCCAATTCGTGGCAGGACCAAAAAAAAAAAAAGTAAGCCACGGCCAGGGGCCCCCGGGCCTGATCTGATGGCTCTTGTCATCCAAACGCCCCAGGAACGAGGTACATACATACATACATAGCTCCAGGCAGGCACTTGTGCAAACCAGGGCTGCCACGGCGATGCGTGCACGCACCAACGGACTTCTTTGTGCAAAGTACATACATACGTATACAAAAAAAAAAAGTCCGAATTGACCCCAACGTTGCCCGAGACGTCCGAAACCGTTCTAGATCCAGGATAGTATGTGAAACAAATTTGCCCCTCGTTCGCGGAATCGATACGTCGTCGCCCGATCGTTATCTACAAGTAGACCGCCTCGGGACTTCAATGGACGGCCAAGTCGGCAAGCGGACTCAGTCGCCCCCGAGATGGGTCACGACATCTTATTATATAAATAAGATAAGACAAGCAAGTACATAAGTGGGTGGGCTGCGCCTCGGCCCGTCGCCAAGCTAAGCTAGCTCTGCTGGGTTGTTTGGATTTCTCCTCTTCCTTCCGCGAGGCCACATCCGCGCCGGAGTCCCCGGCGGGGGCTAGTGATAATTATTTGGTTGGTTGCATCGCGGGCAACTTGGCAATTAGTGAGTGTCATTGACTCGACTCCTTGATGGCTGTTGCTTGGCAAGTCGCAATCAATGTCAGCTCCCGCATCCGCTGCTACAAGACGCGCCCCGTCCGTGAATTTAGACCAATTCCGTGTGCCCAGTCAGGGGCAGTTCATTTCAATCCCTTTATGAATAGTATAGTATACATGTCGTGTGAGAAGACCAAGGCCCAAGATGTCTAACAAGTAGAATCCCTTCCATCCCATCCCTCCCTCCCTCCCTCCCTCCCTCCAGTGCTCAGGCCACCATGAATGCGCATCACCGGTTCTCCCAACGAAATGCTTCCGTCTTCTTTCCCCATGCTTTCTCTCCGCATGCCAGATGAGCAGTCATTGAACTCAAACATTCATCGGTGCTTGCGTGATATAGCCGCCGCGCTCGCTCGCTCTCTGTGGTACAAGTTGAAAAGAAATGTTACGACAAAAAAGATCTGAAATTTCAAGGACAGACACGCATCGCATCGCATTTGACGCCACGGCCAAGTCAGCACCCCCCAAGTCATTCAATGCATGCCTCATATTTCGTTTGATAGCAATTCTTCGACAAGAGTTTCGACAACTTCGAAATTCACTGCTTCGTGTCATCGATGACCCCTTTGTTTCCGGACTTGTCTCGTTGGAGTGATTGATTTTGTGATCCGACAAAGTGTGGTCTGCTCATGGAGCAGGACGTTTATGCTCTTCGGCTCATGGCTGCAGACGCGCCAGCCGCTGCCAAGTCTTGTTTTCCGCTAGCTGTTCGACCAGCCGCGCGAGGTAAGCTGCTGATGCTGCTGATTGATCCGCCAGCACTCGTTCGCCTGCTGATACTGGCGGCAGTCGCAGCCGTGGCTCCAGAAGTCCTTCGCGAAGCGCCGGAGACTGGTTTATGGGGACTGATGCCGGTTCGCGCGGTATTATTGGCACTTTTCGGCGCAGCAGTCGGCGGCTCGGGAAGCGGACGCGGCGCTGAGAACAGGTTCACGCGCTTCGATGGCGACGAGTCCCTCGCGGACAATCTAGGTATAGCTATAGGCGCCGCCTTCTGGCCGGTGATGAACTCATGGCGAACAGCATCCTCTGGTCGTAGACGTCTTTCCGGGTCCCAGCGCAGGCAGCGACTAATGAAGTCCAGAAAGCCATCATCATCGCACTTCAGTACCTGCTGCAGCGTCTTGGATGAAGGTCGACGTCTTCGGCCCTTGGAGGATACAGTCAACCTGGGCTTGCCCATGGAATCGAAAAAGAGTTTCTTTCTCGTGCTCTTCTCGATCAAATGCTTCTCGGGTGGGCCAAATACTTCCATGATGCATGCCAGTTGCTCCTGCTCATTCTCACCCGGGAAGATGGGAACTCCCGTGTACAGCTCTGCCAAGATGCAACCGACACTCCACATGTCGATGGGCATGCCATACGTCATGCCCAGAATGACCTCGGGTGATCGATAAAATCTCGACTGAATGTACGTGTACACTTTCTCATGCTCGAAACAGCTGGATCCGAAGTCGATGACCTTGATTTCGGCATGGAGAGGATGCCTCAGCAAAATATTCTCGGGTTTCAAGTCACAGTGAATGACTTTGCGCTGCTTGAGCAGAACAAGTGAGGACAAGATTTGTTTTGTGAATCTCCTGATGATTTTCAAAGAGAACCCTCGGAATGAGTGCGCCTTGATAAACTCGTAAAGATTCATGTCCAGCAGTTCGGTGGATATACATAGATGCCCGCGGAAGTAAAAGCTCTGTGTAAAATTGACCATGCTGTGCTTGTTTTTCGGGTCCTGTCATCACATTGAATGTTAGTTTTGTCTCTTGGAAGAAGATGAACATGGAAAACCCGCGCTCAAACTCGGGTGCAATCAGACTGACCCATTCGCGAAGTTTTTGAAGAATATTGACCTCAACAAGCGCTTGCTGATGAAACCGTTTCTTGTTTCTGATGATTTTGATGGCAACGAGAACGCCGAGTTTATGGTCAATACACCTCACTACCTGTCCAAAACTTCCCTTGCCGAGAACATCTACGATTTCGTATCTGTACGAGAGGTGGTCACCGGGAACAATGGTGTAATCTCCTCGCTCATCGTCGTAGCCAAAGTTTGGTGCATCCGACTGCAGATTACCAACGACCTTGCGTGCATTTTGCGTTCCGCAGAAGTAGATGTCGTTGTAATCGATTATCTCGCCACGCTCATACATGTTCAACATGGCGATCCGAATGGCATCTTGGGGACTGACGCGTTCTTTGGGGGTTGCCCGCTTCTTCAGGGCATCTAATGCTTTGCCAGCAATCTCGGTCTCCTTTCGTCGGGAGCCCAACTTCCGCATCTCTTCCTCGCCGGCCCTATCATCCTTGTCCAGCTCCGTGGTCCAACATCCGACAGTCTGGAGGGCAGTCGATGATGACCTTGGTCTGATGTCTTTGGTGACTGCCCCGCTTGCGCTCCTGGACGAGGAGGGCATTGCGGCAGGGTCTGCGCCATCCTTTTGACCACTCCACGTCTCGCTTTTGACTCGATCGCGGGAACCGTGGGTGGTCAAACTGGCCGCTGAGCTTTTCCGTCTTCTCGTCTCCAGGGTTGTTGTCCCGTTTGATCTTGCAGCCACTGTCGGATTGGAAAATGGCTGCTTGGCAGCCGCAAATCCACCAACAGTTGCGGATGCTGAAGCAGGGATACGTGGCGGGGGCATGTTGTCTGACTTGGTCTGGGGCATCGGGGCGGCGGCAGCCGCCCCTTTGTCGGCAGTATCTCCGGAACCTTTGAACTTGTCCCGCTTCCATGACAGGCTGAGTTTCCTCCGCAAAGATGTCTTGGAAGAAGGGCTTCGGAGCTCCGGAACCTCCGATTCTTGTGGCCCAGGCGGCGGTGACTTCGTGACGGGCTTGGACTTGTGCAAATATCGGGGACCAGCCGGCTTCTCGTGAGTGCTGTCGTCAATAAACAAGTGACCTGTGACGGTACTGAAGTCGCCGCCAGTTTTAGACCTTTTCAAATGCCCGGCTTCGAAACCACCTTTGGGCAAAGAAGACGATAGGTAAGGCGAAATACTGGACTTGGAAAGCGGCTCCAGCAAGCTTGACGAAGACTCTGACGAGTTGCCGTCAGGAGGTGTCGGCGTTGAGCGACGAACATGGTGAATCGAGGTGCTGCTTCGAAGAGAAGGTAGCTCTATCGTGTCATCGTATTGGCTCTTGGAGAAGAAGGAGCTCTTGGATGCTGTCATTGGGGTCGTTGGAGTTTTCGCAAGTTGCCGCGAGGGCGGTCGGATCATATCGCGCTGGCTCGACTTGTCTTTGCTATTAGGCTTTGGAGCTGTCGGGAAGTTTAACGGCCCAATATTCAAGGGTGGCAATCGAAGGGGCTCGAGATGTCTCTTGCTCTGATTGCTCTTGTTCTCTTGTTGCACGGTAGTTGAGCCTGCATACGAGCTCTTTCTAATGTTTGACTGGCGCTGAGCTTTCGTTGGTTCCGGGTGCACAGGCATAGTCATACTTCCAGTGGAGTTGCTATGGATGCTGGTTGAGTCGACAGCGCTTAGATGGGACTTCTTCACGTCAACAAAATATGTCTCCGCAGACACTTCTTTCGGAGACTCGTAGGCTTTGGGAATAGCTGGGACAGGGGGGACTTCTTCATCATCATCGCCTTGCAGACCGTTATGCCCGCCCGAGTTCTTGGGCGTTGGCAATCGAGTGACCGATGTTGAGGGCTGGAGCCGAGGCTGAATTGATCCAGTTGACGATCTCACAGTGTTGAAACTTGCCGTAGATCGTATTGAGAGCCCAGAGCTGTACGACTTCCTGTTACTGATGTCGGGTGTGGTTCGAGCGGAAGAAGGAGTCAATGATGCTTTGCGTGGTATCATGGAGGGAGATCGGGACTCGGCCCGCATGTCTAGCGATATTGGGGGCGGAGGTGGCGGCACATTGGCAAGCATGTTCAAGCTGTGAGATTGAGGCATCGTGGACAAACGCTTCATCCTCCTCGTGTCAGTGGGACTGATGGTCCTGGCTCCTAAACCAGTGGCGTGGCTGCCAGGCATCATGGACATGCGTTTGCCGGACGAAGGAGTGCCCGCTTTCCCTGTGAGGCGTGGGGATTTGGGGACTAAGCTTGAGTGGCGGTTCTGCTCCGGAGTCAAATTCGACGCCCCGAGCAAATTTGTTTGACTTGATCTTGGTGGGGGCTGAACCGATTTGGCCTTCGCGGCTCTGGTATTAGGCAGGACGCGTATCGAGTCCGAGCTGGCACTGTCTGCGGAGCGCCTGACAGGGTCGCGAGAAACGTTTCTCTCGCCGAGAATACTGGCACGCCTGGCATGAGCATTTCGAGCTGCAATATCAGAATCGGGTATGATCCCTGGGCCCACAGATTTTCGAGGAGGCTTAGGAACAGCAGCGTTTGAGACTGGGGGGTAATGGCTTTGGCGCCGATTGCGCACGGCTGCAGGAGCAGGAGAGGCGTCCGCTGTACCAGATGAGGATGACAATATCGATGACACACTTGTCTGTCGGCTGGAGGCACTTGGACGTCGCAGTATAGATCCCGAACGCCCGACTCTTGTTGCCGCCGCCGCTGCTGCTGCTACTTGTGGTGGCGGTGGCGGTGGCGGTAGTGGTATGCTCCCACGGTTTGACGTAGGGGTTTGCGACATGGCGGGTTTTTCAGGCATCTTTTTGCCCATTAAGCCTTTACCTTGGAGCATACTCTCCTCTCTGGTAGGTGCAGGGAACTGTGTTAATTTGAGGTCCGTGGAGGCAGACTCGATGCTTGTATGCAGATCATCGAAATTCACCGAAGGCAGAAAATCAAAGGACCCCGTCGAATGACTCGAGTGTCCAGTATCGCCATTTCGCTCGAGGGATAAATGGGAGTAGTTTGTTGAAGAGGAAGCCGACAGCATTGGGGCGTTTAGATGTGATCTTTGGCTGCTTGAAGTCGGAGGAATCGATTTGTTCGAGTCGGTAGTGTCCCGACTGAAGACGACGCCGAATATTCAAAAGTTAGTCCATGTACATATATGTACGTGCCCTTGGGGGTATCATTACGGCAGAAGAGGAGATGAGGCCGCTGGAGGCATGTGCACGTGGTGATGACATGGTCTTTTTGTGCAGAGTCGAAGGAGTGTGCACTTACAGTCGAGTTGGAGAAGGTGCTGGTCTAGCCCCAGCAGGTGCCTTGTGCGTCAGGTTCATAGAGCCAAGCCGGGTCACGTCGACGAAGCAACTTGTCGTGCTTTTATTGTGAACAAGACGCTTCTAGCTCTTGGCGACGCTCTGTCACTCGTATAGCTGCCTCAGTCCGGTCAGGGAGCTGAGTTCATTCGAGACGCTACCTCATTCCGAACATGTGGCTATCACGGGAGGCAAGTCGTTGGCGAGGCAGTTGATTTATCTCGTGAAACCCAGGGCCGAGACAGCAGCCAAAGCCGAAGTGCGAAAGTGAGAAGGCTCCAGCGAACGTTCTTCGTCAGGTCCGGCCTGGAAGGAGTGGGACTCGAGAAAATTCGGTTTGCGGCCGAATTGCTGCAGGGCGAACGGACGGGCGAACGAAGGAATGAGGTTGTCGTCGCCTGTTTTTCCAAAACGTGGAGGGATACGGAGCAGCAGCAACCAGCAAATTGAGGTGAATGGGTAGGATGCACTTTGGGGGGGGGGGCAGCGGAGCCGGTGGAGCTCTCCGAGTGGTGGCCCTGGTGAGTGGGCGGGTCCCTTTTTCGCGGCAGATGGAAAGACAGAGAGAAGAGACCATCCATTTAGGTTTCCGACTGATTGATGTTCACGGAGTACGGATCCGTAGTACTCTCGAGACCACGGCCAGATGAAAATTGTCCAGCCAGGCCAGACGCACTACATACATATTATACGGATTACACACGGACTACAATCAAACCAGAACTGCAGGAAAGGGGGCACCGCCGCATATCGGCCAAAGTTATTAACCAGACTGGTGCCACTTCTCAATTTAGACTGCTAACGGATAAGCAAGGGAGCACATCAAGTGGCAGATGTCTCCTGTACCGAGTACGCGCCTGTGGTCTGCAGTATCCAGGGCCCAGAGTGCGAAGCCGCAAGCCGTGAAAGTACTGAGAACCTGCGTCGCTCCTCCACTGTGGCGCATCAATGCCAGGCGGTGGGGAGGCTGCGGTACGGGCGGCCGCTAGCCGGACCAGAGACCAGAGGCACCCCATTGGGTGTCATGTCAGGGGCGGGATTCGCCGGCCACTCGATGTCGTTGTTTTTGTCGTTTTGTTTAATAATACTGCCTAGTTGCATCTAACGGCGACTGCGAACGGTACACACGTGACACAGCAAAAGAAGCGGGGCGGTCAGGTGACGGACCGACCTTGAAGGTCTTATGTACATACTCTCACTGATGCACCACTTCGTAACGCCAACCGGAATATAGGGATGGAAAAGAGTGGAAAAGACTATGAAAGCTGCTATGAGCACCGATATCGTAATAATACAGCCTCATTTCGTGCTGTGCCATCGTTGAAACGGTGGCAGATTGAATGGACTCCATCTCTAGGGTAGTTGCTGGTTGGCTCCGACTTGGCGCCGATTGTGAGATGGTTCCGTCACATGGCAGCCGAGCTTCGGGCACGACGAATCAATCGCATGAACTACCCGCATGTTTCCACCACCACGACGCACTTCATACCGTGTTTCTTCGGACGGCAGGACATGACACAGCGGGAGTAAGTGTCGATACCGCGCATATTATTCGCAAACGATGGACGACTTTGCGGCCGACTTGATCGCCTCAGCGGAGGAGGTCATCACCAACGAAGGCAGCCCGCGACCGAGGCAGAGCCCCAAGAGCAATGACGACAAACCAGCGCAGAAGAGGGGCTGGGGACGACTGTCGGCGTTGCGCGAAAAGGCGTCGATTCAAGACAGATTAGTAGATAAGTGCGGCCGACCCGACTCGACTGCCCCCCCCTCGCTCGCATCCAGTGATGGAATGAGGCGAACGATTGAACGAAGACGCGCCGACGATTGACTTTTTTTTTGCCATGAACTAACTGCTCGCAGGCTTCTCCAAAAAGTCATACCGATCGATGGCGCAGAGCAAGCTGCCAGCGATGACGTGCCGAATCCATTCGATCGACCGAACTTCAACCTGACCATCATGTCACACAACTTCCGACGGTTCAACTCTCGCATCGGGGTCGTGTTCCGGTTCCAAGACAGAGTCGAGGCTCTCCTGTCCTGGCAGACCACATCACATACCGTCTCCTACCTCGCCGTCCTGACATTCGTCTGCCTCGACCCATACCTGCTCTCGGCCCTGCCCATCGCCATTCTGGTGTTCGGCATTCTCGTCCCCGGATTCGTGGCCCGGCACCCGGCACCGCCCAGGGGGACGCTGTCCAGCGAGCAGAGCATCGGGTACTCATCGAGCGGACCGCCGCTCGCCCCGGCCGCGACTCCCAAGCCCGCAAAGGAGCTGAGCATGGACTTTATCCGCAACGCGCGCGACCTCCAGAACCAGATGGGCGACTTCAGCAACGCGTACGACAGGGTCGTGGAGCTGCTGGTCCCCATTGCCAACTTCAGCGACGAGGCCCTGTCCTCGACCGTCTTCCTGCTCGCCTTCCTGGGCGGCATCGTCATGATGCTCGCCGCGCATATGCTCCCCTGGCGCATCATCTTCCTGCTCGCGACCTGGGCGCCCGTCGTGCTCTGCCACCCCGCCGTCAACAGGATCCTGCACGAAGCGCGCGCGAAGCAGCAGCGCAGCAGCAGCGCGCAACAATCCACGGCAAAAGCCTGGCTCGAGAAGTGGATCGCCGAGGACGTCATCCTCGATTCCGCCCCCGAAACAAGAGAGGTGGAGATTTTCGAGCTCCAGCGCAAAACGCCCGCCGGGGAGTGGGAACCCTGGGTCTTCTCCCCGAACCCCTACGACCCCCTGTCCCAGGCGCGCATAACGGGGGAGCGGCCCAAGGGAACGCGGTTCTTCGAGGACGTCCTGCCGCCCGCTGCGTGGGAATGGAGCGAGAAGAAATGGGCTCTCGACCTCTGGAGCCGCGAATGGGTAGAGGAGCGCATCATCACGGGCGTCGAGGTGGAGACGGAGGGCGAGCGGTGGGTATACGACATCTGGAGCGACAAGGAGGACAGGACAGGTGTGATTGACACCCCCGAGCCCGTCGAGGAAAAGGACCTGCTCCAGAGGCTCACGAGCTGGGAGGAAGGGGAAGATGGGACCGGCAGGAAGGGTGATTGGAGGAGGAGGAGATGGGTGCGGCTGGTCAAGAGGAGGGCTGCTCCGGAGGCGGCATCCGAGTAGTGGAGGTACATACATGCATGTGAAATGGAACAGAACAGCGAGCAATTCAAATCAAGCACACGTGGTATCATAATGTCGCTGGGCCTGAAAAGATTCCTTGTAAAAGGGGTAAAAAAAAAAAAAAAAAAAAAAGATGCTCTTTATTTTGAAACAACCATTCTGTCCAAAATCTTCTGTATGCCATCTGCTTTCCCAGTGGCCCCGTCCATCTCGTGCGCCATCTTCCTCGCCCTTGCTATCAAGATTGTGATGACGGACCTTGTGTATTCGAAGCTGCCCATGCTCTCCATGTACGCCACGGCGTAGCGCTTCACCTGGACGTCCGACGTCTTTTGCTTGAGGATGTTGATGAGCTGCATGTTGCCCGGGTCGGCGCGGATGCTGTGGATGATGGGGAAGGAGAATTTGCCCTCGGTCAGGTCCTCGCAGAGGCCCTTGTTGTCGCTGTACTCGCGGGACGACAGGTTCATGTAGTCGTCGCGGATCTGGAAGATGAGACCGATGAGGTTGACGAGGGGCACGCAGTCGACGGCGGCCGCGGACTCGGCCTGCATGAGCTTGATGCCGAGGCGGAAGAGGCCGCCCGTCTTGTTGCCCACCATTTCGAGGTAGTCGTCCTCGGTGGGACAGGTGAGCGTGTCGCGCCAGAAGAGGTCCATGCCCTGGCCGCGGTGGAGGTTGACGAGCTCGTCGGCGAAGATGCCGATGAGGTGCGGGTTGCCGAGTTTCTGAAGCTCTTGCAGGGCGACAAAGTAGATGTAGTTGGCCGAGTTGATGGTTTGCGGCACGCCAAAGATGTTGTGGGCGACGGGGAAGCCTCGCCGCAGCTCGGATGAGTCTTGGACATCGTCCACCAGCAGCGACGACTCGTGAAGCATGCCCACGGCTCGGGTGATGATTTCCAAACGGTCGGGGGGAACCTGGAGGAATGCGTTGAAGGAGGAGATGAGCTGGGAGCGAAAGTCTTTGCCCGGATGGCCGGCCACGTAGTCAAAGGGTGCGCGGACGACCTTTTCCTTGTCGTCAGTCCATGAGCGCTGAGGCGTGTAATTCAAATCCTCATGTTCATATCTCCTGGGGTCGTGGGGCGGCGGCGGCGGCGGGCGTAGCTGCTGCTGAGGATGATGATGCATGATTGCACTGACGATGGGAGTCGTGGGATTCCTCATGGACGTGTGCATGGTCTGTTCTTGGAAGCTGGCGGTTGGTGACGCCGTGCCAAAGAGGCTGCTGCCTTCTTGGACGGGGCTGAGAATATTCGGCAGCGGGGCCGGTTGCGTGAAGCTTTGATAGCTTTGATAGCTTTGATGGCTTTGATGACTTTGATGGCTCTGGCTCTGGTAGTAGTTGTTGTTGGGGGTTGATGCGCCAGCACCGCCGCTGTTTCTGCGCGGGCCCGTGCTGGATCGTCGAGGAGGGATGGGCTTGGGAGATGTGAAGGGGGGGCTGGAGATATTATTTGTAGACAACGACGACGACGCCATCTTGTGAGATGTCAGCGCCGGGAACTGTTCCGAGGACGGCATCTTTGCAGTGGGCCTGCAAGTTTTTCTTTTTCTTTCTTTGTTTCCCCGTGGGGCGAGTGGATGATGTGTGGCGGGCGCGGGGAGGAGCAGATGTGTGGAGGAGTCTGTCTCTTGGGAGTCTTGGGAGTCTTGGAGCTCGAGATGTATGTTTCGGAAGGGCCAAGACGGTGCCTGGAGCTGTAGATAAGCATATTGACATGTCAATATTCATCCACGGTCCATTGTCATGTTGGCCAGAGGGGTTCGGATGGCTGGATCTGAGGAGTGAGAGCCAAAGTTCATCCTGGTCGGGGCCAATCAATCAATCAATCAACCAATCAACCAATGTCATGACGACCCTCTTCATCCGGCTTGACTCTGTGCAACTCGGCAGGCAGCATGGCCAGGGCCCGCAACTTGTTGCGTGACATGATTACGAAGTAGAAGGCGGGCAACATACGGATTACCAAGGACTCATCAGTCCGGCTCGAGGCTCAGTGCGCAGGTGTCGTCGGCATCAATTGAAGAGCCGCATGAAGCAGAGAGATGAAGTCGCAAGCTGAACGCGCAAGCCGAACACACGCCCCGCGCGTGCGGTTGGGAGAGAGGAGAGAGGACTCAGAGGAGAGAGGACTCAGAGGAGAGAGGAGGAAGCCCGGAGACTGGAGTACATTGTACGGGAATAACCCTTGTAATTATTGGCTAGATTGCCGAGGAGCCAGCTGCGGTTTGCTGGTTGGCAGTTGCTCAGTTACATCAGAAGCCTGCTGGGCTCCAGACCTCCAGACCTCCAGACCCCATCGGCTGCTTCTCGAGCTCACCTTTGCGCCAAAGGGTCTCCTTGCCTTGCGAAGGACTCCATGCGAAGGACGGACACGAGCTTTGTTTCACAAGCTTTGTTCGATCCTGCAGAATTTCCGTCGTCAATGCAGCAATGACATGCATTTGCTGCTTTTAATTGCCCGTCTTGGCCGCAGAGACGAGCGTTGCTATTCGGAGCTGTGTTTTCTTGCTAGTCGGCGCTGTACCCACATAAGGATTTGTCCTAGCCGCATTTGGTTAGCTGGCTTAATTGCTATACCCTCCCGTAGAAAACATATGTAATATTATGGAATTAAACCCTATACTCTAAACTATATTATAATAATAGTAGATTTTTTAATTAAACACGTATAAGGCTTGCGAATTCGCTTAAAAACGCGATTTCTAGTGTTTTCTTTAATTATAAATACTTTAGCTAGCTTAACTAATTATTCTAATCCCTTCTAACCTCTTTAACTATCTATACTAGCCACTATATAGCTATAATTATAGTTATAATAGAGGTAAGCTTCTTATAGCCTATCCTACTACTAATTATAATTACCTTATAGTTACTTATAAAGTTAATTTTCCTTATAACCCTCTTTAACCTTAAGGTCTCTTTTATAGCCTCCCTTATAGCCTCTCTTATAGCCTTCTTTACATTAACTATTATAATAATACTTCTTTAACTTTTACTTATATTCTTATATACCTTATACTTAAATTTAGTTTCCTAGAGCCTTTTAAGCCTTAAGTTAATAGTAGCTATAGTTAAGGTAGTAATTTAGGGATTATAGGGCCTTATTAAGAGCTTTAAATAAAGGGTTAAGACTCTATAGGTTTAAATTAATTACTTTTTATATTATAAGGCTACCTATAGTAGTAATTAATAATAAGAGAGTCTTAGATTTAAAGCGTTAGATTATTAGAAGGCTAGTAATAAAGGTAAGATAATTACTATATATAAACTATATATAAGGTTAATTACTAATATACTAGTAAGCTTTATAGCCACTAGTAATAATAAATATTATACTTTATAAGTATTTAGTGTTATTTAATTTAGTTAGTAATAATATAAGTATAAGAAAGCAAAAATTACTATTAAAATTAATAGGGCTACTTATAGGGAGGGAGTAAATATAGCCTTAACTATAAAGCCTTTAGGAGATTAAACTATTAAAGAAGAAAATAAATAGTAAAAGAGGTAATCTTAGTAAGTAGCTTACTAAGCTAATCCCTTCTAAGATACTATTTCTTCTACCTTATTATATTCTTTATAAGTAAGCTAGTATATCTATTATATATATTCTTTAGTATATATATTACTATAAGGAAGAGATAAAGAAGATTACTAATACCTATAATAATATAAGACTTTAGATTCTAATAAGATAATTTAGTTAGGCTATTAGTATATTACCTAAGATTATAGTAAGATAATATAAAATAAAGTGCTTATTACTTATACTAAGGAAGCCACTAGTCCCTTATATACTCTATAATATCCTTTTACTATAGATTATATATATCCTTTATTCTTTACTAAATAGTATCTAAGGAAGTAACCTTATAGTTATATATTAGTAGCTTAAATACTTTAAAAAGCCTTATAAGGCTATTATTAAAGGTATTATAATTATTATTATTAAGGTCTATAGAAGAGGGTTTAGTGCCTTTAATATCCTTTTAATTACAAAGAATTTAAGCTTAAACCCTTATAAGGATATACTATATATAAAGCTACTACTATACTTTAGGAAAGATTATCTAAAGAGTGTTTTTTAATATAATCTTATAGTCTATAATAATAATATAAGGGTAGGGAATATAGTATTTATTATAAACTATATTTAATATTATAAGTAGCTACTTATAGCTTTCCTTTATTTTAGATAATAAAAGCCTAAAGCTAAGGTTTATAACTATATTCTAATTAGTAATAGTAGTTACTACTATTATATAGAGTCTAAAGCTATTTATTTTATATATATTATTAATACTAATAATATAGGAGTAAATCTTCTATTTATTAATATATTTATAAGTAGTCTAGAAGGCTAATTATAGCTAATTATTAGGGTTAAGATTAATCCTATAAGGGTAGCTACTATTAATTAAAGACTATATAAATTACTATATACCTATAAGCCTATTAAGAGCCTTAATTTAGATTTATTAATAGTTATTATAAATATCTTTAATTATAGCTACTAAGTTAGGGAATTTAATTTAAAGTAATTAATAGGCCTTATAAGTAAGAATGCCTTATAGTTATATAATCTCTTAAAGTAATGCCTTATAAGCTACTATGCATTACTAATAAAGAGTATAACTATTAGGGCTAATAGATTAAGGGTAATTATAATAAGTAACTTAAATAGTGTATAGCTAAGTATTATATATTCTTATACTATATTTTACCTAGAGCTTAAATAGGTAATTATAAAGCTAGGTACTAGTTATATAAATGCCTTAAGATTTAAAAGGTCTTTGCTTACTATAGTTATAATAAATTAGAATATTTACTATAGCGCGCTCTCTGTGAATTAGTTAATAATTACTACTAGACTTCTTAGTAAAGATATAGCTATAAGAGTAGCCTTATTATTATAAGAAGTTATAGAGTTTATTAAAGGTATTAAATTATAGTAAGGGGGGTAGTAATAGAATTATAGTTATTAGGTTACTTTTAATAGGTATATTATAGTCTATACTATATAGAATAATAAAATTATTATAAAATTAAATATACTATATAAGATTAGATATTTTTATAATAGAATTTAATACTTTAGTAGTAATATTAATAAATATAGTAGTGTAACTAATAAAAGTAGTAATATTAAAGGAGGGAGGTTAGTTATACCTAGGAGAATTAGTAAGTAGCTACTAATATAGCTACCTAAAGGTATAGTAGGCCTATAATACTAACTATTTTTTTTGCTAGGGAGTGTTATATAAATTTAGTAGCGGGGCGTGGGATATGGGATATAGCTGTATTATATTGTGGGTACAGCGCTGACTAGCAAGAAAACACAGCTCCGAATAGCAACGCTCCGCAGAGACCCCATCGTGGTTAGACGCGGTTGGACGCTGTTGGATTGTTGGGGTGCGGTTGGGCTGCACCGCGTTGCCGTGGAAACAAACCACCGTGCGTGAATCGAGCGGATTCGAGCCCACATCACAACCCACCGCAACCCACCACAACCCACCACAACCCCGAAACCGTGTTTGCGACGAGGCACCTTCTCCACATCGTTTTTCTTCATCCAGACGACAAAGTGCATCCATTCCTTGACGCCTTTTTTTCGTTTCTTTTCCTTTTTTTTTTTGGCCGCATCCTCAGCCTTTCTCCCAGATGCATTTCCATTTCGATCATCTGTATTGACGTCTGGCGCCTTGCGCTCCCACCTTTGCGGGCTCCGCGTTGTCCTTCTTCTCGAACCTCCCGTCCGTCTTGACCAAACTCCTCACACTCCGTTCCGCCCGCCGTCGATACTCCTCCCCAGAAAATCATACGTTCTATTCGAAACATCATGGAAGCTCTTTTGTCCCTCGCCTTCGACAACCTCTCTTCCTACGATGGACCCAAAGTTCGCAAGGGCTTACGGCAGGTAGAGGGGCTGCTGGCTCAGATCTGCCTGTCAGATGGTAGGCCAGCTCAACGCCAGGGTAAACCCGTCGTGGATGGTGATGGAGATACTTCGATGAGCCCGCCAAGGAAGGGTCTTGGTGAGCTTTCACAGGACCCAGCGTTTAGGGAGTTCTTCAAATTGCAGGAGGGATTCGAATGGAACGTTGCGCTGCGTCTGATCGGAACCCTCGACCGACTCATGGCAAAAGGCAGTGACGGTCAAAACGATCTAGTGATATTGAGTGCCCTGGACCTGATTCAGGGTGTTTTCCTACTGCATCCGCCAAGCAAGACGTTGTTCTCTAGGGAGCAGAACATGAATGTAAGGCACTGGAGTGTGATGCATCAAGCCAGCACATGAACCTTGGATTTCTGACGAGTACATGGCAGCTTCTTCTAGATTTACTCGAGCCATTCAACTGCCCGGCCATCCAGTCGGCCACCCTCTTGACTCTTGTCGTTGCTCTCATCGATACACCTAGCAACACTCGTACGTTCGAAAGTCTGGATGGCCTTCTCACCGTGACTTCTCTGTTCAAGTCACGAAGCACGTCACGCGAGGTTAAGCTGAAGCTGATCGAGTTCCTTTACTGCTATTTGATGCCGGAAACCCCGTCAATACCACGAGCTGATCAACGAGACTCTGTGCCCGCAATGTTGCAGCGGAGTCCTAGTAAACTTGCTGGAGCCTTCGCAGCCGAGGGTCGTCGCAAGCGTACAAACAGCTCTGGTGTGCCAACACTGACAACCCAGGAGAAGCAGGAACTTCTCAGTCGCCACTTGAGCAATGTCGAGGACCTTGTCAAGGACCTCAAGAACTGCGCTCCATTTGGCGGCGTCTTGTGCTGACGTCGAGATGATTTCTCTCTACGATGGGGAACTCTGTGAGGCAGCATTCAAAGGCGGTACCTTTGACCACCCCGCCCAAATTTCTTTATTTATTTCTAGTTCTTTGGTATCTTCATTTTGTATCTCCTTTGTTTTCTCTCGACGGTATCAGATTGGAATGAATTTTTTTTCGCCCTTCTCCCCGGCGTGGGATGGAGTATGAGAGGAGTTGAAAACTGCGAAAAAAGTACTCAATTCGGACACACGGCAAGCAAGATGTACACTCTTTACGGTTATTATGAAGATTTGAGGATATCGTGTACGACTAGGTCAGGCGTTCCATGCACTAGATGACATGGATGTTTTGTTTTATAATAATGATGTATTTCTTTGGACAATTTTTGCATTCTCCCCCTTTCCCCGTCTCTAGAGCTTTTCTTTGTGGCCATTTGAAAAGTCCTTCGAGGTTGCAGGAAAAGGAGGAGGTGCAGCAGGGGGAGTCAGAGGTGATGGCAGTTGCTCTGCTGGAAGGATGTCGTAACCCGCGAGCTCGCAGACACCATCGGGAGATGCCGGACATTCCGGCGGCATCGATACAAATGGCGGATAACAGTTCCTCTCCTGCAGTACTACCGGGGACGTTGCTTGCACAGACACGGAGGCCATTTCCACCGGAACGGTATTATGATGGCGCGGACTCTGGGGCATTCCGTGATCCGCCTCAGCGGCAAGCATCCGCTTGTTCTGAGCTCTCGCCGGCACAGCCGACCCCGTCAACTCGACTCGGCCGTGAATGTCGCATTGCCTGTTGCGTTCCCGACGCCGCCTCTGCAGATGGAACCACAGCGCGCCCAGTATCAGCGACACGGCGACGGCGGCGACTCCGATGCCGGCCTTTGCGCCGACGGACAGCTTCTCGGATTCCGGATGCCCACCACCACCACCTCCTCCTCCTCCTCCTCCCTCGGTCCCCGCGCAAGACTCCGACTCGGCGCCTGGAGCGGAGCACGTCGATGCCGGCTTGGATGATGTGCTCGCGGCTGTCTTGGTCTCGGTCTCGGTCTCGGCCTCCTTGATCTGGAGACAGTTGCCGCCGGCTTGGCACCGGGACCCGAACGGGCAGCACTTGCCTCCCAGGTCTGGCGGACACAGGAAGTGGCTCGTCTGGGGACACTTTCTGCCGCAGCAACCCTGCTGCGTGGCCGTGGCCGTGGCCGTGGCCGTGCTCCCGAGCGGCAGGGAGGTGGTGACGGTTACGGTGACGGCGCAGTAGTATGCTCTGCTGCTGCAGGGGGAGTCGGCGACGCAGTTGGAGCCGATGGGGCAGCAGCGTGCCTCGCCGCCGCCGTTGACGTAGCAGTAGCTTTGGTTGTCGCAGCATGAGTCGGGGCGTAGGACGTCGAGACCTGCGAGCGAGCGAGCGAGCGAGTGTTGCGCCAGAGGAGGAAGGATGATGACCCGGCGGCTACGTACAGTTGTGGTGGGCTTCGCCGCAGTCATTTCCTAGATATCCTGTTGGTCGCGGTGTTGCGGCGGTGCGCGACATGGTGAGGTGAGGATGGGTTGTTGTCTGACTTCTCCATGGACGTGGCACGGCCGCGTTGGATGAAGAGAGAGGTTGGAGCAGGAGAAGTCATCATGTTCCGAGCTGCTATATTTGTTGTGCGTGTTGCGCGTTGTTGCGCGTGTTGTCTGTGCGTTGAATTGCTATTGTCTCCGAGATGAATGCGTGCAGGCAGGACGGGATGGGCCCGAGTGGCAGCTGGGCAGCTGGGCGGCTGGGCTGGGCTGGGAGGGTGTTGTTGGTTTAGTTTTGCGTAGATATTTCATGGACAAGTTCATGACTCGGTACGTCTGAATGCGATCAATTGACGGTTTGCGCGCGTGACGATGAAAAAAAAAAAAAAAAAAAAACACGGGTATAGAAAGAATTACGACCAAAAAAAAATTTTACACACACATGTAAGAAACAAGACCTTTTTTTTTTTTCTCTTCCCGCAAAATCAGATCCCGTCCGTGTCACCGCGCCCGCGCCAGTTCCACCAGTCGAGATGCCATATCCAGTCCCGCAGTCCCCTGTGCGTCTTTGTCCTGCCTTCCCACCTGTCCAGGGCGAGCGCCACGAACCTCAGGTGCGATCTCACGTCGGTGAAGGCGCGCGGGGCGCAGGCACGCGGGGGCTCGGCGGGCACCGAGGCGACGCCGACGACGGTGTCGTTCCACAGGACGGGGCCGCCCGTGTCGCCGGCAAAGGACGAGCCGAGCATGCCGCGGGTGCACCCCGACGCGCAGAACTTGTCGCTCCGGATGGTGGGCCTCGCCCGGCGGCAGTGCCTGTGGCGCATGACGGGGAGGGTGATTTGGCGGAGGAGGACGGGGGGCGTCGTCGTCGTCGTCGTCGTCCGGTTCCCGTTCCCGTTCCGGTTCCCGTTCCTGTCCTCCGTCCCGCCGATCTCGCTGGTCGGGTCGGCGGCGGCGAAGCCCACCATGGTGACGTTGTCGCCCACCTGGACGCTGATGGACGAGAGCCTGGCGAAGCGGGTGACGTTGTGGGCGCCGTGGAAGGTGACGATGGCCATGTCGTGCTCGTGCGTCACGCGGTCGTAGATGCTGGGGTAGGTGGCGTTGGCCCAGGGGAAGAAGGAGCGGCCGACGGCGACGCGGCCCCCGTCCCCGCCCCTGGCCGTGCCGATCGGGTGCACGCAGCTGGCGGCCGTGAGGACCACGTCCTTGCGGAGGAGGACCCCCGTGCACGTCGGCCGCGTGTCATCGCCGTCGTCGTCGTAGAGGCCGACGACGTAGGCGTACTTGCTGGACGATGCGGGCTCGCCGCCCATGATGGCCGCGGCGGGTGGCAGTGGCATGGTTGCCAGGAGGGCCAGGAGGGCCAGCAGGAGGGGTTTCCTGGTCATCATGGCCTTCTTTTCAATGTGCTCTGCCCGCGGGGAAAAAGGTGATGAGGTGATGGAGGGGTGACTTTGTGATTGTTTTGGGGAGTTGGGGGGACATGGAGATTTATCTTCTCAGGAAGCGCGCTCTAGACAACACCGAGTTATTTATAAATTGTTGAAAAAAGAAAAGTTTAACTCAAAACCACGATGAGAAAGGTTGCGGCGCCACCACAGAAAAAGAGTTTTTCTAGAAAGGCAAAGGGGCTCTCGAGGCCAGCAGAGGAGTTTTTTTTTCCCCCTCCCTCCCAGTCATCAGCGAGAAAGGAGAAAGAAGATGATTTGATCATTTTCGTTCATCCAAGCATTCTTCCATGGGAAGTAGAATATGTGGACTCATCAGAACGCTTTCAAGATGGAGTTGTTGGAGAGCTGCATCTCGTTGCTCGACAATGATACGTCTTCCGCTCGCTACATGATCGGTGGGCTCCAGGAGAAGTTGCCCAAAAAAAATAAAAAAATTAGACTTTGTTAGTGCTACCTAGAGTGGATGGAACTCATCAGACAGCGAACCGGCGCCCCCTCCCCCCAGGGAAAGAAAAAAAAGCCCTCGTACTGCCTGTTTTGAGTTGCTTCCCTACCCCACTCTCATCGAAGGTTCTATAGATTGAGGTTGTATTCTTCCACTACGGTAACCTGCAATCCATAATGTCCCAAGTTGGTTGGTCGTCTTCACATGGCCTCCCACCCTTGCCCTGTAGGTAAGGAGAACCTTGGCTTTTTGAGAAATTGTTAGCCTTATGCGAATAAGCAATCCTTTACTCCGCTCCGGTTAGTATTCGCCTAGGGTAACTATTATCCGCTTCTGGTTTTTTTTTTTAACTAACTAACAATTTGACCGATTTGACGATTTGACGATTTGACCGATTTAACTAACTAACTACTGATAATTTAACTAATATCTTCAGATATAGAAGCTTTTCTATTCCCTCCGGGGGCCGCCTGCGGCGAGCTATCGCCTGCGGCGGGCCTCCTCCTCCCTGCCCCCCTTAAAAAGCAGTTATGATAATGATGATGATTTGACTGACTAACCTGAGGAGCGTTTATGCGGCATCTTCTCTGGCGTAAGGAGCATCCCTTTGTGGCTAGGGAAGCGGCTTAGATATCCGGTACCAGGCACCTATAGTAATTTGTATGGTAAGAGAGTATAATAATATATCTAGCTAGTATTTTCATTTAAAGCTATTCACTTAGCTATAAGGAGAGGAGTTCCTGCATTACAAATCCAGCTCTTAGCGTAATCCTAGTATTCTTTAGGGACATACTATTTACGTTATAAGGTATCTTATAAGGCATCTTTTGAGCACCTTTTTGCTGTAGCAGCGGCGGCGGCGGTCGAATTGCAACGTTAACAGCGACATCTTCAGCATCATCAATATCTTCAGTCCGCGATGACATTTTTATTAATGCTCGCTAGCCTTCAGTTCCTGGCTTATATGGATCGTTTTTGGCCACAATTTGTAGCCTAATAGCTGTTAAAGTTATTACCACAGAGCTAAGAGCTGCAGGCGCTGTACAAGATTGCTTTGTGTCCTAATTGCCTTACTAATCTATAGCAGAGCCCGACATCGGACGCTCGAGCACACACGCAAGCCATAGAGGGGGATGCTCCTTACGCCAGAGGGGATGCTGCATAAAACGCTCCCTTATTTTATTATTACTAATTACTCCGTGTTGGTGCTTTTATTTGGTATCACAGTCGCTGCCTGCGCGGCGCAAATCTCCCCCTCTCCATATCTAGCAAGTACAATAATCCGGGTCCAGCCCATTTTCCAAAAAGACTTAAAGAGTGCGGATTCTTTTACTTCTGGTTCTCGGGTCGCAGAGAGCTGTAGCCCAGAGAGGGGGGCTAAAGTCAGCAAAAATACATCCAATCGATACTCACTCGATTGAGGTGACGCGGGGTGGATAATGTAAGAGCCCATCTAGATCAAAACGTACCGAACTGCCTTGCCGGCTCTCCAGATCTCCAGGTTTCGGATCTCCTCCATCTCGGCCTCGTATCTCTGGCGGTAATCGGCCTGGCCGTTGTAGTCCAGGGATCGCTGGGTCTCGGAGCCATCCTTAACGGAATCGTACAGGTTGTTGAAGACGGGCTTCAGGGCGTCCTTGAACTTGGGGGTCCAGTCGATGGCGCCACGGCGGGCGGTGGTGGAGCAGGCCTCGAACATCCAGTCCATGCCGTTGGCACCAATCAGAGGGTACAAGCTCTGAGTGGCCTCCTCGACGGTCTCGTTAAAGGCCTCGCTGGGGCTGTGGCCACGCTCACGCAGGACCTCGTACTGAGCGAGGAACATGCCGTGGATACCGCCCATCAAGCAACCACGCTCACCGTAAAGGTCAGAGTAGACCTCCTTCTCAAACGTGGTCTCGTACAGGTAGCCGGAGCCGATGGCGACACCCATGGCGATGGCCTTCTCCTTGGCCTTGCCGGTAATGTCCTGGTAGACGGCAAATGAGGAGTTGATCCCACGGCCTTCACGGAACAGAGATCGGACAGTGCGACCAGAGCCCTTGGGGGCGCAGAGAATGACATCGACGTTGGCGGGAACATCGACCTTGGTGAGATTCTTGAAGACGGGGGAGAAACCATGAGAGAAGTACAGGGTCTACATGTTTCAAGCAGTTAGTTTCTTTTCCCCTCTTGTTTTGCGGGATGCTCAAGATTACAGTCTCGAGGTCATTGCAGTGTCCTTTTTCGACTTGCAGGTGCAAGAGAAGAGCCAACACCCCCTCCTCCCCTCCCACAACATATAGAAGAAAAAAAAAAAAAAGGTAAGAGAAGATAAGCTTACCTTGCCCTCAACAATCTGGGGCTTAATGGCAGGCCAGGTCTCAGACTGGGCGGCATCGGACAGCAGGTTCATGATAATGGTACCACGGCCAATAGCCTCATCAACCTCGAACAAGTTCTTGCCGGGGACCCAGCCGTCCTGGACAGCGTCCTTCCATGACTTGCCGTTCTTACGGACACTAATGATGACGTTGAGGCCGTTGTCGCGCAGGTTCAGGCCCTGTCCGTGACCCTGAGAGCCGTAGCCAATGAGGGCCAAAGTGTCGTTCTTGAAGTAGTCCTGTTGACGCAGTCAATATACATGGCTCAGGTCCATTAGACACCATAAAAAAGGGGGGGGGATCAATTGGCCTCGGCAAAGACCAATTGCCGCTTTTTTTGAGAGGTCCCAATCGTCTTGTCAGGGGTGGCACGACTTGACTCACCAACAGCTTCTCCTGAGGCCAGTCAGAGCGCTCTGTTCTCGGCAAAATAGAAAAAAAAGTCAGCGACCCAACCACGAGCACGGTGTGATATCCATCAATTGACAACAACCCCAATCGCGCTCTTACCATAGACATCCTCCTTGTGACCGGCAAAGTCCATGGTCTTGACACCACGAACCTGCTGAGCGGCAGGGCCGACAGCGGGCGAAAAACGAGCAGCAGTGGCAGCCCGGACGAGCTGTCTGGCGGCGATGAAGGAGCGCTGCTGCACACGGGGCGCAGCCAGCTGGCGAGCCGCGCGCAGGGATTTGGAGAAACCCCTTGAGGCCATTGTAGTTTGAGGGAGAAGATATTGGTTCTGGTGGAAGTGTGAGGACGAGGGACAGCTAGGCAAGAGGAATGGGGGCACTCGAGTCGCTGACTTATAGCTAGTGGCTCGTTAGTGTCACGTGGACCTAGCCCTAGGGCATGGTGCGCTCGCGGGGTGCACCCCTGTGTTGTTAGACTTCACAGCCAATCAGGACCACTTCGGCTGGATCGCGCGGTGGAGTGTACATTAGGGCTTATACTGCTTATAACCTATTGATTTTTTTTTTGCGTCATTAGTTATAGCTAATGCATTTAATTTATAAGAACACAATTATTGCTAGTAATAACTAGCTAGTATAATTATTAACAGCCCCTCCCGAGCACGAGGTAAAACTGCTTAGTATTTTACAGCCTAATACCCTATTCTTTTATCTTCTTTTTATTTACCTTATAAATCTTATTATTTATATTATGTTTATTTTCTAGTATTTTTTCCCTTATAGTATAAATACTATTTATTATCTCTAGGTTAGATTTATCTTTACTTCCCTTCTCTTTACTTTTCTTTTCTTTTACTATATTATTTAATATTTTAGATAAGGCTGTGGCTTCCTCCGGACCTTCGGATAATAGTTAGTCTAGCCGTGGCTAAAGGTAAAGCCACTAAAGGGATGCATACAATGCAATTAGTTACATTACGTATAACCTCACACTACTTATAGTAGCTTTACACTATAAGACTTACTTTTCTCCCTTTTCTCTTCTAGCTAAATTTCTCTCCTTCTCTTTTTTCTTTTCTTTCTCTTAGTGTGGCTTCCTCCGGACCCTCGGACGATAGTTAGTCCGGCCGTGGCCAAAGGTGGGTCCACCAAAGGGATGCACGCGATGCGATTGGTTGCATCGCGGGCAACCCCGCACCGCTCGCAGTGGCTTCGCACTGCAAGACCCACTTTCCCCACTTTTCGCCTACCTTCTCTCCTAGCTAGATTCCTTTACTTCTCTCTCTTCTCTTCTCTCTTAGATAACAACAACTATTATTGACTTTATTAAATTAAACCCCCTCTGCACTAGTGTAACGTTCCTTGGTGTAACCAACACTTAGCTATTTATTATTATTAACTTTATTAAATTTAACCCTTTTTTAATATATATACTAGTGCTTATATTTCTTAGTAAAACTAAAACTAATTAGTAATTAACTATAACTATAAATAAGTTAGGTATTATAAGAAAAGATATTTCTATAAATAATATAGCCTCTTACCTTTTAAGCTAATAGATAGGCTATTTAAGTAAAGAGGTATAACTATAAAGTATACTAAAGGAAAAGACTAGAATCCTAGTTATAGGCTTATTAGGCTTCTAAGGGATTAGTCTATTAACTCTTAGGCCTTTAGGATATTTAGTTAATTATTAATCTTATTATCTATTATAAGAAAACTAACTAAATAACTAAATCTATTACTATAAGGTATTTTATTTAAACCTAATATTAAATATAACCCTTAGCTAAGCTAGCTAACCTATATAACCTTACCTTCTTACCTTTTTTCTCTTTTTTTATAATTATTTACTATAACTATCTTTATTTCTTTATTTCTTTATATTTTATATATAGTTAAGTTATTTTTAAGTCTATATTATCTTTATTACCTATGTTTTCCCTTCTTTCCTCTTTTCTATTGTTTTTCGCTGTTTTCTTCTATTTATCCTATTTATCCTATTTATCCTATTTATCCTATTTATCCTATTTATCCTATTTATCCTATTTATCCTATTTATCCTATTTATCCTATTTATCCTATTTATCCTGTTTTCCTATCTTACTTATTATTCCTGTTTTTCCTGTTTATTTTATTATAATTAACAGGGAAACTATGGCTTCCTCCAGACCTTCGGACGATAGTTAGTCTGGCCGTGGCTAAAGGTAGAGTTACTAAAGGAATGCACGTAATGCGATTAGTTACATTATAAGCAACCCTACACCGCTTATAGTAGCTTTACACTATAAGACTTATTTTTCCTACTTTTCCCTCCTAGCTAGATTTCTTTTCTTCTCTTTTTTCTTTTCTCTCTCTTAGCTAGCTATTATTATTAACTTTATTAAATTTAACCCTTTTTTAATATATATACTAGTACTTATATTCCTTAGTAAAACTAATACTAATTAGTAGTTAACTATAACTATAAATAAGTTAAGTATTATAAGAAAAGATATTTTTATAAATAATATAGCCCCTTACCTCTTAAGCTAATAAATAGGCTATTTAGGTAAAGAGGTATAACTATAAAGTATACTAAAGGAAAATAGACTAGAATCTTAGTTATAAGCTTATTAGGCTTCTAAGGGATTAATTTATTAACTCTTAGGCCTTTAGGATATTTAGTTAATTCTTAATCTTATTATTTATTATAAGAAAACTAACTAAATAACTAAATCTATTGCTATAAGGCATTTTATTTAAACCTAATATTAAACATAACTCTTAGCTAAGCTAGCTAACCTATATAAGCTTACCTTTCTACCCCTTTTCTCTCTTCTTTATAATTATTTACTATAACTATCTTTACTGCTCTATATTCTATATATAGTTAAGTTATTTCTAAGTCTATACTATCTTAAGTTATTTTTAAGTCTACGGAGGTCGAGGTCAAAAGTCGTGTCCCCTGCATAAGACCCCGGTTAAGGATAATTAGCCAGCGGGGTTATAGTCTCACTAGGTAAATTAAATAAGAGGCTTACCTCTTCTCTAGTTCCCCTCTCTTTGCTTACTTTTACTTACTTTTACTACTAGTGCTATAACTATTACTAAAGTTAGCTAGATTCTCTTGCTAAGCTTCCTTCTTTGCTTTTTTTTATAATAGCTTAAACCCTAACTATAGCTAATAAGGCCTATATATTGCTTATAAAAGCTTAAGGGCTACTAAACTATAAGATTACTTATAATCTAGGGATTAGTCTAAAGGCTATATACTAAATCTTTAGTTAAGCTTATAATTAAGGATTTGATTATATAATTTAATCTCTTTATATTAATATAAAGTATATAGTTAATACTAAATAATCTAGTAAACTATCCTATATAAATAATCCTAAGTTATAAGCTAAGCTTATTTAAAAGGTTACTCTAGACTATTATAGAAGGGAAAAGAGTAGTACTAACCTAGCTACTAAGCTTAGTTAAGAAGGAATTTATGCTTTAATATTAACTATCTTATAGACTTTAAAATATTTAGGGTTTTTAAAGACTAAGCTAATAAGAAAAGTAAGTCTAATAGCTTAAATAAAGAAAGATAGGCTAGAATTCTGCCTAGCCTATTATTACTAGACTCTTAAATACTAGAAGAATATTATTTAAACTAATAAAATAGTAATTATCTTATTATATTAAAGGGAAGGGTATTATATATAGTAATAACTAATAGAGAGCTTAGTAAAGAGCTATATTTATAAGCAATAGAAGGGATTAATAGAATTTATATTCTAGGCTGCGTTTAGTTAGGATTAGAAGGGTTCTTACTACTATTAAAAGCTAGAGACTATTATAAAGAAAAAGGAAGCTAATTAGGTTATTAAAGAATTAAATAAGGAGCTAGAACTTACTTATTATAAATAGTGGCTTCTAATAATAGGAATTAACTAGCTAGGACTTTATAATAAGCCTAGTTAGAAGCTATAGTAAAATTAGAATAAGAAGAATAGGAAGCTTAAGTAAGAGATAAAAGGGAAGAAGAGGGATAAGGGGATTAACTAGTACTAATACTAGAAGGAAATTCTAAATAAGAAGCTACTTCCCTTTATAAAGGAATATTAGAAGAAAAGGCTAAATATAGTAGTGTAAGAAGATAAGGCCCCCTTATATGCTTATAGATATTAATAGTTAGTTTATAATACTTAGGGGGTTAAGAAGCTACTATAGCTAGGGAATTCCCCTGATTTAAACGCGATTAAACCTGCTTAGTAGTATTTAAAGGTAAAGATAACCTATAAAGGTGCCCTAAAGAATCAGAAAGAAGCTATAGTAGCTTAGGAGAAAGTATAGGAAGAAATGCCTTAAAAATAGGTGTAAGCTTAGATTAAAAGAATTCCTTATTATATTAAGGAAATAATTCGCTTAGAAAGGGATAATAACTATCACAAAGGTTATGAATATTAAGCTAATAGTTAGAGGGTTTAAAGAACTATTATTTTGTAATCATTAGAGTTAGAAGATAAAGCTACTGCTACTATTAATAATAATAAAAGAAGGCGGATTATAAACCCTTATAAGGTTAATAGTCCTAACAGTCCTAATAACCTTAATGCCTTAGATTCTAGTAATATAAAGGAAGAATCTAATAATAATTAGGATAAGTTACTTTTATATGTATTTTATATAGCGAAGGTACTTAGTTTAATTTTCCTTGTGTTGTTCTAGGCTATTTGTGGGCCTTAGGCTAAAACGATAATGCCTCAGGCCACTCTAGGCAGCAGCGTGCAGGGGACACGACTTTTGACCTCGACCTCCGTATATTATCTTTATTACCTATGTTTTTCCCTTCTTTCCTCTTTTCTATTATTTTTTATTATTTCTTCTAATTATCCTATTTTATTTATTTTATTTATTTTATTTATTTTATTTATTTTATTTATTTTATTTATTTTATTTATTTTATTTATTTTATTTATTTTATTTATTTTATTTATTTTATTTATTTTATTTATTTTATTTATTTTATTTATTTATTTATTTTATTTATTTTATTTATTTTACTTTATTTATTTAATTCTCCATTTAATAAATTTGTATCCTATCCTTTTATCCTATTTATCCTATTTATCCCATTTATCCTTTTATCCTATTTATCATCCTATTTATCCTATTTATCCCATTTATCCTATTTATCCTATTTATCCTATTTATCCTATTTATCCTATTTATCCTATTTATCCTATTTATCCTATTTATCCTATTTATCCTATTTATCCTATTTATCCTATTTATCCTATTTATCCTATTTATTCTACCCTATTTATCCTATTTTTTCCTGTTTTTCCTATTTTACCTATTATTCCTATTTTTCCTACTTATTTATTATAATTAATAGGGAAACACTATCCTATTACTTTACTACCCTTAATAGAAGCCCTAGACTTTATTATATTAATTATATACCTTTTATTTTATTTTGTTTATGTTAGTTACACCAAGGGGTAATGCACTAGTGCAAGTTAGGGTCTAGTTCAATAATATAATAAAGTCTTCTTAATAAAGCTATTTATAATGTTATATAGCTATAAGAAAAGGGGACGCAAGTCACGTGTGTGCCTCGCGTATAGGTGTAGCTAATCATAGCGTAGCATTACTACATATGCTTCACTTTCCTAGTAGTTAACCTAATATTAACCTAGTTATTATAACACTAGTAACTTCTCTTTTTAGGAAGAAAGTAAGGCAAAAGTAAGTCTAATATTAAATTTGGAATTCCTATTAGTTAATAATATAATATAAAGGAAATCGGTTAATCCGCAAATTAGAAAGCGGGCTAGATTAAGAGCTCTAAAAGCTTAAAAAACGCAATAAAAATCAGAATTAATTAAAATAAACACAAGTAAATCCGGGGAATTAAATGCAGGCCTCTTATTAGCTTAGCTATAGTTAGACTGGATTTTCGTTAATTTTATCTAGTCTCTAGCCTCTTTACCTATCCTTTAACTTAAATTATAGCTTTATTTAAGTTAATAAAGGTCTTAAGGCTCTTATTTAGAGATACCTTTATTATTATATTAGTAAGGTTATTATTACTATTAATCCACTAGACTTTATAGATCTCTTAGCGCTTATATAACTATTAGAGAGCTATAATATTAATTATAAGGCGTTTCTCCTTTATAAAGCCTAACTTTATAAGGCACTTATATAATAAAAAAGAGTCTATATAGATAATTATAGGAATACAGTTAATCTTTAATTAGTCCGTGATTATGTTAAGAGTTATAGCAATTACATAGGCTATATTAGCACCTTATACTATTATATATAATTTAGAAGCAAGGGCACTATAGGTTACACGCTTACTCTTTATTAAGCTATATATAATAATATTACCTCTTAAGGTAAATATGTTATCTTTTGCCTCTTTATTACTAATAATAATTATATATCCTATTTAGGAACTTAAATCTTAATTATTAGTAAGAGATCTATCTATAAACACGAATAACTTCGTATTTATAAGGTCTAGAGGGATATAACATAGACCTTGTTCTTAATGTTAGATTTGCTAATCTAGTTGCTTATTTAATTAAGTTATATTATTAGGAGTTAGATCTTAATATTATACTATAATTAAGAGATTATAGAGAGCTTTAGGTTAATAGATAGTTATAATATAGCTTCCCTATGCTTATTATTTAATATAATCTTATTTTATAATTAGTAACTTTAGATTAATCTGCCTAATTTTCTTGCTCTAACCTTTCTAATATAGTTCTATTAAATTATTAGTGTTCTATATAAGAATATAATTTTAAAGATTAGGGGATTCTTAGCTAATAGCTTTTACTTTAGCTTTACTAAGAAATTTGCCTTCTAAAGCTCTCTCTCTTTAAGGTTATAAAAGTTCTAGTTACTAAGGCCTAGCGTATTATTAATTTATATGCTAACTACTCTAAAGAGATTATTATTATTCTCTGCTATAATTAATAAGCATGGATTATAGGATAAGGTTATTATATTAAGCATCTCTTTATAATAATAGAAGTAGGTTATAAACTAGTGAGTTCCTACTTCTATAATTCTATATAAAGGCTTAATAACTTCTATTATAGTTCCTTTAGAAAATAAATATACTATCTATTTAGGTAATATAGCAATAATTAATCTTATAAGCTACGTTTTTAATTACATATATGCCTATATAATATCTTAAATCTATAGGATAATACCTTTAGATCTAAGCAATAGTGTAATTGTAATAATTAATTATTAACTTAACCGTTAAATTATTAGGGATTAGGTTAGAATAAATTCCTTCCCTTTATTATTTATCCCCTAAATCATAAGTTATAATTTTTTATATAGTATAGCTATTCCTTTGCCCTTAATTTCTCTTACTATATAAGATTTAAAGATTCTCTTATTACTATATTTAGTAGGGTTAAATATTATAAATCTAAATATATTATAGGCTTATAAAGCATTAATCTTAGTTTAGTCTAATAACTTAAAGAGCTTACCTAGGGTTATAATCTTCCCTTCTTAACGTAACTAAAGGGCTAGATTCTAATTAGCTTCTTCCTTTACTATAAGAAACATTTTACTTAGCTTACTATTAGCTATAAGTTCCTTTATTAATACTTTCTCTTAGTCTTTATTTACTAGGTAAGTAGTTATAGTAAATAGAGTATTAATTCCTATAAGATTAAATTAAACTATAAGCTTCTTTTATAGTCTTTTATACTTTCTCTTAGGCTATAAAATATCCTTATTGCCTTCTAAAGCTTTAGGGGTAATCTCTTTAATAATTAGAGTCTTATCTCTTTCTATAGCCTAGTCTTTATCTTTAAGCGCTAATTCTTAGGGTTCTTTAGTATAATATAGGTTATAATAATATAGTTTAATAACTATTAATTAGAATCTTATTAGTCTATAAGGTATTTATAGTGTATAGGTCTCTTTATTAGTAGTAAGAAGCTTATAAGGGCTATACTATTTATCTTTCTCTCTTTAAATATATATATCTAACTATAGTAAAAGTTAGTATATTAGCAAAGTATCTAGGCTATTTTAGGTTTATAGAGTATTATAAACTTATTACTTTGCTAGAAGTTATTAAACTTTATTAGTAGCTTTATAGATTACTTTAGCTTATTAAATAATAAATACACTTAGTAGTAACTTATTAGTTATCTATAAATATACACTAAAGATAAGAAAGGTAGGTATAAGACTACTTAGGCTTACTAAGTTATTTATAGCTTTTATAGCTATTTAAAGTCGCTATTTAGGCATAAGATCTTAGCCTATAGAGTCTATAATAATTATATAGGCTTACTATAATAGTTTATAATATTATTTAATCTTTCTAATACTATTATAAGCCTTAACTAGAACTTTATTAATCTTGATTAATAGTAATTATATATAATGCTTAAATTTTGCTAATATAAAGTTCTTTCTAGTATTATAAATAATCTATTCTAAAGGACCTAGATAGGTATTAATCTAGCATTTACGCAGAGCATTCTCAATATTATAAGCTTTTTGCTTGTTTAGATTAAGGAATTAGGCTACTTAAAACAATATTATAGAATTAATAATATAAAGGATAGGATGCCTATTAATCTAAATAATATTAATAAAAATCTTGTAATTAAATTTATAGTTATCTTTAATTATAAATTTAAATCTACCTAGGGCTTTTCTATTTATTTAGTAATAGTAGTAAATTTTAGTTAATTATTTAATAGCTTTAGTTTTAATGTTATAACTAGCTTATTATAGTATCTTTATAAGCTATTTAACTAATAGGTAACTAAACTAATGATATAATTAACGGATTTCTATCTCTAATAAGTAGAAAGCTACTATTTCTTTAGCTTCTAAAGTCTACTAAAGATATCCCTATTTCCTAATAATAGGAATAATCTTATTATCTTAGATTAATATATTTATAAGGTTATTAACCTTAACACATAACCTATCTATGTTATCTAAAGAGAATAAGAAGGGTATATATATATTAACTATATAGAAAGAGATATTACCTAGTTCTATTAGCATATTAACTACTTCTTATATAATTGCTTTGCTAGCACTAAATTTAATTATCTTCTCTTAAGTTAGTTTGATTTTTAGCAATAGTATTAATCTTAATAAAGCTTATACTTATCTAATTCTAGCTATTAATATACCTAAAGCTTCTATATTAGGTATAATCCCTTAGAAGACTTCTTTAAAGTAGCGTTCCTTTAAAACATAAGAGGTCTTTACTTTATTAAAGGGATTATACTTAAGGTAAGCGTGTTTAAACGCTTTATCTTTTAAGATATTAATAATATTACTATTATCTAGTTAGGGTCCTAATATAAAGAATTATATAATACTTAGTTAGTTAAACTTTATTATAAAGGTCTTTTTAGTATTATTATCCTTATCTTTATTATTATTAGACTTAATAAAGGCTTTAGCTAATTCCTATGCTTTATTAGTAAGGTTATTAGCTTCCTTAGGTGCTTAGCCTTTATAGGCTATAAGGAATACCTAAAACTTTCTCTCTATAGGTAGTAATTTATATCTCTTATTTTTCTACTAGTATTCTTTTGCCTCTTTTTAGTCTTTCTCTAAATAGTTTATTAACTAATAACTATTCTTATTATAGATATAGTATTTACTATAGTTATAGCCTTAGTTATAATAACCATAGCCTTTACCTTAACCTTATTAATTATATAGTTAATTATAATAGTAGTCTATAAATATTACCTCTAAATTATTAGTATTAGCAGTATTAATAGTGCTTTAATTAAATTAGGTAGCTAATTTATTAGCTTTAGTAATAGAGATTAATTTGCAAAGGTCTTTAGTAAGTCCTTTAAAACTAGGTAAATAATTATATTTAGCTTGCCTGCATTCTAGAACACTAGAAATCGCGCTTAAGGTCTAATAATAAAGCTTTATATTAACTATTAATAAGGGAAAGAGTCCTTTATAGATATGCTTAAGGGTTATAAGTAAAATCTTAAGATAATCTAGCTTAGATTTATTAGGATTCTTAGTAATAATATTCCTTAGCATTATATTATTCTATTCTTAGTAATAGAACTATTAGTTACTTTCCGTTTTGAATTATTAATAGATATTATTAACTATTTATTTATATATAAGACCTTTATTCACTTGGTAATTAAGGTAATACTGTTTAGCATTACCTAAGAGTATAATTAGGAGGGCTTTATATATATATTCCTATAGAAGGTTTATTCTATTATATTTATTCTAGAATAGGTTAACTTTTAGCGTAAGGAAGTTATATATTTTCTTACTATAATAGTTATTATCCTTATATTCTTTTATAAGTTCTAAGATCTTTCTTATAATTTAGTCTTTAAAGGGGATTATTAAAGCTTATATAACTTAAGCTAGTTATAGCTATTAAACTAGTTACTCTAGGGTAATTAGTAGAATTATTAGTGATTAAGGCGTGTTTCTTCTTAAAGGTAGTTATATAGTAAGGGGGTTATTAATAGAAGGATTATAAAGTAAAGGATTATAAAGAGAGGGAGTATAAATAGAAGGGCTAATAATAGAAGGGTTATTAAGGGTAGGATTATTAATAGAAAGGAATTTGCCTATAGCTATATACTTTATAATTTTATTCTTAGGCTATTATAATATTATATCTTCTTTAAGGACTTAAACTAATAATTTAATAATCTTACTGCTTTAGTTTTAAATAATATAAACGCTATTTTTATAGAGATAGTCTTATAATTTATATACTAAAGGTTATAAAGCTTAGTTAAGTATTTCTTTAGTCTAGCTATTAAGGTTATTATAGAAGATCTCCTAAAGGGTAAGATCTTTATATTAGCCACTCTTATAGATATTAATTATCTAAGTAAGGTAGTTATTAAGCTCCTATTCCTTAGTGGTTTAAGGATTTAGTTCTCTAGAGCTTTCCTAGTTAGTAGTAATAACTAAGGTATGTTTTTAGAGTTATTATAGTAAGGTAGATTTGTTAGGTCTTAGTTAGGTAGGTTGCTTTTCATTAGTAATCTATAGTAATATTTATTTATTACTAGAGGCTATTATTATAAATAGTCTTTAGCTAGCAAGGCTAAGGGATTTTTAATCTCTAGTTTAAGGAGTTATATATAGCTATAAACTCTTAGTTAGTTAATTAGTTTTCTTATAATAAATAATAGGATTAATTCCTTTATTAATAGTTAGAGACTTACTAATAGAAAAAGTTAAATCCCTAGGAAGCCTAATATCTAGTATTTAGAGTCTATTTTCCTTTAGTATACTTCCTTAGGTAGCTAAAGGAAGGCCTTTTCTTATATAGTTCCTTGCTTATCTATGGTTTTTTAACTACTAATTAGTGTTAGTTACACTAAGGGGTAATATACTAGTGTAAGTTAGTGTCACGGCTTGTCCGTAAGGTTGAATGAACGAAGTGATAGCTGAGATTCTCGTAGTTGCTACTAGGAAGATGATAGCTAAGGGCAGGTGCGTAAAGGTTTTAATCTCTAACCTAGCACTAATAATATACGTAGTCTTTAATAAATACCTTGCTTTATAAGTATATAGCTATCTTATAGCTAGTGTGTGCCATAAGATGCGTGCCCACAAACGCGCGATCGCGATAACAAGCACAAGGGATCACAAGACTGGATAACATAATAAGGGATGACGATATTAGTTATCTAGACAAGGGGATCATTTAATCTATAAAAAGTCTGCCTATAGCTATATTCTTTTAACGCTTATTACCTGCTTAAACCTGAATTTTTGCCTAGCTATTGCTATGGCTAATAATTGTGTTTGCCCTAAAAAGATAAATTAATAAGATAAATCCCCTAACTTAACCGAAAAGTCACTTCCAATCTAACAGACTATTTGATCTAGAATATCTTTATTTATAAAGATAAATTCGGCTATTATTATAATCACTGCTGTTAAGTTAATTAACCCTCTAACGTAAGCAGACATCACTGCTACCTATAACTATAGGCTAGTATTATATCTTTTAGGGTGTTGTTTTCCGCTTAATAAAACTAGTGAAGAAACGCGGTTTTAAACCCCTAGGACTTTTCTGTTTTCTAGTTAATTTGCTATAGACTAAGATTAATTAGAAGCAAGTTTAATTACGCTTTTAGCTATTCCCTAAGCTAACCTATATAGAAAAAAAAAACCCTTTATCTTATTTTCCTTACACTAAGATATAGATCTAAAGCCTTAACTAGGACTCTATAATAGTTATAGCGTAAAGGAAAGACTATCTAAGTATACTAAGCTAAGGTAGTCTAAGGATATAAACTAGTGTTATAAGGAAGTATAGAAAAGAAGGCTAGATAGCTTAGAGATATACGCTATAAACACTAGCTAAGCTATTAATCCCTTACTAAAAGTCTTTAAATATAAGGCTTTAATATAGAAAACACTGCCTAATACTATAGACTATTTAATCGTAGGACCTATAGCTTATTTTACTATTATTTTACTATTATTTAGCTATGTATTAGTGTCTTATAGCTTGTTATAAAAAGCTATATAATTATACTAGTAGCCTTTACTTATAGTTTACTTATAACTATAAATACTACCTTATTAAAAGTTTCCCTTTATAGAAGTCTTATAAGTATTATAATATTTAGTTAAGCACTTATCCTTCTATAAGATTAATTAAAAGAAATATTAACTAACTCTATATCTAAGCCTACTCTATCTTATTTCTAATAGCTAAGCAAAGTAGGACTAAGTAAGCACCTAAGTTACCTAAAGGACCTTTAGGATTTACTATTACTTAGTACTTTAATTACTAGCTAGGGACTATTTAATCCTAAGATAATTATTAGCCTAGCTTAAACTTACTTTAAGGATTACTTAGGAAAGGATCCTAATAATAGACCTAAGGTACCTAGCCCCCTTAGAGGGCTTAATACTAAAACCTTTATAAAGCTTCTTAGAGAAATAATAGTGTATTAAATATCTCTTATTACTATATAAAATAGGTATAATATTTAGTAGTTTATAGGAGATAATATAGCTAATTTTATTAAGGACTTTAAAGTAAAGATAAAGGCAATAGGTATCCCTAAGATAAACTAGTATAAGATACTTAAGCGTAATATTAACCTAAAGCTTTAATAGGTAGTTAAGATACTAACTATATCTTAAACTTAGAAGGAGTCTAAGGAGAAGATACTCTTATAGTTTAATATAACTAGCTAGGATTAAATAGAAAATACTAGAGAATAACTTAAAGATCTAAATTTAATATAACTAAAGACTATTAAGGAGACCTATTACTAGCTATAAAAGCATTATACTCTAATATCTAATATAGACCTAATAGGATAGAGAACTACTATAACCTAGTCTAATTATATTTATAAGGCTATTCTAGAATATTTAATCTTAAGCTTTATAGATTAAAAAAGGTTTACTTATAAAGAGATATTAGTAATAAAGTATAAATAACTTTAGATAGCACTTAATACATATGTTTATATATACCTAAAGCTTAAGAATAAAGACCTAGAGTTCTCTAATATAGATAGTTATGCTTTAGATAAAAAGAATATTAGTTTTAAGATATAAACACTATTTAATTAAGCTACCTTTAATAGTTACTAGGCTGCTTAAAAGAATTGCTTAATACTAGGCAATTTATTAGAATAGGAGAAGAAAACTACTTTATTTAACACTAATATAGGATAATAAGAGAGCCCTAGATTAGCTAAATATTAAGATTAAATAAAAGATATAATAAAGTAGCTAGTAAAGTTAAAGATTATAGTTATAGCCTAAGTAGGAAAGGAAATTAATATAGTAAAATTACTTAAGGAAAAATATAGTAGTGATTCTTAATAATAGTAGCGTAATTATTAAACAAACTATATTAGTTTATTTAATCTTAATAATAAGCATTTCTTTAAAACTAATATAATAACTAGGAGAGGCTACTAGGCAAACCGCTGCTACTACTATAATATAGAAATATATCTTATAATAAAGTATGATACCTTAAAGTATAATAAGATATTAAAGTTTACTATATATAACTTAGTAGTCTATATATTAGTAATAGGGGATAATATAAGATATTAAACTATACCTCTAGTCCTGCTTTTAAAGTTCCTTTTTATTAGTAGCTATCTATATAGGCTAGCTATATTCTAGGTTAAATACTTTAAGAATTATAAGATTACTATAATGCTTCCTTAGATTAAGGAACATAGCCCTTATAGAGGACTAAGCTAGGAAATAATATAAGAGAAATAGGAAGTATTTAATTAAATAGAAGGTTAGTTTAATCTAGTAGAATATTAACCTAAGAGAGAGGCCTAGGTATTATTAATCTTAAAACGTAAGATATTAGGCATGGTATTAGCTATTACTTTTAAAAAGCTATATATAAGGGAAGAGAAAGATAAAGAGGTTATTGTAAAAATCTTAGCTATTAGGGAATAACTAGCAAAACATCTAAGGATTAAAGATATTATAGATAATAAGGTAGAAGACTATTAAGCGTATATTTAACCTATTTAACCTTATATATAACCTCCTAAAGAAGACCCTCTAGTAACTAAGGGCAAGAAGGACCTATTAAATAAGGTTAGATAGAGGATTCTAGATTAATTATATAATAAAATCTTTTAAAAGAAGGTTAGCATGCCCTTTTAAGATATCTACTAAATCATACTAACACTCATAAAGGCAGTTAGTAATAAATACCTTCTTTAAGCAAAAGGCATAAAGAATATCTAGTACTATAATAAAGATATACTAGGACTAGCTCCCTCTTTAAAGATATTTAGTGTAAAACTAAATCTAAGACTAATTAATCCTAGGAATTAGATTAACTCTATCCTTTAATTAATAAAGGAAACTCTTAAAGAGAATAAGAAAAATAAAACTATAGCTAAGAAGGGTTTACTAATAATACCCTTGCTAGAGATTAATATAGCCTTATAGGAGCGAATTTAGGAGAGACTAGAAGCTTGCTTAGAATAAAATAAACCCTAGTAGAATTTAGTTAATCCTGCTTAGATAAACTTTATGCTTAATATAATCTTAAAGCTATAGGCTACTATTAACTATCTATAAGATTTACTATACCTCTAAGTCTAGCTAAATAACCTAGAAGGGGAGCTTCTCCCTAGACTTATTAATATAGGATTATAAGGGAATATAATTATAGAAAGCATAGCTAAATAACTTAGGCTAAGGATCTACCTAATAGATATAATAAATATAATATTATTCTTATTATATAGTATTAAAATAATTAGGGAGGTATAAATAAAACTATATCTAGGAAATATCTAAATACTTACTAATTTCTATATTAGACTAGACTTAGTAAATATTAGTCTTATCCTTAGAATACTTTTTTTTAGACTATCCTAGATATAGTTTAATTACTTAAGAAGCAGAGAACTTTACGCCTAGTGCCACTTTAGTAATATTATTATTATCTTAAGAGTTATAAGGAGTATTTAATAGTAATACACTAATAAGCAACTAGTCTAGTAACTATCTATTAATATTATTATATTTAGTTACCCTAAAGTAAAGGAAGATTAAATAGTTTATAAGGGTTTAGAAAAGGAGTTAGATAATAATAAATAGCTAGTCTCTCTTTTAATAAAAGAAGGAACTAAAATCTTCTATAAAATAGTTAAGGATATAATAGTAAACTATACCTAATAACTTAAGGCAGTTATAAAGGATTTCTAACCCCTATAGTAACTAAAACTACCTAATCTTATAATAAATATAATATATAAGTAAAAGGCTAATAAAATTTAACCCTATAATAATATGCCTTCTAATAGGTTAATACTAGAAGGGGACCTAAAATAGAAGATAAAGAAATAGGAAGAGGCAAAATTATATCTAGATATATCTAGGAAATATAGCGAATATATTACTAGGAGATTCTACGCAGAACCATAAGGTTTTAGGATAACCTAGGAATAATTAGATTAAATAGTTAAAGGGGTATAAGAGTATTTAATATAAGAAAAAGTTAATGTTTTTAAGGAAATTCTTTATAACTAAGAAGTAGCGCTAGCCTAGGACTTATTAGAATATAGAAAAGTTAATCCGCTTATTACGCTACTATAAGTTATAAAGGTTATTAAATATAAGGCATAGTAAGCAGGCTTAATCCTAATACCCCTTAGGTTATAAGGGAAACTAGTTAATTTACTAAAGAAGAAACTAAAGTATAGATATTTAAAGGAAAGTTATAGTTTCTATAGAAATCCTTACTTTCTTATAATAAAGAAAGATAGAGGGATTTGCCTAATCTTATTTACTATAAAGTATAATAAGGTAATAATATAGGATACGCTAATCCCTTAGGGTATAGAGGCATTTAGTAAGAGCTTTATAATATGCTAGATTCTATTAATAGTTAACTTATTATTAGGGTATAATTAAATAGTATTAGTAAAAAAGAGTAGGGATATAATAATAATTTCTACTATAATTAGGCTTTTATAACTTTATTACTTACTATAGGGTGCTACTAATTTAGTAGCCTAATTTATTAGAATTATTAGGCAAATCTTATTTAACTTAATCCCTTATATTTACATGCCTTTCCTAGATAATATTATAGTAAGAGGGCTAACTATAATATATAATAAGGAGGAAATTATACTAGGAGTGCGTAAATATATAATAGAGTATTTAATTAATATTAATAAAGTTTTGGTTAATATTAAACTCTCTAGTTATATAGCCTTAGCGGTTAAGTTAAAGTTCTGCTAGAAATCTATAGAGATTATAGGATTTATATATAGGATAAACAGATAGAAGCTAACTAAAGTAAAGATAGCAAAAATTTTAGATTAGAAAGTCTATTAAGATCTATTAAAGGTATGCTTCTTTATTAGATTAATAAGTGTTTGCTATATTTAGGTAAAACACTATATATAGAAAGTAAAACCACTAGTAATTTTACTAAGGAAAATAAAGAAGTAGGAATAGGGACTAGAGTAATAAGAAGCTATAGATACCTTAAAGAAAGCAATAATAATAGCTCTAGTCCTAGTTTTACTTAATCTTAGACTAGGCTTTAGAGAGATTATACTAATAGTTAACATAAGCTTACTTAGATAAGGAGCTGTATTATTATAAGTAGTTAATAGAAAATAATATCTAGTTTAATATAAAAGCGGTACTTAGATTATTACTAAAGCTAAGTATAATATAACTAAGAGAGAATACTAAGTAGTTATCTATATACTAAGAAGACTATAAATTTATCTTTATAGAGTTTTATTTATATTAGAAACAGACTTATAAGTTCTTATTTATTAGCTAAACAGTGCTATTAATAATATACCTAAAGCCCTTATTATATAATAGATTAGTTATATCCTACTCTTTAACTTCTTAGTATAATATATCCCTAGTAAGAAGAACTATATTATAAACACGCTATCTAGGAAAGGTCCTAGAGAATTAGATTAATTAGATTAGGATATTAAAGGAGATATTAAGGACTTTATTAACTTATATCTTAATAGTATTAGGATAGAGAAAAATAGTAAGAAGAGCTACTTAGAAAAGATATAATAGGTAATTAACTTCTTATTAATACTTTAAAGACTAATTAATCTTAGTGTAAAGAACTATAGGATACTATATAATAAGGTAAAAAAGTTTTACTTAGAAAACAAATGCCTTTAAAAGAGACTAACTAGAATTATAAAGGGGCTAGCGCTAGTTATTAATATACTAGAATAATAACACATAATTATTAAAGTTATTTATAAGGAACTTAGATATAAAGGAGTTAAAGTAGTCTTCTAAGTAATAAAGCAGTAATACTAGTAGAAAGGGCTCTAGAATATAACTTAGGAGATATTAGCATATTACGAAATATGCTAAAAGTTTGCACCTTAGTGGCTATAAGAACTTTTAGTGCTAGTTACGCTAGGAAACCTAATAAGCAAGATTTATATTAATACTTAGTATTTTCTAATTAATTATAGATATAAGTACCTCTTAGAAGCTAGGTATAATCTAACTAGATAGGTTAAAGCTACGCTAGTTCGGAATGCAATAATACTAGCAATTAGGAAGTTCCTTTCCTTCTTAATTAGTAGATTTAGACTCTTCTGCTTTATAGTCTATAATAGGGGCCTAGAAATACAAGGAAATCTTAAAGAGGCACTAGCAGACATTAGTATAATAGGAATTTAGATATCTAGATATAACCTAAAAGCAAATTCGCTTATTAAAGCTAGACACTAGTTACTCGCATTTGCCTTAGTAAAACTAGGAGGATTAAATAAATAATAGCTAAAGTACCTTAATAAAGCCCTCCTTATAAACCACACTACTATCCAAGAATTACATAGAAAGTCCGCTTTCTATTTAATCTATAGATAAGAACTAATTTTACTATTAGAAGTAAAATTTCTAACCTAGTAATTAATTAATTAGAATATAGTTACTTCTAAGCAAGACTTATTTAAAGTATAAGTATAGATACTTAAGAGAAAGGCTAAGGATATTAAAAAGGTAAGGAAAAAGGTATTAGAATTTAGGTAGTAGCTTATAAACTAAACTAATAAGAACTAAGCTACCTCTCTTAGGAAAGATTAATTAAAGCTAGGGAACCTTATTCTAGTATATAATATCTAAAGGAACTTTAATATATCTACTATAAAGAAACTTATAATAAGGTAGAATAGACTATTTTAGATTTATAAGCGTATGCTAATCTCTAGGGCTTATTACCTATAAACACTAGATAGGGTCTGCCTCTTAAAAACAATCTTAGAAAACTATATTAAGAAGTTTATACTAGACTTAGAAGGCTAGTGAATATTCTCTATAGATAGATAGCTATATACTCCCTAGAGTGGCTAAATAGAAGAAGTAACCACTAATAAGTATAATAAAGAAGTCTTAGCTATTATACTATTAGTAGCTTAATATAATATATCTAATTAAATAGTTAATAATTAACAAATAACTAAGTAAGAGAAATCTAGCTAGGACGTAATAATCTTAGAAAAGGAAGTTAAGCTACTACCTTAGAGAACCCTATACTAAGGAATTAAGATATAGCCTAGTGGCTTAGCTACTATATTTTCTTTTTCCTTTATCTTATTCCTTTATCCCTAATAACCTATTATAATTCCTTTCCTTTTATCTTATATTTATAAATTATTTAGAAATAAGGGAGGCATATTAATTACTAGGTAAGAAGAGTTTTTAAAGTTAATAGAGTTTAGATTAAGTAAAAGGGATTCTACTACCTCTATAGACTATTCCTTACCTAGAAAAGGAGCTAGAGCTCTCTCTTATAATAACTAAGGATAATACCTAGTTATAAAATACTACTTATAACTTGCTACACAAGAGCTATTCTATATATAATTACTATAAGCACTATTGCTAACCTTAGGGATTAAAATATAACTATAAAACAGGAAGCATATATATTTATTATAGAATATAATATGCTATATATATAAGTTTAAATAGTTAGAATAAAAGATACTATTTAATTTACTATATATAAATACTAGCAAAGCCTAGTAATATTTAGAATACTAGGAGAGAGCGTGTAGAAAATACCTATTAGAATAAGCTACCTTAGTAAGGATAAGAACCTAATAGTAATAACTGTTTTTAATAGTAAGGGCTAAAGTGCTATTACTCTTAGTAATATAACTTCTTATAAACTCTTTTAGTAAGTTTATCTTCTTTATAGATATAATAAGGTAGGGAGAAGCTTCCTTAGGACTTTTATTAGAAAATTAGAGTAAAATCTCTATATATATTAGGATGCTACTATAACTAATATTAATTCCACTATACACCTAAAATACAAAAAGAAACTTATACTATAGTAATAAAAAGTATTAGCAAAAAGCTTAGGTAAGAGATTAAATAATTCCTAAACTTATATAATCTTTACTAATAAAAGGAGGGAAGAATTTAATATAGTTAGACTAGTTAAGAGTTTTTATTAAAGAAAGCTTATATTCTAGGATATTTACCCTAATAATAGCAGTAATATTAGGTAGCTTTTAATAAGCTATATTAAGAGATTTTACTATAATTATATAGTTTATTAGAAAGAAGAAGGGTTTAAAAAAGAAAGAAAGGGGAGAGAAGAGATAGGCTAAGTATTAGGGCTATAAAGATATTACTTAATAATAAGCAGTAGTAACTAATAAGCAATAACTACTAACCTTAATTTATAACATTATAAAAGGAGTGAATTATAGGAGCCTATTAGCTTCCTAAGGGTAACTAAGGGTAACTATAAGCAGCCACTAGTAACTACCTATATAGCTAATAAGGGCTATAAGAATATTAATAAAGTTATAGGAACTATTTAATCCTATCTCCCTCTATATTATTATATTACCTAGACCCTTAAGATATTTGCCCTTTATTACCTAATTATATCTCTTACCCTTACTTATTTTAGCCTAACGCTATTAAAGTAATTTACTATTTTCTATTTTCCCCTCCTATTTTTTGCCTAAGATATATTATTTATATATATATTATTTAATTATATTAAGAAATAGAGGCCTATAAGGAAAGTATAATTAATAAAAGCACCTATATAAATATAAATAGTAATATAGTTATATATTTTCCCTATAGTAAATACCTTACACTATTCTATACCTATATCTTAATATATAAAACTAAAGGTTCTTTCTTTAAGGAAGATAAAGGAAGCACTATAGAACTTAACCTAGTTAATCTCTATAGTTAGTAATCACTATTATTCTACCTAAGAAGAGACTAGCCCTAGCTACTAACTAGGTTTAAAGCCTATTAGAATAGTAATAATTTTAGCTAGGTAATACTAATAGGACTAGGGTAGATAGAGGCAAGCTAGCAAGATTATTTAATAAATACCTATAAGTTCCTAAAAAAGGCTTATAAAACGCTAAGTAAGGACTAGCTTAATTAGTTTAAGTTAGCTACTATAGGGAAGATTATAATACATAGCCTTAAAGTAATAGTAACTATGCTTTTATAAATATTTAAGATTAGGCTAATAGAGAAGTTTAATTTAGATACTTTATAAAGATTAATTAGTTTAAAAGCTAGGAAACTTTATTCTAGCTACTAGCCTATTAATATTAAGTATAGTTTAAAGTATAACCTTATTAACCTTTACTTGCATATAAGTAATTAATATATTATTATAGGTTTTGCTTTCTTTATAAACCACTAGATATGCTTTCTATTTAATTAAAAGTAAGGGTAACTTTACTACTTTAATAGTATAGAAAAGGGCTAACTAAAAAGGTTTACTAATTTTATAAAAGGGTAAGGGTAAATTATATAGCTACTAAACTACCTATATAATTTTAAAGTAATTATAGTCCTAGTAATAGAATAAAAAGGAAACTAGGAATATAGATATACTTATCTAGGGTTTCTTCTATAAATAATTCGCTACTAAGTTAGATACTAAGCACTTAATTTGCTTTTAGAAGACTAGAACACACTAAATTAATACAATATTAAGTTTAAATAACTATATTTATTTAGTAAGGATTCATATATTAGTTATTACTTTAAGCTCTATCTAAAAGACTAGATAATTACTAATAATATCTTAGACCTAAGATATAGCTATACTAGGGCTCTTATAAGAACTATAAGAGTTTTATAAGATATAGCTATAAATAAGCTAGGTATTAGAGATTAATTACCTAGAGAATTATCCTACTAGAAAGACTTTAACCTTTAGCACCTAATATATAACACTATAAAACGCTAGCTACCTAGCTTTATAACCTAAATAATTAGTAAAGGATTACCTATTAGCGCTATAGTTATAGCTTAGGAATATAAAGTTAGTAATAAGAATTACTTAATTAAATAGTATACTAAGATAGCTTAAGATAATAGACTTTATATCTAGGATTATTAGTAGCCTATTATATATATTTACGCTAAGGATCCTAAAATCTTTAATATTAGTATCTAAGAGATACTATAGGAATAAGAGTAATAAATATAGAAAGATATAGATAATATATAGTAATAGAAAACTACTAAAGATTAAAGATAAAGTAAAAGAGTAAGCTTTTAGGCCTTATAAGAGTCTTTATTAGGGTTATTATCTATAGTTAGGTATAAAAAGATACTATAGTCTCTAGCTATAAAACTTAAAACACTTTAATAGGGAAGGCAAGAATAAACTTATAATATTATAAACTAAATGCTTTAATAATAGTAAGTAGTAACTAATAACTTGCTTTAAATAGATATTAAGGATTAGCTAAGGTTATAGTGAATCTTTAAAGTTATTAGGGAGAGCTAGGCTTATAACTATAAGACTCTAATTAAATAGGCAGAAGAAAACACTATATACTACCCCCTTAGAGACATAGGATAAGCTATAATAATTAATCTTCTCTTACTCTTAGACTTAGAATAAGTAGCCTAGAGAAAAACTATTATATAGTTACTTATATTATTTATATATACTTTAGTGGTACTACCTAGACTAGTCCTTAAGGAATATAGTTAGAAATCATTAAAGCTTGCTAGTAAGAGAGAAAGCGCGCTATAGGATTAATTAATTAATATAAAGACTAAGAAAAAAGGGCAAGTTAGTAAGAGTTAAAACAACCTATAGTCTATACTCCCTTACTAACGTTACCTATAACTTGCCTATGAACACTAAAGACGCTAAAACTCTCTAGGGAGATAAGAAATTTAGGTCTCTAGCTAGGGAGGTCCCCTTTTCTTTTTCTATTATAAAATTTTTTTTTCTTATCTCTTTTCTTTTAATTACCTTTTCTTATAGGAGTATTAGATCTATATATGCTAGATTAAATAATGCCCTTCCCTAATATATAGTATTAAGTAACCTATTACGCTTAAAGATAAGTTAGCTATTTCTTTTGTTACTATTTTCTCTTTACTAGGGACTAGGAAGAGAAAATAGTTAGGGAGGTGTTATATACTATAAGATACATGCCTATAAACGCGCAATCGCGATAATAAGCATAAGGGATCACAAGACTAGATAATATAACAAGGGATAATAATATTAGTTATCTAGATAAGGGGATTATTTAATCTATAAAAAGTCTGCCTATAGCTAGATTCTTTTAACGCTTATTACCCGCTTAGACCTGAATTTTTGCCTAGCTATTACTATGGCTAATAATTATGTTTGCCCTAATATCTATGTTTGCCCTAAAAAGATGAATTAATAAGATAAATCCCCTAACTTAACTAAAAAGTCACTTCCGATCTAACAGACTATTTAATCTAGAATATCTCTATCTATAGAGATAAATTTAGCTATTATTGCGATCGCTACTATTAAGTTGATTAACCCTCTAATGTGAGTAGACATCACCGCTACCTACGACCGTGGGCTAGCATCGTGTCTTTTAGGGTGTTGTTTTCCGCTTGACAAACTAGCTAGCCTCTTTATTATTTACATAGCCTAAAGGTTCTCTAAAGATTCGCTTTAATAAACATCCTATCTCTAACCTTTACGCTCCTAATATAATACTCCCCTAATATATAATTAACCTTAATTATAAAATAAGCTGCTTACTTAGGGTATAGTTACTATAATAAAGCTTATAAAGAAAAATAAGATAAGGCACCTTATAACTAGATATATAGGTAAATAAAATAATAATAATAATACTACTAATTATAAATAACCCCCCCTATTATAGGTAGTAGTGTCTAAATAGCAGCCTATATATAGCTTTAATATAGTAAAATAAATATTATTACCTATTACATAGCTAGACTAAAAAAAAATAGATAACTTATATTAATTTTTATAATTAGTTTAAATAAACAAGGTAGCTAATGCTATAGTTCTAGATAATCTAACTAAAGGGCTTGTGTTATAGTTACTATAAGTTCGTAGCTATTAGGCATACGTGCAAGTGGCAAAGCTAACGGTTATTATTATAATTTACGGATTACTTACACGTAGTGCGTTAGATTACTAAGGGGTCTATAGTTAATATAAAAGAGACTAATTTTTCCCCTTTTCTATACACTTTCTTTCTCCTATAATAATCCTTAACCTTATAAGTTACCTTTACTAGCTAAGCAGTAGCTTTCTTACTGCTATTACACTATAGTTACTAACCTTTTTTAGTCTTTAAACATTATTATTATTTATTACTATTTATCTTAGTTTTTTATCTTATTCTTAGTTATTAGTTTATTCGCTTCTAGTTATAATTTATATCTAGTCTATTATAGCTAACTTATAGCTAGTCTACTATATCTAATACTTATGTAAGAACTCCCCCTTTATTAATAGCTCCTAAAGGTTAAGCTATTAAGAAATCTTCTTTAAAGTCTTTTAAGAAGTTATCTCCTTAGAAGTAAACTACTTCTAAAATTTTCATATAAGTTTACTATAAGTTTACTATATCTTTATAGTATCTTTATTACTAACTTACTACTAGTAATATAATAAGTAAGAAAATTCTATATATATAGTACCCTTAGTAAGTAATAATATAGAATATCTTACTAAAAAATAGCACTTATAATATTCTAGGATATTTTATTAATAATAAGACCTTCCCTATAGAATATAAAGAATCTATAAGTATAACTTCTTTACTTACTTATTACTTCTTTATTACTAATATTCTAATAGGCTACTTAATAAAATATACTTACTGTTAGTTACACCAAGGAACGTTGCACTAGTGCAAAGGGGGTTCAATTCAATAAAGTTAATAATAGTTAATGTTATCTAAGAGAGAAGAGAAGAGAGAGAAGGAGAGGAATCTAGCTAGGAGAGAAGGTAAGTAAAAAGGGGAAAAAGTAAGTCTTGCAGTGTAAAGCCACTGCAAGCGGTGCGGGGATGCTTATAATATAACTAATCGCATTGCGTGCATTCCTTTTATAGACTTACCTTTAGCTATAGCTAGACTAACTATTATCTAAGGGTCTAGAGAAAGCCACACTAGTAGTCTCTCTTTTTCTTTATAGCTAAAGAAGCCTAAAAACGTAATAAAAATTAAATTAAAGGAAAGTATATATAAGTAAATCCCTTTATAAGAATCCATAGCTTTAATTAGCTATTATAGCCTTAGTTAATCTAATTAACCTAGTTACCTTAATCTATACTTACTAACCTATTATCTTAATCCTCCTATTTACCTAACCTTATAAGTCTTTTAACCTAGCCTTCTATATAAATTATTAATTCATTTAAATTAATTAAATTTAAAAGGGCTAAATTTAGTAATACCTTTGTTATTACATTAGCCAGATTATTGCTACTATTAATCCACCTAACCTTATAAATCTCTTTTCTCTTATATAACTATTAGAGGGCTATAATATTAATTATTAGCTACTTCTCCTTTATTATACCTAGCTTTATAAGGTATTTATATAATAAGAAAGAGTTAGTATAGAGAATTATTAGAATCTAAGGTATCTTTAATTAGTCTATAATTATATAAAGAGTTATAGATATTACATATATAATATTAGCGCCTTAAACCATACTATATAGCTTAGATATAAGTGCGCTATAAGTCACACGCTTGCTTTTTATAGAGCTATATATTATAATATTGCCTTTTAAGGTAAAGGTATTATTATTCTTTAATGCTTTATTACTAATTATAATTATATACCTAATTTATAAGCTAAGGTCTTTATTATTAGTAAGGGACTTATTTACAAATATAAAGAGCTTTGCTTCTTTAAGAGTTAATAGGATATACTATAATCCCTATTACTAATGCTTAATTTACTACTTAAGGTATTTATTAAGTTATAAGATATTATTAGTAAAGGGTTCTTAGTGTTATATAGTTATTAATAGGTTATAAGATACTTTAGGTTAATAAACTATTGCGATATAACTCCCCTAGGCTCTCTGCTTAACATAATCTTGCTTTACTATTAGTAATTATAGATTAATTTCCTTAATCTTCTAACCTTAGCCCTTTTAGGTTAGGGTTAGTAAGGTGTTAGTATTCTAGGTTAGGATATAGCTATTAAAAATAAGGGGATTTATAGTTATTAGGTATTATTTTTCTTTAGCTATAAACTTTACCTTCTAAAGCTCTCTTTCTTCTTTCTTAAAGAAGTTATTATTACTAAGGCCTAGGGTATTATCTATTTATATTCCTATAATACTAAAGAGGTTTTTATTATTTAAGGCTATAATTAATAAGCAGGGATTATATATTAAGGTTAATATATTAAGGTTATCTCTATAGTAACGGAAATATATTGCTTACTAATAGGTTCTAGCCTTTATAATTCTATAAAGAGGGTTAATTACCTCTATTACTATGCCTTCTAGAAAGAGGTGTATAATCTATTTAGGCAATCTTATAATAATTAGCCTATTTAGGGTTATATAGGATTTAATATAGGCTTATGTAATATCTTGCAACTAAAGGTAAATTCCCTTTCGCTTTAATAATAAAGCAAGGGCTATAATAATCCATTAGCTTAATTACTATATTATTAGTAACTAGGTTAAGATAGCCTCTTTTTCTCTATTATTATGCCCTTATATAATAAGGCATAACTTCTTATATAGTAATTTAGTCCCTTTGCCTTTAATCTCTTAAACTATATAAGAATTAAAAATCCTATAGCCTTTATACTTAGTAGGATTAAATATTATAAACCTAAACATATTGTAAGCTTATAGGGTATTAATCTTAGCTTAGTTAGATTATTTAAAGGGGCTTCCTAAAGTTATAATCTTTCCTTCTTAGTAAAGTTAAAGGGCTAGTTTCTAGTTAGCCTTTTCTTTTACTATAAGGAATCCTATGTTTAGTACTTTTCTAGCTATAATCTCTTTAAATAATACCTTCTTTTAGTCTTTATTAATAAATATAAAAGGCTTTATAGGTCTAATAGCTTTATTAGGATTATAAGCCTAGGCCTTAATAGCCTTTGCTTTTATTACCTTAAGGCTATTAGCTTTATAGCTTCCTATAGGGGTAGCTTTAGTATTATAAGCCTCTTTAAGCTTCTTTATAACCTTATTAATATAGAATTAGACTATAAGGGCCTTCCTTAGTTTTCCTTACTTTCTCTTTACTAGTATCTCTTTCTTTTCTTCCCTTACCTTACTACCCTTTACTAATAGCTTATTTTCTCTAGTCTCCTTATAGGAGGTATAAGGGGCCTCTAGGCTTAGGTTATATTCCCTAATATACTAAAGGCTTTACTTATTAGCTTCTATATACTATAAGTCCTTATAGTATAGCTTTACTACTATAAAGTAAAACCTAACTAAGCTATAGGGTATCTTAACTATATAGGTCTCCCTATTAGTAACTAATAGCTTATAAGAGCTATACTATTTATCTTTTTCTCTTTATATATATATATTAGCCTATAGTAATAGCTAATATATTAGTAATATATTAGGGCTATTCTAGGCGCTAAGGGTATTATAAACTTACCTCTTAGCTAGGTAGTAGTAAACTTTATTAGTTACCTTCTAAATTACCTTAGCTTATTAAATAATAGAGATACTTAGTAGTAACTTATCTATTATTTATAGGTAGGCTCTAAAGACTAGTAATATAAGCATAAGGCTATCTAGACTTACTAAGTTATTAATAGCTTTAATAGCTATTTAGAGTTATTATTTAGAAGTAATCTCTTTACTAATTAAGTCTATAATAATATTATAAGCCTAGTAAAGAGGTCTATAGTATCTTTTAACCTTTCTAATACTATTATAGGCTTTAATAAGTATCTTATTAATCTTGATTAATATTAAGTAAGTATAGTGCTTAAATTTAGCTAAAGTAAAGTTATTACTAGTATTATAGATAATCTAATCTAGGGGGCCTAGATAAATATCTATCTAGCACTCTCTAATTACATCCTAAATATCACAAGCTTTCTGCTTCTTAGGGTTAAGGAAATAGGCTGCTTAGAATAAGGTTACTAAATTAATAATATAAAGGACTAGTTAACTATTAATTTATATAATATTAATAATAATCTTATAGTTAAAGTTATGGTTATCTTTAATTAAGAATTTAAATTAGCTAGGGGCTTTTCTATTTATCTAATAATAATAATAGACTTTTATTAGCTTTTTAATTATATAGTGTTTAACGTTATAACTAGCTTATTAAAGGATCTTTATAAGGCATTAAATCAAAGGATAACCAAATCTTTAGTAAAGTTAACAAATCTCTCCTTCTAATAGATAGAACGCTATAGTCTCCTTTACCTTTAATAGCCACTAAGGATAGCCTTATTTATATATAATAGGTATAGTGTTATTATCTTAGATTAGCATATTAGCAAGGTTATCTATCTTAACCTTTATAATATCTATATTAGTAAGGGAAAAAAGAAAAGGTATAGTAGTATTAAGAATATAGAAGTTAATTTAACTAAGCTTTGTTAGTATATATATTACACTATATGTGGTTACTAATCTAGCGCTAAAGTTAATAACTTCTAGGCTATAGGGTTTAATTTTAATAATAGTATTAATCTTAATAGGGCTTTAACTTATACTAGGCTAGTAGTTAATTAACCTAAATCTCTTATATCTAGTATAATTCCTCTAAAGACTTCTTTAGAATAGCGTTCCTTAAAGGTATAATAGATTAAATAGTCCTTATTAGAAGCCTCTTTAAGGTATAGCTTTTACTTAAGTAAGGTATATTAAAAGGCCTAATTTTTAAGCATTATAAGAATATTAATATTATTAATTATCTATAGCCTAGAGCAGAAGAATTATATAATACTTAGGTATACCTTTAATAATAGCTTCTCTTTAGTATTATTATTATTATTATTATTATCTTAGGCCTAAGTATAGGCCTTAAGCTAGGATTCCTAGTCTTCTAGTTTCTCTATTTTAGCGTTAGCACTACCTTTAATTAAAGTAAGGAATAATTAGAACTTCTTCTCTAAAGGGAGTAAGTAATAACTCTTACTAGCTTACTATCTCTCTCTCTCTTTCTTTTACTTAGTATTAGAGTGATTTATTAACTAGTAGCTACTTTTACTATAAATAAAGCATTACTTAGGGCGCTTAAAGCTACTATAATAGTTTTCTCTTTCTCTCTAATTTTATTAACTATATTATTAGTCTATAAATATAGCCTCTAAAGGGTCTTTACCTTATTACTAGTAGTATTAGGTACTCCTTATACTACTCTCTATAATTATAATTAATTTATAAAGATTACTAGTAAGGTTCTTAAAGCCTAGTATATATATATACTTTACTACCTAATATTTAGGAATACTAAAGACTATATTTAAGGTTTACTTATAGAGCTCTATATTTACTATATTAGAGGGATATAGCCCTTTATAAACTCTCTTTAATATAGTTAATAGAATCTTAAGATATTTAAGCTTACTCTTTTTAGGGTTTTAAATAATAATATTCTTAAGGGTTATATTACTTTATTTATAATAGTAAAACTATTAATTACTTTCTATTTTAAAGTATTAATAAATATTTATAATTATCTCTTTATAAAGAGGTTTTTACTAGAAAGGTAAGGAAGTGTTATTTAGTATCTCCTATTAGTATAATAAGAAACACTTTACTAAAGTGTAATCTAGGGAGATTAATCTAGTTATATTTATTCTTAAAGAGTATAAGCTTTAGTATAAGGAAGTTATATAGCTTTTTACTATAGTAATTACTATTCTTATATATCTTTATAAGCTTAGAAATCTTCTTTATAGTCTATTTACTAGAAGGAAGGTATTAAGGAGGGAAAGTAAGCTATTAGGGTTTAAACTCTTAGTATAACTAAGATTATTATAGGGATTCTTATAAAAATATAGTAATTATTCCCTTTAAGGGTAAGAAATACTAGGGAAGGTCTTTAGGGTAGTAACTTATAAGGGTTATATTTAAGGTAGTTTAGAGAATCTTAATCTTTTTTCTAGCTAAAGAGGCATTAAGGTTTAATAAAGTACTTCCTTAAGTAATACTAGGATTAGATATCCTAGGCCTTATTTAATAAGAACACTATAATCTTAGAGAGAGTTATATAGCTCTTTAATAATATCCTTATTTATTCTTTTAAAGGTATTCTTAGACTAGCCTTTAAAGTCTTCTTAGAATAATTCCTAGAGGTTATTATCTCTCTAACCTTAATGCTTACTAAGGTTAATAAATCCTATAATATAATTATTAAGCTTAGACTATATAGTAGTTTTAGGGTCTAGCTTAGTAAACTCTTTCTAATCTCTTATAAGCTTACTAGTAAGTGGTTATAGATATAGTAGTAGTTTACTCTTAGAGGGTCTTTTAATAGTAATTATTAAGCCTTACTATTACTAGCTCTTTCTCTTATTAAAGGTCTAGATTTAAATTCCGCTATCTTTAATAAAATAAAATAATTAATATAATAAAGCCTAGAGTTTTAATTAAATAGAATAAACTAAATAAATAGAATAAACTAAATAAATAGAATAAACTAAATAAATAGAATAAACTAAATAAATAGAATAAACTAAATAAATAGAATAAACTAAATAAATAGAATAAACTAAATAAATAGAATAAACTAAATAAATAGAATAAACTAAACAGGAGTATAATAATAGGATAGCGTTTTTCTATTAGGTATAATATAGTAAATAGGGTAAATAAAACAAACAGGATAATTAGAAGAAATAATAAAAATAATAAAAAGAGGGAAGAAGGAAAAATATAGGTAATAAAGATAATATAGACTTAAAAATAACTTAAGATAGCGTAGACTTAGAAATAACTTAACTATATATAGAATATAAAGGAGTAAAGATAGTTATAGTAAATAATTATAAAGAAAGGAGAAAAGGGGTAAAAAGGTAAGGTTATATAGATTAGCTAGCTTAGCTAAGGGTTATGTTTAATATTAGGTTTAAATAAAATACCTTATAGCAATAGATTTGGTTATTTAATTAGTTTTCTTATAATAGATAATAAGAATAATAATTAACTAAATATCCTAAAGGCCTAAGAGTTAATAGATTAATCCCTTAGAAGTCTAATAAGCCTATTACTAGGATTCTAGTCTATCTTCCTTTAGCATACTCTATAGTTATGCCTCTTTACCTAAACAGCCTATATATTAGCTTAAGGGGTAAGGGGCTATAGTGTTTATAGAAATATCTTTTCTTATAATACCTAACTTATTTATAGTTATAATTAACTACTAATTAGTGCTAGTTACACTAAGGAATATTACACTAGTATAAAGGGGGTTTAATTTAATAAAGTTAATAATAGTTAATATTATCTAAGAGAGAAGAGAAGAGAGAGAAGGAGAGGAATCTAGCTAGGAGAGAAGGTAAGTAAAAAGGGGAAAAAGTGGGTCTTGCAGTGTAGAGCTACTATAAGCGGTGTGGGGATGCTTACGATATAACTAATCGCATTGCGTGTATCCCTTTTGTGGACTCACCTTTAGCCACGGCTAGACTAACTATTGTCCGAGGGTCCGGAGGAAGCCACACTTACTGCTTTTAAAATAATAAAAACTACCTTATAGTATATCTTTTTTATCTAGAATTTACTTACTTATTACTAATATACTACTAGTATCTAGCTTAAATTATATAGCTTTATAATAAGCTATTTAAACTTATTAATGCTACTCTAAAAGGTAGCTACTACTATTAGAATAAAGTAAGTATAATTCTACTACCTAGACACTAAATTGCTACTAACTTACTAGTAGTTTATTATAAAAGTAAAGAAAAAGCTATAGAATACTATTCTATCCTATAAAAATTCTAATAAGTATAGATATATTTACTATACTTAAATAACTACTAATATTACTTATAAAGTAAAGAGTAATAAGTATATTATAATAGTACTACTAAGTAATACTATAAACCTTAAGATATAGATTAATATTTTAAATAGTCTTTGCTTTATAGCCTAGAATATCCTAATAGTAAGCTTTCTTAATATATATAGCTAATACCTAACTAACTTACTAGTAGTTTATACCCTATACTACTAACCTACCTAATTATATTAGTCCTATTAAGCTCCTTAGTAAACTTTAGGTTTATATATATAAAGAGAGGGATTCTAATAATAAAGACACTCCTAAGGCCTTTACCTTTATAGTTACTATAGCTACTACTATTACTAAGGAACTAGTAGTCTTAGTAACTAACTCTATTATAAAGGGGTAAGTGCTTAGTAGCTATATAATAGATTATTTAAGTTATTTAAGTAAATTAACTTTATTTTCTAATATCTTACTATATTAACTTATAAATTATAACTATCTTATATTAACTTTACTACTTAACTATTACTTATAGTTATTAATAATTTCTCTAGTGCTAAAATCCCTTTTTAATACCTAAGAATTCTTTAAAGTATTATAGCCTTTCTATTTAACTAAATATTTATAATACCTTTTATTATAGTAGTATAAAATAATTCTCTTAACTTTAAACTCTTATTTATTATCTTTAATATTATCCTATAGTAAGGATATATCTTTTATATTAGTTAGGTCCCCTTTAAAAGGCTTAAGACTAGTAATATTAAATATATTATATAATTAAGTCCTAGGTAGTAACTTTAATTAATATACTAATCCATAACTCCTAATTACCTTTTTAATCTTATAAGGACCTAGATACTTTATAGCTAGCTTCCTACTAGGTTATCTTAAATTAATATTCTTTATTAATAGTAAAATATAATTACTAACTTTAAACCTTATTAAAGTTCTTTTCTAGTTATAATATTTCTTATACTAAGTTTATAAGTTACTTAAAAGCTATTTAATTATAGTATATTTCTCTCTTAGTGCTAAGACTTTACTTTTAGCTTAATTATTTACTAAAGGGATATCTATAATTACTTATTATAAACCTCTAGGATTATAACCTTATAATGCCTTTGCTAGTATGTAGCTATGCGTTATTTAATTACTTATATTATATATAAACTATACTAATAATAGGTTATTTACCTAATTAGTCTATTTAGTATAAGTAAAAGCCCTTAAATAATATTCTAGGACCTAGTTTAAACATTCTATCTAGCTATTTATTTAGGGGTAAAAAGTAGTGCTAAGTAGCTACTTAGTTATAAGAAGATCATAAAAAGTTATCTAGAAACCACTAGTAAATATAAAACCTTAGTCTATTATAATACCTTCTAAAGCTCTATAATCTCTAAAAATATATTTTAAGAATATAGTTACTAGCCTATTGCTAGTTAGTTATATTAATATAGGAATATAAATACTATATTTTATAAATTAGTTAATAATAACTAGAATTATATTATAAGTCTAGTTTAAATCCTTTACTAGTGAAAGTCTAGTAATAAAATCCATTAATAATTCTTAAAAAGGGTAATTAGGCACTAGTAGTATAGCTAGCTTACTATATAGTTTATAATACCTTAGTTTTAAAGTTTAATAACTTATATAAGTGCTAATATATACCTTTATATCTTTCTTTATTATTAGCTAATAATATTAGTTTATAATCTAATAAAGAGTTTTACTTACTCCCTAATACCTAGTAGTAAGGTTATTATAAGTTAGTAATAAAATTTCTTTTCTTATTCTTAGAGGGATAAAAATATAATTCTTAAATATTAATAGCTTAGAGAGTCTAATAGACTATATCTAGGATACTACTAAATTACTACTTTTAAGTAACTTTAATTAACCTATAGTAAAGTTATTCCCTTACTATACTTTATATAATAAGACTTAAATTAAGGGTTTTAATTCTAAGCTCTTTTCTAGAAAGTTAGAGATAAACTTAGAAGAGGTTCTTTAAATAAATTAAATCCTAGCTATAATATCTCTATAAGTAATTAGTTTAATAAATACTTCTAGTCTTATAAGTATATAAATAAGTAATATTTTTAAGGGGCGCCCTTACTGCTTACTAGTAATAACCTATACTAGTCTACCTCTAATAGTAGTAGCTAGTTTAATAGGAAAATTAAAATAACTAAGTAATAAACTAAATATACGCTAGGTGCTAGTAGTACTACTATAGCTAGCTTATTACTTATTAATAAAAGAATTAAAAGTATTAAATAACCTTACTAATATAACTCTTCTAAGATTATCTAGATTATTAGGTTCTTTAGGAATATAGTTAAGTTATGATTTTTTAAAACCCTAGATATTAGCAGTATTATTATAGTATTATTATAACTAACTATTAGTTACACTAAGTAATATTTTTATAGAACCTATAGTACTAATAGTATTACTAGGGTATTTTTATTACTTAGTATTTATAAATTTAGATAAAAAGGTAAGAAGTTATATAGTTACTACTTTTACTTTCCTTACCTTACTTATAAAATCTAGCTTTCTTAAAAGTAAGTTAGTAGGATTTAATTTCCCTATATAATATATAATCTTAAAGTTAAAAGAATAAAGCTTATTAAGCATAGTTACTTACCTACTAGTAAGCTTAGGCTTTATAGCTAGGTACTTATAGTTTAAATAGTCTATAATAACCTTAATTATATAAGCTAAATAAGTAAGGTAGTGTCTTTATATATAAAAAGCCTCTTAGATAGCTAATAATTTACTATTAGGTATTAAATAGCATAATTTAGTATTAGTTATCTTCCTTAATATAAACATAACTAAGTGCTAGTAACCTAGCATATATATTATAAGTATAGCCCTAATTACATATCTAGATATATTTATCTTTACTCTAAGATATATAAGTAAGTTAAAATATACTAAAATTAGCGCTTCTTAAAAATTTTATTAAAGTTCTCTAAATACTACTAACTTATAGGATTCTAGGTTAAATATTACTAGTTACTACTCTCTAAGGCGATTTATTAATAGAATAATAACTTTACTATACTATTTAATAAAATAGTAGTAAAATCTAGTAAAACTAAGGAATAACTAAATATTAAAGACACTATATAGTATTAGCTAGGTTATAATTACCTTAACTCTTACTAGGTTTATTATAATACCTTTTACTAATATCTTAAAGCCTAAGAATTTAACTTTCTTAACTAAAAAATAATACTTCTTCAGGTTAATAAAAAGACTTATATCCCTAAGCCTATATAGAATTTATTTAATATATTCTATATACTCCTTAACTATACTACTATATATTAGTATATTATTTAGGTAAATAATATAGGTCTTATTAATAAGTCCTTTAAGAGTATTATTAATATACTCCTAAAAGGTTACTAGTATATTAACTAATCTAAATAGCATTATAAGATATTTAAAGTAGCTATAGTAATAATAAAAGGCTATCTTTTACTTATTACCTAAGCAAATATATAGCTAGTAGTATATATCTTTTAGATTAAAAACTATAAAAATAACTATACTTACTAATTAATTAAGGATTTTAGTAATAAGGGATAAAAGGGCCTTATCCTTAATTATAATCTTATTTAAGCCCCTATAATCTATATAAAGCCTTAATTTCCCTCCTTTCTTTAAAATAAATAAAATTAAGGCTTTAGCTAGGCTAACTAATTTTCTAATTTACCCTTTAAGCTATATACTTATAAGGTACTCTCTAAGAACTAATAGCTCCTTTTTAGCTAAATTATATATAAGCCCCTAAAGTAGTGTTTTCCTTTCTTCTAATTTAATTATATATATATTGCCCCCTAGTTTAGGAAGCTTACTTATTAGCTCTTTAGAAAAAATATTTATAAACTCTATATATTTCTTTAGAATTATTAGTATAGGGTATTAGGTACTTACGCCTTAATTTAATATAGCTTATTTATTACTTACACTTTCTAAAATTAGTATAACTATAATACCTTTGCTTTTTTACTACTAGTAAGCGTATTCTAGTAACTATATAGCTACTTTACTATTTAATTATACTTCTATTACTACTAGGTTATCTAATTAGTCCTTACTCTTTTCTTTCTAATTTTTATTTTTTAAAATGCTTAGCCTAATCTTTATTACCCTAAATAATAATAAAACTACTACTTATTTTTTCTCTTTATATATTTACTACTTACTATAAATAAAGAAGAGGTATTCTATAGTTACTAAATATCTTTAAAATCCCTAATCCTAATATATAATTATAGGTAAATATTCTTTAGTTTAATTTATACCTAGTATTATCCCTTTACCTATATTAGTAATATAGTAGCTAACTTAATAGACTTTTACAAATCCTATACTATCTTTTACTTTTATTAATATTTTTAAGATCCCTTAATATAAAATCTCTTTTTAGCTTATACTCTCTAGTACCTAGTCTAATTAGATTAAATTTTTCTAATCCTTTTTTAATAATAATTTAGAATAAATTATTAAGAACTATATACTTATATTAAACAGTGCTTTTATAGCTAATTACTAGTTATCTTATTATAAAAATACCTATATTCTTATTCTATTATCTATAGGGTATTCTATATTAAGATTATATTCCTAGGTTTATACTATTTAAACTAGTATTATATTAAGTAATATAGCTTTATTACTACTTTTACTATATCTCTTAGTTATATACTTATTACTTTTATAGGTAAAATAGTCTAGTGCCTAATAAGCTAGTATAGTATATCTAGGCTTTCTATATTTATAGTATACTAGAAATAGCTTTTTTACTTAATCTTTGCTTTTTACTATACCTTATTTATAGGTAATATAAAGTATTACCTCTTTCTTTTAAGGTCTTAACTTTTTTTATTACTTTAGCCTAAACTTATTATAACCTTTACTTTCTTACCCTAGCCTTATAACTAGCTCTAAGTTATTAGAATCTCTTAGCTAATTATTTACTTTCTTATAGTATTATTTAAGCTATTTAGAAAAATAGTAATTTATAGATATATTAGAATTACTTTAAGTAACTTAGCTTTTACCTTAGTCTAAGCTTTTATAAAGGCTTAAAATAATTAGTTACTCTTTTACCTAAGATTTAGTAGTATTCTTATTATTTCTAAGTGTCTTATACCCTTATTTATTATTCTAGTTTTTAGCTATTCTAGAAAACTTACCTATATAAATAATAAGTAATCTATATACCTATTTATAGCTATATAATATATTTATTATTACTTTATATTATTAGCTAGGTAGCTACCTATATATACTACCTTAGTAGTATTATTCTTAAAGGTATAGTAATCTAATTTAAATAATATATCTAAATCTACTAGGAAATTCTATAGGTTTTTATATATATCCCCTTTATATATAGGCATTTTTATCTATATCTTAATAAGACTATTTTACTATATAATTACTACTAAGTTACTATAAACTACTAGTAAAACTATAGCTAAAGTTTAAGGGGTAATTATAGGTCCTAGAGAAAGTCTAGCTAATCCTAGATTTACCTTAAGCTCTCTAATTTATACCTTTATTTATAGAATCTCCTATGTTTTCTAAAGGTAATATAGCTTAGCTTATATAACCTTATAGTATCTCTATAATACTCTATCTAGGTTATTTATATTATCTATACCTTTATTTAGATTAGGATTAGATAGTGTTTACTATACCTTATTATTATCTATAGTTTTAGATTATAGGGGTTCTTTACCTTCCTAATTATTTATAGCTTTATTATTATAAGGTACTAGTATGTTTTATATAGATCTTTAGAGTATTAGCTATATAATAATCTAGCTAATAGTTTATATCCCTAAAAGGGTTTTAAAGAGATTAATTTATTATAGCTTATTTATAAGGTTAAATAAATAAAGTAATAGCTAAGATCCTTATAGTTACTACTAGGAAGATACTAGCTAGGGGTAGGTATATAAAGGTTTTAATCTCTAACCTAGTACTAATAATATATATAGTCTTTAATAAATACCTTGCTTTATAAGCACATGGCTATCTTATAGCTAGCTAGCCTCTTTGATATTTACGCGGCCTAAAGGTTCTTTAAAGATTCGCTCTAATGAACGTCCTGTCTCTGACCTTTGCGCTCCTAACAGTTAGGGTCTAGTTTAATAATATAATAAGGTCTTCTTAATAAAGCTATTTATAATGTTATATAGCTATAAGAAAAGGGGACGCGAGTTATATATATGCCTTGCGTATAGGTGTAGCTAATTATAGCGTGGCGTTGCCGCACGTGCTCCACTTTCCTAGTGGTTAACCTAATGTTAACCTGGTTGTCGCAACAGTTTATTTTTATTAATTTACTATTAGTAAAGACTAAACCTTTTTTTTCTAAAGAAATAGAATTGGAGATTAGATAATTAATAAAAAGCACCCCTTATATTACTTTCCCTAATACTAAGGTATCTTAAGAATCTTTAGTAATAGCTTTTAAAAAACTATAAAAAGATATTTTACTGAGGTAATTATAGCTATATATATTTATACTTATAAGAGATTAGGAAGAACTTACTTAACTAGACCTAAAGACTACTATATAGCCTAAGCTTAATAATTAAATTATAAGGTTTATTTATACTAGTAAATATTAAGGTTAGTAAGAAGAAAACCTTCAGAAAAACTTTAGAAAAGACTTTAAAGGCTAAACTAAAGATATATTTAAGAAAGCTACTAGTAAACTTATAAGAGAATTATAAAGCTCTTTATAAAATAATAGTATTAATATTCCTTAAAGAGTAAGCCTTTTTATTTTTATTACCCTTAAATATATACTTTAAGAAATAATAATAGTATTATAAAAAGATAAGTTATAATCTCCTAAACTACCTTAAATATAATTTCCCTAAGTTACTACCCTAAAGACTTTCCTTTACTTCTTTAATTCTTAAAAGGAGTAGTTATTATACCTTTTATAAAAACCTTTATAATAATCTTAATTATACTAGAAGCTTAAGCCTTAATAGTATACTTAACTTACCTTTTTTTCCTAATACCTTCCTTTTAATAAATAAATAATAAAAAAAATCTCTAAGATTATAACAATATATAAGAATAGTAATTACTATAGTAAAAAGCTATATAACTTTCTTAGAACCTTCGTATAAACTTCTGCACCGCTCTAAAGGTCCGGAATTACCTCTAAAATACAAACCATATTAATATTCGAATTCCTTACCTTTATTTACCCCCCTTTATAATTTTATATTATAATAAAGCTAGAGATAGGTATAAGGTAAGAATACTAATAGTAATTAATATAGGAGAAAGAAGGCTAGTATAAAGCTACTATTACTTAAATATAGGAATTAAATAGTTTAATATCTAGAGTAGTAAGAATAAATAATAATAGATTAAATCTAATTTAAATATCTAAATAATATAAAATTCTATAATAAAATTATAAGCCTTATCCCTAGTAATAAAGTTACCTAGGTATAGTATATTACTAAAGCTATTACTAGATAGGTAGTAAACTATACCTAAGCTAAAGTAAGAATAATAAACTATAATAATAGTAATATCTATATTACTAAAAAAGCCCTTAAATAAGCCCTTAAGAAGGCTATTAAAGAAAAAGCTAAGAAGAGTAATACTTTAACTTAGGTAAGTATTACTACTAACTTAACCCTTAAATAACTAAATACCTTACCTCCCTCCCTTTAAATCCTAGGTAAATAAAACTAAGAAGTATTTATTAAAGGGAATACTATCTAGGAATTACTCTAGTTTAGGAGTATAAAAGATATAGTAATAGTAATTAATAAAGCTATAGGCTAAGCTATAGTAGTAATAGCTAGGAGACTCCCTAGTAAAGATACTATTATTACCTTTAAAGAAAATACTACCTAATATAAATGAGACTAAAAATAGATTACTAATATATTTAGGCTAGAAGTAACCCTTTACTAATATATACTTAGCGTTATTATTAAGGGATTTCTAACTAAATATATATTTACTAAAAACTTAGTAGTAAAAAGCTAATAAGGTAAATATAGTTAAAGTAATAGTAAAGTAACTATATAGTAAAGGCACTTAAAGAATTACCTTAATACTAGGCATAGCTAAAGTTAAAGATACTAATAAAATATACTAAGATAATATAGTCTTTAAAGTAAAGCTATTTTAAACTAAACTATATAATAAAACCCTATAGCCTTAATAATATTATAACTATTTCTAAATAAGCTATATTACTAAGTTTTATAAGGTAGCCCTAAGGTATAGTAAGTATAATACTAGCTATTATAAAAATAAAGAGTTCTCTTACTTAATAAAAGATAAATAAGTAAAAAAAACTATATTCTATACTTTAGACTATACCTAGCCTAGTTAAAAGACTACCCTATTTTAAAAAAGAAGTAAAATACTACTAAAGTAAAATATCTTAAATAACCTTCTTACTTTATTACTTACTCCCTAAGTAAAAGCCTAACCTTACCTTATAAAAAATCTAGTATAGCCTTAAAACCTATTACTATAGCTACTAAAAAAAGAGAATATCCTATAAATATAAAATATAGTACTAAATAACTAAGATTAGGAAGTATTAAGTAGTATATAAAGTAACTTAAAGCTAGTATAAAGCTAATATAAAATAGTAATAACTAATAACCCCCTTAATTAATATAATAATACTATAGGTTCTTTTCTAGAATATAAATAAGAAAAATAAACTAATATATATAGTACTTTATTACTAGACTAATATAGATATAATTATAATCTAAGAATAAAAATATATAAAAAACCTATAGCCCTTAGCACTAAGCCTAGCCTAGTTCTAACTTATATACTATAATAAATATAATATAGTATATATAAATAAGAAATATAGTATAGAATTATAGTTAGCCTAGGGAGAAAATAACTAGTTACTAGTAAAATTATAAGAAGTTAATATTTACTTTCTTTATTTAGAGAGATATAGTAATAAATAAAATACCCTTATTTATATAATTAACTTAAAGAAGCCTTATAACTAAAGTATATTTATTAGTAACTTTAATAAAAAGTATTCCCTCTAGGATAAGCTAGATAGAATAACTAATAAAGTAAATAAATTACTAAAGCTTATAAGCTAGTAAAGGCTTAGACTTATTATACCTTATAGTAAACCTATAAGATAATATAAAAATAATAAGGATAGCACTATTAACCTAGTATAGGCTATACTAGATATTAGAGTTTACTATAATAGTATAGAAAACCTTACTAAATCTAACTATATTCTATAGCTAATTAGTATCTTAAATAAGTAGTAAGACACTACCCCCTAAGCCCTTAGATATATATAAGAAGCTTTAAATAAACTATATATAAAGGTAAAGGCTATAATTTAACTCTAACCTAAAAATATACTAGACCCTTATAATAAAAAGAGAATTAATAATTATATAACCTAGCTTATTATAAACTTATAGTAAATTATAAATAAGGTAGCCTTAAAAAAGCCTTAAGGACTCCCTAGCCTAAAGGTATAGTAATTAAGAAAAATATAAGAGTTAGTTAGTAAAGTAAGGTAAGCTAAGGGATAGTAAAGATATAAAAGAACTAATATAAACTAGTAAGCCTATACTAAAATAAATAAGGATTAGAAATATATTATTAAAGAAAAAAGAAGAAATATATAAAGAGATACCTTATAAAAGGCTAATATATAGGAGAAAGATAAAGAAGTCTAAAGGCTAGAGAAATAGGCTTAGCTTTATAGCTAGGCCCCCCTAGAGCTCCCTAGACTCCCTAAGCTAGAAAGAGATAAAAATAACCTTAACTAAGCTATTATATATAATAATAAAGCTAGTATATTAGTATAAAGATTCTTCCCTAAACCTATAGTAAACCTCTTTTATATTCTAGATCTCTCTTTTCTAAAGCTTAAAAATATACTATTTCTAGATAAAGAATAATTTAAATAAGAAAAGATTATAAAAGTCCTATTAAATATAGCTAGTTAGAAAGCACTAATAGATAATAAACTCCTAGTAAGCCTTATTAAAGCCTATAAAGACTTAGCTAAGAATACTATAGCCTAGCTCCTAAATATAGTCCTAGAAATAGGCTACTTCCTAGCTTACTTCTAAACTATAAGAGTAGTAATAATTAGGAAACTAGGTAAAATAACTAAGGAAATAAGAAAAGTAAATATATAAAGACTTATCTTACTACTTAATATAGTTAGAAAAATTATAGAAGTAGTAATTATAAAGTAGCTTATAGCCTTTACTAAGACTAAAGAACTACTCCCTAAACTATAAATAAGTAATAAAATAAATAAATTAATAAAGATTATAATAAGAGTTCTTATAAAGTATATTAAAAAGGCCTAGGGAAGAGGTAGTATTACCTTATTAGTATAAATAAATATATTAGTAGTATTTAATAGAGTTAGCTACCTATACTTAATATACTTACTTATTAAAATAGAAGTCTTATAATAGCTAATTATAGTAATTTAAAGCTTCCTTATAAATAGAATAAGTTAGCTTAGCTTTAATAAAGAGATCTTTAAACTATTTATAATTAAGGCTAGTACCTTATAAAGCTTACCTCTCTTACTAATTCTTTTTTTACTTTACTTAGTAAAACTTTATACTTATCTCTAAGCTATACTAGGTATAGTAGCTATAGGATTTATAAATAATATAAATATAGTAATATTTAATAAGACTATTACCTAGACTTAGAAAAGACTTAAAGCTATATAAAAAATCTATAAGAAATAAGTAAAGTAAGTAAAAGTTAAGTTTAACCTAGCTAAAACTAAACTTATATACTTTAGTAAGTCTTATAAACCCCCCTAGACTAGGGTTTAACTTAGTATAAAGAAAATAATACTTATAAAGTTATATAGATTCCTTAGAGTATAGGTTAATAAAAAACTTAACTAGAGTGCTTATAATAATATTCTTAAAGGTAAATTTACCTAGTAATAACTTATATTATTCTTACTAGTAATATTAGTAAAAGGCCCCCTCCCAAGCACGAGGTAAAACTGCTTAGTATTTTATAGCCTAATGCCCTATTCTTTTATCTTCTTCTTATCTACCTTATAAATATTATTATTTATATTGCCTTTGCTTTTTAGCATTTTTTCCCTTATAGTATAAATACTATTAATTATCTCTAGGTTAGATTTATCTTTACTTTCTATCCCTTTACTTTTCTTTTCTTTTACTATATTATTTAATATTTTAGATAGAGTAGTATTCTTTTTATTACTCTTAGCTATACTATTATCTAATTAGTTAGGGGTTAATTAGTTAATTAGTAACGTAGAACTTACCTAGCGATTATAATGAATTAAATTAGAGATAAGTAAGGATAAGTTATATTTAGTTTGCCTTAGAGCTTTAAAGCATAAGTAGTAAGCTATAAGATAGAAGAGATATAAAGAGATAGAAAAAACATAGTTATAGAGAAAGGGGGAATTATGTTAATTTATGCTATAAGTAAAATAAGCAAAACTTAAACGAATTTAAGTTTAACTATAGTCGCGAATTATAAATATATCTTACACTAATGTAGCTATAAAGTTTATTGCAAACTTTGCTCTAGCCTTATAGCCCCCTGTATTTATAACCTTAGAGCTTATTTATTACTATAGCTATAAAAATTTAGTTGTTAATTGTTTTACTAGCTAGGTATTGCTAGTAATAATTATGTGTTGTAATAAATTAGATACATTGGCGATAACAAATGATAGTAAAAAAAAAATTATAAAAATCAATATTAGTATAAGGCTATAGCTTTAAAGACACTAGGCTCCTATATATATAAGTAGTCTAACCTATTCTTACCTATAAAGTAAGTGCTTACTATATTCTTACTAAAAAGGGAGGAAAGCTAAGAGAAGTAGTAAAAAGCTTTATAGTAAACTAATTAGCTTACCTCTAGATTATTAAAGGGGTATTTAAAGCTACTCTTATTATATAACTAGAAGTTAAGACCTATATTCCCTCTCTTAATCTATATCTAAATAATATAAAATAGAAGTTTAAGGATAGAATTATAAATAATAAAATAGCTAAGAAAATCTAAACTATAGCTAAGTTAGTAGTAATAATACTATACTATAGAAGAAAACCCCCCTTAGTAAATAATAAGCTAAATATAGACTTATATAAGGAATAGAAATATTACTAGGAAGACTAATATAATAAAGAAAGGCTAGCCTAGAGTAAATATATTAGAGAGCTAACTAAGGACTACCCCCTTACCTATAACCTAAAGAAAATCTAAAAGTTTTATATAAGGCTAGATAAGTATATTTTATTAATAATAATTTAACTTTATATAGGGAAGATAAGCCTTAATAAATTCCTATTTTATAGAAATATCCCTAGGGTAGTTTTGCCTCTATATAGCTATAGCTAGGTAGTAAAGGACTAATACTATATATTAGTTAACTATAGTAACTATAACTATAAATAGCCTAGATAGAGATAGCCTACTAATGCATAGGAAGCAAGGCTAGCTCTAAATAACCCCCTAAAAGCAAGATTTCTAGCTAGATATACATATTATTTACGCTAGTTAGCTCTATAGATAGCTATTACTAGTACTCCTACTACTAAGTTAAAAGAGAAAACCCTAAACTAGGGAGAAAAACCCTCTTATATTTATATTTAGGCTAGCGCTAGCCTTATAGTAAGCCTATACTACTTAATAGGTAGCCTATTATAACTTTTTATTACTAGCTTATACTAGCCTTATTTTATAGAAAAAAAAGAGAAAGGAAAATATATAAAATAAGTATTTCTAAGCCCTTTAAACCTTATTTTAGTATAATAGTAAGTTTATTCTAAGTCCTTTTACTTTTACTTAAGGTAAGGTAAATCTAAGTTTATAATATTAATTTACTTCTTATTTACTTTTATACTAACTCTTTTATAGCCTTACTTTTTAGCTATCTCTAGCCTAGTCTTACCTTACTAGTTTAGTAAAGTATAAGTACTTAGTTTTACTTAGTTATTATAAGGGGAGGGTAGCTTTAACTTAGAATTAGAATAGTCCTATATTAAAGCTAGTTATATATTATTAGATTTATTAAGCTTATTATACTCTATTTTTTTTAAGTAAGTTATCTAATTTATCCCTCTTTCTCTCTTATTAAGTATAAAAAAAAGCTTTCCTTTCCCTAGGGATCTAGTCTTTTTTCTCTTTTTATATTAAACTTCTTATAGGTTTTTCCTTTTTTCCTAACTATTTAGGGCTGTTCTAAGCTAGATTTAGGTTAATTACTAATATTTATTATAGATTAGAAGGAAACCTAGTATAATATTAATAAAGCCTATAAGTTTTCTAATATTACTATATTTCTAGCTCTAACCTACCTAGGAATCTATAAAGTATAAGGGCTTTCTAAAGAAGTCTATAACTACTAAGCAGTACTAGTAAGTTAAGAATAAGGGTATCTTTATAAGTTATATTTACTTCTATTCTAGGCTTATTTTACTCCTAATTTATATAAGCTTAGTAATCTAAAAGATATCTAGTATATCTCCTATAAGTTCTATTTAGTTTTAGAACCTAGGTATTAGTGCTATATTATTATTAGTAAGTTAGTCCTATTCTAGCTTAGTAGTAAGGCTAACTTACTAGGTAAGGGTAGCTACTAATATATATTTTAACTATTAGGTATAGAATTATTAATATAATAAGGTAATAATTACCTCTCTTCTAGCTTAAGTCTATAGCTAATCTACCTAGTAGCTAAATATAACTAGCTAGTAAAATAAGTACTAATAGCTAGTTAAGACTTAGGCTTTTATAGCTACTAAGGGTAATATAAGTGCTTCTAATTTAGCTTAGTAGTAGCTTAATCCTAGTATTAATATCTTTTATTCTAAGTCCTAGATAGCTTCTAAGACTAGGTTAAGAAACTCTATACTAGTAATTAGGCTAAAAAGAAGTAAAGTACCTTTATAGTAAGCCTAGATTAGGCTAGTTTCTCTAAGGAATAGCACTCTAAGCTTATCTTTTAGCTTTAGTGCCTTAATATATATATAGTAAAGATAAACTATCTCTTACTTACTATTATTTCTATAAAGAATTATATAAAGGTAGTAAAGAATATTATCTTTATCCTAAATAAGGAGTAATATAGTAGCTAGTTTTTAGTTAAAGAAAGGGGTAGTAATAGGCTAGTTAGACTTATAATACCTAGAGTTTTTAGTTAAAATTAATTTAATAACTATTCTAAATATAAATATTCTCTATTATAACTATAGTATTAGGTTTACTTCTAACTTACTAGCGCTCTTATATTACTTAGTCTATCCCCTAATCTATATTTATATTTAAGTAGTCTTTTATTTATCTCTAGAATTAGCCTAGATTCTTTAGTCTTCTAAGTTAGTTAATAGCTAGCTCTTATAATAATAAGTAGTATTGGAGTCTTCCTATACCTAGAAACTATCTAGCTAGAAATCTTGCTTTTAAGGGGTTATTTAGGGCTAGCCTCACTTCCTATATATTAGTAAGCTATCTCTATTAAGGCTATCTATAGTTATAGTTACTATAGTCCCTCCTAAGCACGAGGTAAAACTGCTTAGTATTTTACAGCCTAATGCCCTATTCTTTTATCTTCTTCTTATCTACCTTATAAATCTTATTATTTATATTACCTTTGCTTTTTAGCATTTTTTCCCTTATAGTATAAATACTATTAATTATCTCTAGGTTAGATTTATCTTTGCTTCCCTTCCCTTTCCTTTTCTTTTCTTTTACTATATTATTTAATATTTTAGATAAGGTAGTGTCCTTTTTATTACCCTTAGCTATACTATTATTTAATTAGTTAGAGGTTAATTAGTTAATTAGTAACATAAAACCTACCTAGTAATTATAATAAATTAAATTAGAGATAAGTAAGGATAAGTTATATTTAGTTTGCCTTAGAGCTTTAAAGCATAAGTAATAAGCTATAAGATAGAAGAGATATAGAGAGATAGAAAAAACACGGTTATAGAGAAAGGGGGAATTATGTTAATTTATACTATAAGCAAAACTTAAACAAATTTAAGTTTAATTATAGTTATAAATTATAACTCTTGCGCTAATATAGCTATAAAGTTTATTATAAACTTTGCTCTAACCTTATAGCCCCTTATATTTATAACCTTAGAGCTTATTTATTACTATAGCTATAAGAATTTAGTTATTAATTATTTTACTAGCTAGGTATTGCTAGTAATAATTATGTGTTGTAATAAATTAGATGCATTGGCGATAACCAATGATACTAAAAAAAATTATAAAAATCAATAGTTACTATAGTTAACTAATATATAGTATTAGTCCTTTACTACCTAGCTATAGCTATATAGGGGTAAAACTACCCTAGGGATATTTCTATAAAATAGGAATTTATTAAGGCTTATCTTCCCTATATAGAGTTAAATTATTATTAATAAGATATATTTATCTAGCCTTATATAGAACTTTTAAATCTCCTTTAGGTTATAAGTAAGGGAGTAGTCCTTAGTTAGCTCTCTAATATATTTACTCTAAGCTAGCCTTTCTTTATTATACTAGTCTTTCTAGTAATATTTCTATTCCTTATATAAGTCTATATTTAGCTTATTACTTACTAAGGGGGGTTTCCTTTTATAGTATAGTACTATTACTACTAACTTAGCTATAGCTTAGATTTTCTTAGCTATTTTATTATTTATAATCCTATCCTTAAACTTCTATTTTATATTATTTAAGTATAAATTAAGGGAGAGAATATAGGTCTTAACTTCTAGTTATATAATAGAAGTAGCTTTAAATACCCTTATAATAATCTAGAGATAGGCTAATTAGTTTACTATAAAGCTCTTTATTACTTCTCTTAGCTTTCCTTCTTTTTTAGTAAAGGTATAATAAGCGCTTACTTTATAGGTAAGAATAAGTTAGACTACTTATATATATAAAAGCCTAATATCTCTAAAGCTATAGCTTTATACTAATATTACTAGTAAGGATAGTATAAGTTATTACTAAGTAAATTTATTTTTAAGAATATTCTTATAAGTACTCTAGTTAAGGTTTTTATTAACCTATACTCTAAGGAATCTATATAACTCTATAAATACTATTTTCTTTATACTAAGTTAAACCCTAGTTTAAGGAGGTTTATAAGACTTACTAAAGTATATAAGTTTAGTTTTAGCTAGGTTAAACTTAACTCTTACTTACTTTACCTATTCCTTATAGATTTTCTATATAGCTTTAAGTCTTTTCTAAGTCTAAGTAATAGTCTTACTAAATATTACTATATTTATATTATTTATAAATCCTATAGCTACTATACCTAGTATAGCTTAGAAATAAATATAAAGTTTTACTAAGTAAAATAAGAAAAGAATTAGTAAAAGAAATAAGCCTTATAAGGTACTAGCCTTAATCTTAAATAATCTAGAGATTTCTTTATTAAAGCTAAGCTAGCTTATTCTATCTATAAGAAATCTTTAAATTACTATAATTAGCTATTATAGTACTCCTATTTTAATAAGTAAGTATATTAGGTATAGGTAGCTAACTTTATTAAATACTACTAATATATTTATTTATATTAGTAAGGTAATACTATCCCTTTCCTAGGCCTCTTTAATATACTTTATAAGAACTCTTATTATAGTCTTTATTAATTTATTTACCTTATTACTTATTTATAGTTTAAGGAGTAGTCCTTTAGCCTTAATAAAGGCTATAAGCTACCTTATAATTACTACTTTTATAATTTTTCTAACTATATTAAGTAATAAGATAAGCCTTTATATATTAGCTTTCCTTATTTTCTTAGTTATTTTACCTAGTTTCCTAATTACTACTACTCTTATAGTTTAGAAATAAGCTAGAAAGTAGCTTATTTCTAGAACTATATTTAGAAGCTAGGCTATAGTATTCTTAGCTAAGTCTTTATAGGCTTTAATAAGGCTTACTAGGAGTTTATTATCTATTAGTGCTTTCTAACTAGCTATATTTAATAGGACTTTTATAATCTTTTCTTATTTAAATTATTCTTTATCTAGAAATAGTATATTTTTAAGCTTTAGAAAAGAGAGATTTAGAATATAAAAGAGGTTTACTATAGGTTTAGGGAAGAATCTTTATACTAGTATACTAGCTTTATCATTATATATAGTAGCTAGATTAGGGTTATTTTTACTTCTTTCTAGCTTAGGAAGTCTAGGAAGCTCTAGGGGGGCCTAGCTTTAAAGCTAGGCTTATCTCTCTAGTCTCTAGACTCCTTTATTTTTCTTTTATATATTAGCCTTTTATAAGGTATTTCTTTATATATTTCTTTATTTTTCTCTAATAATATATTCTTAATCCTTATTTACCTTAATATAGGCTTACTAGTTTATATTAGTTTTTCTATATCTTTACTATTTCTTAGCTTACTTTACCTTATTAACTAACTCTTATACTTTCCTTAATTACTATATCTCTAGGCTAGGGAGTCCCTAAGGCTTTTTTAAGGCTACTTTAATTATAATTTACTATAAGTTTATAATAAGCTAGGTTATATAATTATTAATTCCCTCTTAATTATAAAAAACTAATATATTTTTAGGTTAGAGTTAAATTATAGCCTTTACCTTTATATATAGTCTATTTAAGGCTCCCTATATATATCTAAGGGCTTAGGGGGTAGCTTCCTATTACTTATTTAAGATACTAATTAGCTATAGAATATAGTTAAATTTAGTAAGGTTTTCTATACTATTATAATAAACTCTTATATCTAGTATAGCCTATACTAGGTTAATAGTGCTATCTTTATTATCTTTATACTATCTTATAGGTTTACTATAAGGTATAATAAGTCTAAGCCTTTACTAGCTTATAAACTCTAGTAGTTTATTTACTTTATTAGTTATCCTATCTAGCTTATCCTAAAGGGGGTGCTTTTAGTTAAAGTTACTAATAAATATACTTTAGTTATAAGGCTTCTTTAAGTTAATTATATAAATAAGGGTATTCTAGTTATTACTATATCCCTTTAAATAAAGGGAGTAAATATTAATTTCTTATAGTTTTACTAGTAACTAGTTAGTTTCTCCTTAGGCTAATTATAATCCTATACTATATTTCTTATTTATATATACTATATTATATTTATTATAGTATATAAGTTAGAACTAGGCTAGGCTTAGTGCTAAGGATTATAAGGTTTTTATATATTTCTATTCTTAAATTATAATTATATCTATATTAGTCTAGTAGTAAAGTACTATATATATTAGTTTATTTTTCTTATTTATATTCTAGTATAAAACCTATAATATTATTATATTAAGTTATTACTATTTTATACTAGCTTTATTTTAGCTTTAAGTTACTTTATATACTACCTAATACTTCCTAATCTTAGTTATTTAGCACTATATTTTATATTTATAGAATATTCTCTTTTTCTAGTAGCTATAATAATAGGTTTTAAGGCTATACTAAATCTCTTATAAAGTAAGGTTAGGCTTTTACTTAGAAAGTAAGTAATAAAGTAAGAAGATTATTTAAGATATTTTACTTTAGTAGTATTTTACTTCTCTTTTAAAATAGGGTAGTCTCTTAACTAAGCTAGGTATAGTCTAGAGTATAGAATATAGTTTTCTTTAACTTATTTTTCTTTTATTAAGTAAGAGAACTCTTTATCCTTATAATAGCTAATACTATACTTACTATACCTTAGAGCTATTTTATAAAACTTAGTAATATAGCTTATTTAGAAATAGTTATAATATTATTAAAGCTATAAGGTTTTATTATATAGTTTAGTTTAAAATAGCTTTACTTTAAAGACTATATTATTATAGTATATTTTATTAGTATCTTTAACTTTAGCTAGGCTTAGTATTAAGGTAGTTCTTTAAGTACCTTTACTATAGGGTTACTTTACTATTACCTTAACTATATTTACTTTATTAGCTTTTCTAATTTTTATTACTAAGTTTTTAGTAAATATATATTTAGTTAGGAATCCCTTAATAATAATACTAAGTATATATTAGTAAAGGATTACTTCTAGCCTAAATATATTAGTAATTTATTTTTAGTCTTATTTATATTAGGTAGTATTTCCTTTAATAGTAATAATAGTATCTTTACTAAGGAGTCTCCTAGCTACTACTACTATAGCTTAGCCTATAGCTTTATTAACTATTATTACTATATTTTCTATGCTTCTAGACTAGAGTAATTCCTAGATAGTATTCCCTTTAATAAGTACTTCTTAGTCTTATTTACCTAGGATTTAAAGGGAGGGAGGTAAGGTATTTAGTTATTTAAGGGTTAAGTTAGTAGTAATACTTACCTAAGTTAAAGTATTACTCTTCTTAGCTTTTTCTTTAATAGCCTTCTTAAGGGCTTATTTAAGGGCTTTTTTAGTAATATAGATATTACTATTATTATAGTTTATTATCCTTACTTTAGCTTAGGTATAGTTTACTACCTATTTAGTAATAGCTTTAGTAATATACTATACTTAGGTAACTTTATTATTAGGGATAAGGCTTATAATTTTATTATAGAATTTTATATTATCTAGGTATTTAAATTAAATCTAATCTATTATTAGGTTATTCTTACTACTCTAGATATTAAACTATTTAATTCCTATATTTAGGTAGTAGTAGCTTTATATTAGCCTTTTTTCTTTTATATTAATTACTATTAGTATCTATACCTTATACTTACCTCTAGCTTTATTATAATATAATATTATAGGGGGGGGTAAATAGAGGTAAGGCATTTAAATATTAATATGGTTTGTATTTTAGAGGCAATTCCAGACCTTTAGAGCGGTGCGGAAGTTTATGCGAAGGTATTCATTTTCTAGCTAGATAGTTCCTAGGTATAGGAAGACTCTAATACTACTTATTAGCATAAGAGCTAGCTATTAACTAACTTAGAAGACTAGAGGATCTAGGCTAATTCTAGAGATAGATAGAAAACTACTTAAATATAAATATAAATTAAGGAATAGACTAAGTAGTGTAGGAGCGCTAGTAAGTTAAAAGCAGACTTAATACTATAGTTATAATAGAGGGTATTTATATCTAGAATAGTTATTAGATTAATTTTAACTAAAAACTCTAGGTATTATAAGTCTAACTAGCTTACTACTACCCTTTCTCTAAACTAAAAACTAGCTACTATATTACTCCTTATCTAGAATAAAGATAGTATTCTTTACTACCTTTATATAATTCTTTATAAGGATAGTAGTAAGTAAAAGATAGTTTATCTTTACTATATATATAATATATTAAGGTGCTAGAGCTAAAAGATAAGCTTAGAGTACTATTCCTTAGAGAAACTAGCCTAATCTAGGCTTACTATAGAGGTACTCTACTTCTTTTTAGCCTAATTACTAGTATAGAGTTTCTTAACCTAGTCTTAGAAGCTATCTAGGACTTAGAATAAAAGTTAGTGCTAGGACTAAGCTACTACTAAGCTAGATTAGAAGCACTTATACCACCCCTAGTAGCTATAGAAGCCTAAGTCTTAACTAGCTACTAATGCTTATTTCGCTAGCTAGTTATGTTTAGCTACTAGGCAGATTAGCTATAGACTTAAGCTAGAAGAGAGGTAATTATTACCTTATTATATTAATAATTCTATACCTAATAGTTAAAATATATATTAGTAGCTACCCTTACCTAGTAAGTTAGCCTTACTACTAAGCTAGAATAGGACTAACTTACTAATAATAATATAGCACTAATACCTAGGTTCTAAAACTAAATAGGACTTATAAAAGACACACAGATATCTTTTAGATTACTAAGCTAGTATAAATTAGCAGCAAAATAGGCCTAGAATAGAAGTAAATATAACTTATAAAGATTTCCTTATCCTTAACTTACTTATATTACTTAGTAGTTATAGACTTCTTTAGAAAGCCCTTATACTCTATAAATTCCTAGGTAAGTTAAAGCTAGAAATATAGTATTATTAAAATACTTATAGGCTTTATTAATATTATACTAGGTTTCCTTTAAATCTATAATAAATATTAATAATTAACCTAAATCTAGCCTAGAATAGCCCTAAATAGTCTAGAGAAAGGGAAGAACCTATAAGAAGTTTAATATAAAAAGAGAAAAAAGACTAGGTCTCTAAGGGAAGGGGAGCTTTCTTTTATACTTAATAAGAGAGAGGGGGATAAATTAGATAACTTACTTAAAAAATTAAGCATAATAGGATTAATAAATCTAATAATATATAACTAGCTTTAATATAGAACTATTCTAGTCCTAGGTTAAAGCTACCCTGCCCTTATAATAACTAAGTAAAACTAAGTACTTATACTTTATTAGACTAATAAGGTAGGACTAGGCTAGAGCTAGCTAAAAAGTAAGGCTATAGAAAAGTTAGCATAAAAGTAAATAAGAAGTAAATTAAAGTTATAAACTTAGACTTACCTTACCCTAAGTAAAAGCAAAAAGACTTAAGATAAACTTACTACTACACTAAAATAGAGTCTAGAGGGCCTAGGAATACTTACTTTATATATTTTCCTTCCCCCCCTTTTTTCCCTTTTTCTTTTCTATAGAATAAGGCTAGTGTAAGCTAGTAATAAATACTTATAATAGGCTACCTATTAAGCAGCGTAGGCTTGCTATAAGGCTAGCGTAGGCCTAAACATAGATATAAGAGGGTTTCTCTTCCTAGTTTAGGGTTTTCCCTTTTATCTTAGTAGCAGGAGTACTAGTAATAGCTATCTATAAAGCTAACTAGCGTAAATAATATAAAAAGTCTATTATTATTATTAGATAAATAGAAAAGCCCTTAGCTAATTTAAATTCTTAATTAAAGATAACTATAACTTTAACTATAAGATTATTATTTTTATATTATTAATTTAGTAACCTTATTCTAAGTAGCCTAATTCTTTAACCTTAAGAAGCAGAAAGCTTATAATATTTAGGATATAATTAAAGAGTACTAAATAAATACTTATCTAGGCTCTCTAAATTAGATTATTTATAATACTAGTAATAACTTTACTTTAGCTAAATTTAAGCACTATACTTACTTAATCTTAATTAAGATTAATAAGATACCTATTAAAGCCTATAATAGCATTAGAAAGGTTAAAAGATACTATAGACCTCTTTACTAGGCTTATAATATTATTATAAACTTAATTAGTTTAGAGATTACTCCTAATGTCACGGCTTGAGCGTAGGGTTAAATGAACGAAGTAATGGCTAAGATTCTCGCAGTTACTACTAGGAAGATGCTAGCTAAGGGTAGGTGCGTAAAGGTTTTAATCTCTATCCTAGCACTAATAATATGCGTAGTCCTTAAGGAATACTCCGCTCTATAAGCACGTGGCTATCTCGTAGCTAGCTAGCCTCTTTGTTATTCACGCGGCCTAAAGGTCCTCCGAAGATTTGCTCTGATAAACGTCCTGTCTCTGACCTCTGCGCTCCTAACACCTAAGTAATAACTTTAAATAGCTATTAAAGCTATTAATAACTTAGTAAGTCTAGATAGCCTTATGCTTATATTACTAGTCTTTAAAGCTTACTTATAGATAATAAATAAGTTATTACTAAGTATCTTTATTATTTAATAGGCTAAAGTAATTTAGAAGGTAACTAATAAAGTTTACTATTACCTAGCTAAAAGGTAAGTTTATAATATCCTTAGTGCCTAGAATAGCCTTAATATATTACTAATATATTAGCTATTACTATAGGCTAATATATTACTAATATATTAGCTATTACTATAGGCTAATATATATATATAAAGAGAAAAAGGTAGGTAATATAGCCCTTATAAGCTATTAGCTACTAATAAAAAGACCTATATAGTTAAGATACCTTATAGCTTAGCTAAGTTTTGCTTTATAATAGTAAAGCTATACTATAAGAACCTATAGTATAGTAAGGGTAAGAAAGTAAAGCCTTAAAATCCTAGGGAGAATAAGTTTACCTTAAAGACCCCTTATAAAGAAAAAGAACCTAAGAGAAAGAAAAAGGTAGGCTAAGGAAATAAGTTACTAGTAAAGGGCACTAAGAAAGAGATAAAAAAAGAGAAAGTACCCTTAGTTAAAAGAAAGTAAAGAAGGCTAAGGAAAAACCTTACTATTTAATTTTACTTTAACTAAAGTATAGAAGAGAGAATATTAACTATAAAGGCTAATAAAGCTATAAAAGTAAAGGCTATTAAAGCAGAAAATTATATACTTATTAATAAAACCTAAAAAAAGGTATTAATTAAAGAGATTACTACTAGAGGAATATTAAATATAGTATTCCTTATAGTAAAAGAAAAAGCTAACTAAAAGCTTACTCTTTAACTTTACTAAGAGGGAAAGATTATAACTTTAGGTAATCCCTTTAAATAATCTAACTAAGCTAAGATTAATGCTTTATAAGCTTATAATATCTTTAAGTTTATAATATTTAACCCTATAAAGTATAAAGGCTAGAGAATCTTTAATTCTTATATAGTCTAAGAGATTAAAGGGAAAAGAACTAAATTACTATATAAAAAATTATACCTTATTATATAAGGGCATAATAATAAGGGGAAGGAAGCTATATTAACCTAATTACTAATAATATAGTAATTAAGTTAATAGGTTATTATAGCTCTTACTCTATTATTAAGGTAAAGAGGGATTTACCTTTAGCTATAAGATATTATATAAGCCTATATTTAATTATAAATAACTCTAAATAGGCTAATTATTATAAGAATACTAAAGTAAATAGCTTATTAATTCCCTAAAGGCATAGTAATAAAGGTAATTAAACCCTTATATAGGATCGTAAAAGTAAGAACCTACTAGTAAGTAACCTACTTTTATTATTATAGAGATAATCTTAATATAATAACCTTAACATATGAATTTGGTTGTTAATTGTTTTACTGGCTGGGTATTGCCAGTAATAATTGTGTGTTGTAATAAATTAGATGCATTGGCTATAACCAATGATACTAAAAAAATTATAAAAATCAATATCCTTAACTACCTTATAGAAGATTTTAGTTCCTTCTCTTATTATAAGGGGGACTAGCTATTTATTATTATTTAATTCTTTCTCTAAACCCTTATAAACTATTTAATCTTCTTTTGCTTTAGGGTAACTAAATATAATAATATTAATAGATAGTTACTAGACTAGTTGCTTGTTAGTGTATTGCTATTAGATACTCCCTATAACTCTTAAGATAATAATAATATCACTAAAGCAACACTAGGCATAAAGTTCTCCGCTTCTTAAGTAATTAAACTATATCTAGGATAGTCTAAAAAACAGTATTCTAAGGATAAGACTAATATTTACTAAGTCTAGTCTAACGTAGAAATTAGTAAGTATCTAGATATTCCCTAGATACAGCCTTATTTATACCTCCCTAATTATTTTAATACTATATAATAAGAATAATATTATATTTATTATATCTATTAGGTAAATCCTTAGTCTAAGTTATCTAGCTATGCTTTCTATAATTATATTCCCTTATAATCCTATATTAATAAGTCTAGGGAGAAGCTCCCTTTCTAGGTTATTTAGCTAGACTTAGAGGTATAGTAAGTCTTATAAATAATTAATAGTAGCCTATAGCTCTAAGATTATATTAAGCATAAAGTTTATCTAAGTAAGATTAACTAAATTCTACTAGGGTTTATCCTATTTTAAGTAAGCTCTTAGTCTCTCCTAAATTCACTCCTATAAGGCTATATTAATCTCTAGTAAGGGCATTATTAGTAAACCCTTCTTAGCTATAGCTTTGTTTTTCTTATCCTCCTTAAGAGTTTCCTTTATTAATTAAAGGATAGAGTTAATCTAATTTCTAGGATTAATTAGTCTTAGATTTAGTTTCATACTAAATATCTTTAAAGGGGGGGCTAGACTTAGTGTATCTCTATTATAGTACTAGACATTCTCTATGCCTTTTGCTCACAAAAGGCATTTATTACTAACTACCTCTGCGAGTGTTAGCATGATTTAGTAAATATCTTAAAAGGGCACTCTAACCTTCTTCTAAAAGACCTTATTATATAATTAATCTAGAATCCTCTGTCTAACCTTATTTAATGGATCCTTTTTACCCTTAGTTACTAGAGGGTTTTCTTAGGTAGGTTAAACATAAGGTTAAATAGGTTAAACATACGGTTACTAGTCTTCTACCTTATTATCTATAATATCCTTAATCCTTAGGTATTTTGCTAGTTATTCACTAATAGCTATGATTTTTATAATAATCTCTTTATCTTCTTCTTCCCTTACATATAGTTTTTTAAAGGTAATAGCTAATACTATACCTAATGTTTTATGTTTTAAGATTAATATTATATTAATCTCTCTCTTAGGTTAAAATTCCACTAGGTTAAACATACCCTCTATTTAATTAAATACTTCCTATTCTTCTAGTGTTATTTCCTAGCTTAAACCTCTGTAAGGGCTATGTTCCTTAATTCGTAGAATTATATACATAATCTTATAGTCCTTAAAGTACTTAACCTAGAATATAGCTAGCCTACACATATAGCTACTAATAGAAATAAATCTTATAAGTAAGACTAAAGGCATAATTTAATATCTTATATTATCTCTAATTACTAAAATACAAACTACTAGGTTATATATAGCAAACTTTAATATCTTATTATATTTTAAGGTATTACACTTTATTACAAGATATAATTCCCTATTATAGTAGTAATAATAATTTAACTAGCAGTCTCTTCCTAACACTATATTTGTTTTAAAATAGCACTCCTTATCTAGATTAAATAAACTTATATAGTTTATCTAATAAGTCTATTATTAATATTAAGGGTAACTACTATATTTCTCCTTAAGCTATTTTACTATAATAATTTCTTTTACTGCTTAGGCTATAACTATAATTTTTAACTCTACTAGTTACTTTATTAGGTCTTTTATTTAATCTTAATATTTAGCTAATCTAGGGCTCTCTTATTATCCTATATTAGTATTAAATAAAGCAGTCTTCTTATCCCACTCTAATAAATCACCTAGCATTAAGCAATTCTTTTAAGCAGCCTAGTAACTATTAAAGGTAGTTTAATTAAATAGTTCCTATATCTTAAAGCTAAAATCCTTTTTATCTAAAGCATGATTTTCTATATTAAAGAGCTCTAGATCTCTATTCTTAAGCTCTAGGCATATATAAACATGCATATTAAGTGCTATCTAAAGTAGTTTATACTTTATTACTAATATCTCTTTATAAGTAAACCCTTTTTAATCTATAAAGCTTAAGATTAAATATTCTAGAATAGCTTTATAGATATAATTAGACTAGGTTATAGTGGTTCTCTATCCTATTAGGTTTGCGTTAGATATTAGTATATAGTGCTTCTATAGCTAGTAATAGGTCTCCTTAATAGTCTTTAGTTATATTAAATTTAGGTCTTTAAGTTATTCTCTAGCGTTTTCTATTTAATCCTAGCTAGTTATATTAAACTATAAGAGTATCTCCTCCTTAGACTCCTTCTAAGTTTAAGATATAGTTAGTATCTTAACCACTTATTAAAGCTTTAGGTTAATATTACACTTAAGTATCTTATGCTAGTCTATCTTAGGGACACCTATTACCTTTATTTTCACTTTAAAGTCCTTAATAAAATTAGCTATATTATCTCCTATAAACTACTAAATATTATACCTATTCTATATAGTAATAAGAGATATTTAATACGCTATTATTTCTCTAAGAAGCTTTATAAAGGTTTTAGCATTAAGCCCTCTAAGGGGGCTAGGTACCTTAGGTTTATTATTAGGATCTTTTCCTAAGTAATCTTTAAAGTAAGTTTAAGCTAGACTAATAACTATCTTATAATTAAATAGTTTTTAGCTAGTAATTAGAGTACTAGGTAATAGTAAATCCTAAGGGTCCTTTAGGTAACTTAGGTACTTACTTAGTCCTACTTTACTTAGTTACTAAGAGTAGGATAGTATAAACTTAGATATAGAGTTAGTTAATATTTCTTTTAATTAATCTTATAAAAAGGTAAGTGCTTAACTAAATATTATAATACTTATAAGACTTCTATAAAGGAAAACTTTTAATAAGGTAGTATTTATAGTTATAAGTAAACTATAAGTAAAGGCTACTAGCATAATTATATAGCTTTTGTAATAAGCTATAAGACACTAATACATAGCTAAATAATAGTAAAATAAGCTATAGGTCCTATAATTAAATAGTCTATAGTATTAGGTAGCGTTTTCTATATTAGAGTCTTGTATTTAAAGACTTTTAGCAAGGGTTTAATAGCTAGGCTAGTGTTCGCTAGGTATACCTCTAAGCTATCTAGCCTCCTTTTCTATGCTTTTATATAACGCTAGTTTATATCCTTAAACCACCTTAGCTTAGTGTACTTAGCTAGTCTCTCTTTTATACTATAACTATTGCGGAGTCCTAGTTAAGGCTTTAGATCTATAACTTAGTATAGGGAAAAAAAATAAGATAAAAGGGTCTTTATATAGATTAGCTTAGGAAACAGCTAAAAGCGCAATTAAACTTGCTTCTAATTAATCTTAGTCTATAGCAGATTAACTAGAAAATAGAAAAAGTCCTAGGGGTTTAAAACCACATTTCTCCACTAGTTTTATTAAGTAGAAAACAATACCCTAAAAGACATAATACTAGCCTATAATTATAGGTAGTAGTAATGTCTGCTTATATTAAAGGGTTAATTAACTTAATAGTAGCGATTATAATAATATATTATTTACGCTAGTTAGCTCTATAGATAGCTATTACTAGTACTCCTGCTACTAAGTTAAAAGGGAAAACCCTAAACTAGGGAGAAAAACCCTCTTATATCTATATTTAGGCTAGCACTAGCCTTATAGTAAGCCTATACTACTTAATAGGTAGCTTATTATAAGTATTTATTACTAGCTTATACTAGCCTTATTTTATAGAAAAAAAAAGGGAAGGAAAATATATAAAATAAGTATTTCTAAGCCCTTTAAACCCTATTCTAGTATAATAGTAAGTCTATTCTAAGTTCCTTTACTTTTACTTAGAGTAAGGTAAATCTAAGTTTATAATATTAATTTACTTCTTATTTACTTTTATACTAACTTTTTTATAGCCTTACTTTTTAGCTATCTCTAGCCTAGTCTTACTTTACTAGTTTAGTAAAGTATAAGTACTTAGTTTTACTTAGTTATTATAAGGGAAGGGTAGCTTTAACCTAGGATTAAAATAGTTTTATATTAAAGCTAGTTATATATTATTAGATTTATTAAGCTTATTATACTTTATTTTTTTTAAGTAAGTTATTTAATTTATCCCCCTCTTCTTTTATTAAGTATAAAAAAAAGCTCCCTTTCCCTTAGGGATCTAGTTTTTTTTCTCTTTTTATATTAAACTTCTTATAAGTTCTTTCTTTTTTCCTAACTATTTAGGGCTATTCTAAGCTAGATTTAAGTTAATTACTAATATTTATTATAGATTAGAAAGAAACCTAGTATAATATTAATAAAGCCTATAAGTTTTCTAATATTACTATATTTCTAGTTCTAACCTACCTAGAAATCTATAGAGTATAAGGGCTTTTTAAAGAAGTCTATAATTACTAAGTAATACTAGTAAGTTAAGGATAAAGGTATTTTTATAAGTTATATTTGCTTTTATTCTAGGCCTATTTTACTACTAATTTATATAAGCTTAGTAATCTAAAAGATATTTAGTATATTTCTTATAAGTCCTATTTAGTTTTAAAACCTAGGTATTAGTGCTATATTATTATTAGTAAGTTAGTCCTATTTTAGCTTAGTAGTAAGGCTAACTTACTAAGTAAAAGTAGTCACTAATATATATTTTAACTATTAGATATAGAATTATTAATATAATAAGGTAATAATTACCTCTCTTCTAGCTTAAGTCTATAGCTAATCTACCTAGTAGCTAAATATAACTAGCTAGTAAAATAAGTACTAATAGCTAGTTAAGACTTAGGCTTTTATAGCTACTAAGGGTAATATAAGTGCTTCTAATTTAGCTTAGTAGTAGCTTAATCCTAGTATTAATATCTTTTATTCTAAGTCCTAGATAGCTTCTAAGACTAGGTTAAGAAACTCTATACTAGTAATTAGGCTAAAAAGAAGTAAAGTACCTTTATAGTAAGCCTAGATTAGGCTAGTTTCTCTAAGGAATAGCACTCTAAGCTTATCTTTTAGCTTTAGTGCCTTAATATATATATAGTAAAGATAAACTATCTCTTACTTACTACTATTCTTATAAAGAATTATATAAAGGTAGTAAAGAATATTATCTTTATTCTAGATAAGGAGTAATATAGTAGCTAGTTTTTAGTTTAAGAAAGGGATAGTAATAGGCTAGTTAGACTTATAATACCTAGAGTTTTTAGTTAAAATTAATTTAATAACTATAGTATTAGGTTTACTTCTAACTTACTAGTACTCTTATATTACTTAGTCTATCCCTTAATTTATATTTATATTTAAGTAATCTTCTATTTATCTCTAGAATTAGCCTAGATTCTCTAGTCTTCTAAGTTAGTTAATAGCTAGCTTTTATACTAATAAGTAGTATTAGAGTCTTCCTATACCTAGGAACTATCTAGCTAGAAATCTTACTTTTAGGGGGTTATTTAGGGCTATCCTTACTTCCTATATATTAGTAAGCTATCTTTATTAAGGCTATCTATAGTTATAGTTACTATAGTTAACTAATATATAATATCAGTCCTTTACTACCTAGCTATAGCTATATAAGGGTAAAAATACCTTAGGGATATTCTTATAAAATAGGAATTTATTAAGGCCTATCTTTCTTATATAGAGTTAAATTATTATTAATAAGATATATTTATCTAGCCTTATATAAAACTTTTAAATCTTCTTTAGGTTATAAGTAAGGGAGTAGTTCTTAGTTAGCTTTTTAATATATTTACTCTAGGCTAGCCTTTCTTTATTATACTAGTCTTTCTAGTAATATTTCTATTCCTTATATAAGTCTATATTTAGCTTATTACTTACTAAGGGGGGTTTTCTCCTATAGTATAGTATTATTACTACTAACTTAGCTATAGCTTAGATTTTCTTAGCTATTTTATTATTTATAATCCTATTCTTAAACTTTTATTTTATATTATTTAGGTATAGATTAAGGGGGTAAATATAAGTCTTAACTTCTAGTTATATAATAAAAGTAGCTTTAAATACCTTTATAATAATCTAGAGGTAAGCTAATTAGTTCATTGATTTTTATAATTTTTTTAGTATCATTGGTTATAGCCAATGCATCTAATTTATTACAACACACAATTATTACTAGCAATACCTAGCTAGTAAAATAATTAATAACTAAATTCTTATAGCTATAGTAATAAATAAGCTCTAAGGTTATAAATATAAGGGGCTATAAGATTAGAGTAAAGTTTGCGATAAACTTTATAGCTACGTTAGCGTAAGATATAGTTATAATTTATAACTATAGTTAAACTTAAATTCATTTAAGTTTTGCTTATAGCATAAATTAACGCAATTCCCTCTTTCTTTATAACTGTGTTTTTTCTATCTCTTTATATCTCTTCTATCTTATAGCTTACTACTTATGCTTTAAAGCTTTAAGGCAAACTTAAACTCTCCCACTAAATATAACTTATCCTTACTTATCTCTAATTTAATTCAAATCGCTAGGTAGGTTTTTTATTACTAATTAACTAATTAACCCCTAACTAATTAGATAATAGCATAGCTAAGGGTGACTAAAAGCTAGGGGCAATAACTACTAGGCTATAAAACCTTTAGGCTATTTAAAAAGCTAAAAAAAATCCTGATTAAAAGGAAATTAAGAAAACCAAAGAAAATATAGAGGAATTTAAGAAAAGTAAGAATAAGAAGGGGAATAAAAGACTAGAGAAAAAGGCTAGATATTTAGAAAAGATATTAAAAAACATAGAACTTTAATCATTTAAGCAGTTTTACCTCGTGCTTAGGAGGGGCTAATTAGTTTATTATAAAGCTTTTTACTACTTCTCTTAGCTTTTCTCCCTTTTTAGTAAGGGTATAGTAAGCACTTACTTTATAGGTAAGAATAGGTTAGACTAGTTATATATATAAAAGCCTAGTATCTCTAAAGCTATAGCCTTATACTAATACTACTAGTAAGAATAGTATAAGTTATTACTAGGTAAATTTACCTTTAAGAATATTCTTATAAGTACTTTAGTTAAGTTTTTTATTAACCTATACTCTAAGGAATCTATATAACTCTATAAGCACTATCTTCTTTATACTAAGTTAAACTCTAGTTTAGAGAGGTTTATAAAACTTACTAAAGTATATAAGTTTAGTTTTAGCTAGGTTAAACTTAACTCTTACTTACTTTACTTATTTCTTATAGATTTTCTATATAGCTTTAAGTCTTTTTTAAGTTTAAGTAGTAATCTTACTAAATATTACTATATTTATATTATCTATAAATCCTATAGCTATTATACTTAGTATAGCTTAGAGATAAATATAAAGTTTTACTAAGTAAAGTAAGAAAAGGATTAATAAAAGAGATAAGCCTTATAAGATACTAGCCTTAATCTTAAATAATCTAGAGATTTCTTTATTAAAGCTAAGCTAGCTTATTCTATCTATAAGGAAGCTTTAAATTACTATAATTAGCTATTATATAAAATACTTCTATTTTAATAAGTAAGTATATTAGGTATAAGTAGCTAACTTTATTAAATACTACTAATATATTTATTTATATTAGTAAGGTAATACTATCCCTTCCCTAGGCCTCTTTAATATACTTTATAAGAACTTTTATTATAGTCTTTATTAATCTATTTACCTTATTACTTATTTATAGCTTAAAGAGTAGTTCTTTAGCCTTAGTAAAGGCTATAAGCTACTTTATAATTATTACTTCTATAATTTTTCTAACTATATTAAGTAATAAGATAAGCCTTTATATATTAGCTTTCCTTATTTCCTTAGTTATTTTACCTAGTTTTTTAATTAATATTACTCTTATAGTTTAAAAGTAAGCTAGGAAATAGCTTATTTCTAAAACTATATTTAGAAGCTAGGCTATAGTATCCTTAGCTAGGTTTTTATAGGCTTTAATAAGGCTTACTAGAAGTTTATTATTCCCTAGCACTTTTTAACTAGCTATATTTAATAGGACTTTTATAATCTTTTCTTATTTAAATTATTCTTTATTTAGAAATAGTATATTTTTAAGCTCTAAGAAAGAGAGATTTAGAATATAAAAAAGGTTTACTATAGGTTTAGGAAAGAATCTTTATACTAGTATACTAGCTTTATTATTATATATAGTAGCTAGATTAGGGTTATTTTTGCTTCTTTCTAGCTTAGAAAGTCTAGGGAGCTCTAAGGGGGCTTAGCTTTAAAGCTAGGCTTATCTCTCTAGCCTTTAGACTTCTTTATCTTTCTCCTATATATTAGCCTTTTATAAGGTATCTCTTTATATATTTCCTTATTTTTCTCTAATAATATATTCTTAATCCTTATTTACCTTAGTATAAGCTTACTAGTTTATATTAGTCCTTCTATATCTTTACTATCTCTTAGCTTACCTTACCTTACTAACTAACTCTTATACTTTTCTTAACTACTATATCTCTAGGCTAGGGAGTTCTTAAGGCTTCTTTAAGGCTATTTTATTTATAATTTACTATAAGTTTATAATAAGCTAGGTTATATAATTATTAATTCCCTCTTTATTATAAGAAACTAGTGTATTTTTAGGTTAGAGTTAAATTATAGCCTTTACCTTTATATATAGTCTATTTAAGGCTTCCTATATATATCTAAGGGCTTAGGGGGTAGCTTCCTATTACTTATTTAAAATACTAATTAGCTATAGAATATAGTTAGATTTAGTAAGGTTTTTTATATTATTATAATAAACTCTAATATCTAGTATAGCCTATACTAGGTTAATAATACTATCTTATAGGTTTACCCTAGGGTATAATAAGTCTAAGCCTTTACTAGCTTATAAACTCTAGTAGTTTATTTACTTTATTAGTTATTTTATCTAGCTTATCCTAAAGGGGGTGCTTTTAGTTAAAGTTACTAATAAATATACTTTAGTTATAAGGCTTCTTTAAGTTAATTATATAAATAAGGGTATTCTAGTTATTACTATATCCCTTTAAATAAAGGGAGTAAATATTAATTTCTTATAGTTTTACTAGTAACTAGTTAGTTTCTCCTTAGGCTAATTATAATCCTATACTATATTTCTTATTTATATATACTATATTATATTTATTATAGTATATAAGTTAGAACTAGGCTAGGCTTAGTGCTAAGGGCTATAGGTTTTTTATATATTTTTATTCTTAGATTATAATTATATCTATATTAGTTTAGTAGTAAAGCGCTATATATATTAGTTTATTCTTTTTATTTATATTCTAGAAAAGAACTTATAATATTATTATATTAATTAGGAAGGTTATTAGTTACTACTATCTTATACTAGCTTTATTTTAGCTTTAAGTTACTTTATATACTACTTAATACTTCCTAATCTTAGTTATTTAGCACTATATTTTATATTTATAGGATATTCTTTTTTCCTAGTAGCTATAATAATAGGTTCTAAGGCTATACTAAATCTTTTATAAGGTAAGGTTAGGCTTTTACTTAGGAAGTAAGTAGTAAAGTAAGAAGGTTATTTAAGATATTTTACTTTAGTAATATTTTACTTCTTTTTTAGAATAAAGTAGTCTTTTAACTAGGCTAGGTATAGTCTAGAGTATAGGATATAGTTTTCTTTAACTTATCTTTCTTTTATTAGGTAAAAGAACTCTTTATTCTTATAATAGCTAGTGCTATACTTACTATACCTTAGAGCTACCTTATAGAACTTAGTAATATAGCTTATTTAGAAATAGTTATAGTATTATTAATGCTATAAGGTTTTATTATATAGTTTAGTTTAGAATAGCTTTACTTTAAAGACTATATTATTATAATATATCTTATTAGTATCTTTAACTTTAGCTAGGCCTAGTATTAGGGTAGTCCTTTAAGTGCCTTTACTATAGGGTTACCTTACTATTTCCTTAACTATATTTATTTTATTAGCTTTTCTAATTTCTACTGCTAAGTTTTTAGTAAATATATATTTAGTTAGAAATCCCTTAATAATAACACTAAGTATATATTAGTAAAGGGTTACTTCTAGCCTAAATGTATTAGTAATCTATTTTTAGTCTTATTTATATTAGGTAGTATTTCCTTTAAAGGTAATAATAGTGTCTTTACTAGGGAGTCTCCTAGCTACTACTACTATAGCTTAGCCTATAGCTCTGTTAACTACTATTACTATGTTTTCTATGCTTCTAGACTAGAGTAATTCCTAGATAGTATTCCCTTTAATAAGTACTTCTTAGTTGTTACAATACAAAATGAAGAATATAATGAATATGAAGGTTGTTGTCTGATTTAACTAGCTAGAGGTCAGAGCTATTATCTAATATAGGGGTTCTAGGTCACGTGCAGGCCACATCCTTGGCACGGCAGGCCACATCCTAAGGTGACAGCCTAATTGTTAATTCTAGCATGTAATAAATGCGGGCACTATAGAAAAAGAGATAGCTATCCTAGCTATCTAAGATCTAATGAATTTACTATAAGCTAGGAAGCGGGCTCTTATAAGGGAATTTAGTTAGATAGATTATTAGGTCCGGCGGTCATTAAATTGATTATCGAATCGGTCATTAAATCGGTTATTGAATTGGTCATTGAATTGGTCATTAAATTAGTTATTATTAAATTAGTTATTAGGTTAATAACTTAACCTACGGGATCTGTAACTATAGCGATTAGATTAATTATTAAATTATACATCTGATTTAAAGTGTAAGTTAATAAGGCGCTCTGAATTATAGTTAATTTGATTATTAGATTAACTAGACTAATCGGATTAATTAGGTTAACGGTTAGGTTAACGGTCGGGTTAATGATTTAATTAATAGTCTAAGTCGCTGTTAGATTCATACAGATAGTCACATTAATCAGGCTAATAGATCTAATAATTGATAGCTTGGTTAGGCAACAAGCTTTGCAGAGGGTTAGGTAACAAGCGTTGCAAAGGACGAATTTGATTAGGCTGTTGAATTCGGTTAGGCTATTGAATTAACTAATGAATTAGCTGACGAATTAGCTAACGAATTTGCTAACAGACTAGCTGCCTTTGAAGGTTATTGCGTTCTTTAAAGACTTCCTTAACAAGGTCTTCTAGCTACTAAAAGTTATTCTCTTCTATTGCTAGCTTTTGTTAAAGGTCCTGTATTTGCTACTATTGCCACTGAATTTGCTGCTATAATTACTGCTGCTGCCATAGATAACAGGTCCTTAGGTCCTAAAGGTCCCGTTAATGCTGCTCTTGCTGCCACTGGAATTGCTAGACTAGCTACTATTAAATCTGTTAGTATTACTAACTAGCTAGGCATAGGTCCTTAAGATGCTAAAAGACCTGATTTCTTAAAGAGAAGGTCTTCTAGCAAATGCCACAGGTTTAGCGCTAATAATCTTGCTTATAAAGCTGCTATAATCGCTGTTGCTCACACTAATCTAGCTAGTGTAAGGGAAGCATTATAGCGAGCTTTATTGGATTAGAATTAACGAATTTGTCAGATTTGACAGTTAGATCGAAGGTCAAAGGTTAAGGGTCTTTAAAGATTAAAGGTTAAAGAATTAAAGAATCAAAAGTCTCTAAATTAACGGACTAAAGGTTTAAGGTCTTCGGGTTGATTAAATTCGCACGATTAAAGGTCTTTAAATTGAAGGTCTTTAATGGTCGAAAAATCTAACAATGGAAGCGATGCCTAAGGGAGCTATTAGGCCTAGTAAAGGGATAGCTTGGTTAATTGGTTAGATTAACAGTTGTATTTAAGTTAATAGATTAAACGGTTAGAACGAAGGTTAATAGTTCTAATAGTTAGATTAAAGGTTAATAAATCTGATAAGGTTGGATTAAAAATTAACGAATCTAACGGTTAGAACAAAGGTTAATAGTTCTAACGGTTAGATTTGAAGGTTAACGAATCTGATGATAGGCGCGATGCCTAGAGGGACTATTAGGCCTAGTAAAAGGGATAGCTTTGACGGGCTTAGTGGATTGGTTAATAAATAGTTGGTTTGGTGGCTTTTATTAAGCAGTAAAAGCGCTAGAGGTATATAGTGGTTAGAGAGCAATTGCTACCACTTGTTATAATACAGAATATAAAATATAATGAATGTGAAGGTTATTGTCTGATTTAACTAGCTAGAGGTTAGAGCTATCATTTAATATAGGGGTTCTAGGTCACGTGCAGGCCACATCCTTGGCACGGCAGGTCACATCCTCGGCACGGCAGGCCACATCCTAAGGTGACAGCCTAATTGTCAATTCTAGCACGTAACATTAGTCTTATCTGCCTAGGATCTAGAGGGGGGGAGGTAAGGTGTTTAGTTATTTAGAGGCTAGGCTAGTAGTAATACTTGCCTAGGTTAGGGTATTGCTCTCCTTAGCTTCTTCTTTAATAGCCTTCTTAAGGTCTTATTTAAGGGCTTCTTTAGTGGTATAGATATTGCTATTATTATGGTTTATTATCCTTACTTTAGCTTAGGTATAGTTTGCTGCCTATTTAGTAATAGCTTTAGTAATACACTATACCTAGGTAACTTTATTGCTAGGGATAAGGCTTATAATTTTATTATAGAATTTTATATTATCTAGGTATTTAAATTAGATCTAATCTATTATTAGGTTATTCTTACTACTCTAGATGATAAACTATCTAATTCCTATATTTAGGTAGTAGTAGCTCTATACTAGCCTTCTTTCTCCTATATTAATTACTATTAGCATTCTTACCTTACACTTACCTCTAGCTTTATTATAATGCAATATTATAGGGGGGGGTAAATAGAGGTAAGGAATTTAAATATTAATGTGGTTTGTATTTTAGAGGCGATTCCGGACCTTTAGAGCGGTGCGGAAGTTTATGCGAAGGTCTTATAATTATAATAATAACTAAAGTGATTATAATAATAGCTAAACCTATCTTTACAAATAGAGATAATTTAAATTAAATAGTCTATTAGATTAGAAGTAACTTTTTAGTTAGATTAGGGAAATAATCTTATTAATTTATCTTATTAAAGTAAACATAATATTAGCTATAGCAGCGCTAGGTATTTAAGTTAAAACTCTAGAGTAAGGCGTGCATAAAGAACCTTAAAAGAATCTAGCTATAGGTAATCCCTTTATAGATCAAATGGTCCCCATATTCCGATGACTAATATTGTCATTCCTTGTTGTGTTATCCATCCTTATAATCCCTTGTGCCTGTCATCGCGATCGCGTGTTTTTGGGTGCGTGTCTCATGGCACACACTATTAGCTATTATAGGACTCCTATCTTAATAAGTAAGTAAATTAGGTATAGGTAGCTAATACTATTAAATACTAATAATATATTTATTTACACTAATAAGGTAATACTACCCCTTCCCTAGGCCTCTCTAATATACTTTATAAGGACTCTTATTATAGTTTTTATTAACCTATTTACTTTATTACCTATCTAGAGTTTAGGAAGCAGCCCTTTTACCTTAGTAAAGGCTATAAGTTACTTTATAATTACCGCTTTTATAATCTTTCCTACTATATTAAGTAATAATATTAGCCTTTATATATTAGCTTTTCTTATTTTCTTAGTAGTTTTACTAGGTTTCCTAATTACTACTACTCTTATAGTTTAGAAGCAGGCTAGGAAGTAGCCTATTTCTAGGACTATATTTAGGAGCTAGGCTATAGTATCTTTAGCCAGGTCTTTATAAGCTTTAATAAGGCCCGCTAGGAGCTTATTATCTCCTAGTGCCTTCTAGCTAGCTATGTTTGCTAGGACGTTATCGATCTCCCCTTATCCGAATCGTTCTTCGGCCAGGAACGGTGCGTTTTCTAGCTCCGGGAATGAGCTAATATAGCTATTAGAATTAAAGAGATTAAGGAAGAGAAGGCTATTATAATAACTCTAGACGCCTTAAGTAATGCTTTATCTATAGTAAGAGTAGCTATTAGTTATTAAATCACACTAATACTAAGTATTAAAAAAAGAAAGAGAGATAGTAGGCTAGTAAGAACTATTATATACCCCCTATAGAAAGGAAGTTCTAAGTATTCCTTGCTTCTCTAGAAGGTAATACTAATGCTAAGATAGAGGAACTAGAAGACTAGGAATCCTAGCTTAAGACCTATACTTAGGCTTAAGATAATAATGATAATAATATTAAAGAAAAGCTACTATGAAATATATACCTTAGCATTATATAATTCTTCTGCTTAGAATCGCGGGTAATAAATAACGTTAATATCCTTGTAACGCTTAAAAATTAGGCCTTTTAATATGCCTTGCTTAAACAAGAGCTATACCTTAAAGAGGCTTCTAATAAGGACTATTTAATCTATTATACCTCTAAAGGACATTATTCTAAAGAAGTCTTTAGAGGAATTATACTAGATACAGGAGCTTTAGGCTAATTAACTGCTAGCCTAGCATAAGTTAAAGCCTTATTAAGATTAATACTATTACTAAAGATCAAACCCTATAACCTAGAAGTTATTAACTTTAGTGCTAGGTTAGCAGAGTATTGCACTACAATGTGTAGTGTAGTGTAATATTTCTAGTGTAGTGTAGTAACTACACTATAAACTACACTACACTACAAACTACACTAACTATAAGCGGAAAAAACCTATAATATAATACAATACAAATTTTTTCCCCAAACTACACTAACTACAAACACTACAAATGTAGTGTTAGGTAGAAAAAAAGTAGGCCTTTTTATTAGCTAAGCTTATTAATTTTTATAATTTTTTTAGTATCATTGGTTATAGCCAATGCATCTAATTTATTACAACACACAATTATTACTAGCAATACCTAGCTAGTAAAACAATTAATAACTAAATTCTTATAGCTATAGTAATAAATAAGCTCTAAGGTTATAAATATAGGGGGCTATAAGGTTAAAGCAAAGTTTGCAATAAACTTTATAGCTATATTAGCGTAAGAGTCATAATTTATAATCATAGTTAAACTTAAATTCGTTTAAGTTTTACTTATAGTATAAATTAACGCAATTCCCCCTTTCTCTATAACCGTGTTTTTTCTATCTCTCTATATCTCTTCTATCTTATAGCTTATTACTTATGCTTTAAAGCTCTAAGGCAAACCAAACATAACTTATCCTCACTTATCTCCAATTTAATTCGTTACAATCGCTAGGTAGGTTCTGCATCACTAATTGACTAATTAACCCCTGACTAATCAGATGATAGCATGGCCAAGGGTGACCAAAAGCTAGGGGCAATAACCATTAGGCTACAGAACCTTCAGGCTATCCAAAAATTAGCTAAGCTTATTATATAGATTAAAAGAAGGCTAGTTATATAGAAGCTTTTATTATTACCTATTTTACCTAATTAGTTATATAATTTACAATATTATACTATTTTAAGGATTTTACTATGACTAGGGTTATATATAATATTATACCTTTTTAATAATACTATTATACTTAATACTTTATTTTACTAATATAACTTTAAGAAAAACCTTTTTATTATATTATTTACTATTATTACTAATTAATTTATATTTCTAGAAATTATTCCTATTATTTTGAATTAAAAAAAACTTAAAGTAAAGTAAATAAATAACATAAATTACTAATAATCTTACTAGAAATAGCTTATTATAGCTTATTATAGCTTATAATAGCTTATAATAGCTTATATAACTTATATTCCTAATATTACTAATATTAATAGTATTACTAATATTCCTTATATTACTTATAATATAATTAGTGTTAAAGTTTAATTCAAAATAAATAACTTATAAATAAATAAAATATAAATACTAGTTAGTATAAGTAAATTACTATAGAAAAAGCTAGACTTTTTAGTTATTTAATATTTTTAGGTTTTTTAAATTATTAATAAAATAAAATTCTTTTCTTTTTTATATTTTTTAATATTATAGTAAGTTAGTATTACAAATTATAGTAATTATAATATATTATTAATAAATAAGCCTTAGTATTATATCTAAAAATAAGTTAAACTAATTATATATTATTTACGCTAGTTAGCTCTATAGATAGCTATTACTAGTACTCTTACTACTAAGTTAAAAGGGAAAACCCTAACCTAGGAAGAAAAACTCTCTTATGTTTGTGTTTAGGCTAGCGCTAGCCCTATAGTAAGCCTATACTACTTAGTAAGTAGCTTATTATAAGTGTTTATTACTAGCTTATACTAGCCTTATTTTATAGAAAAGAAAAAGAGAAAGGAAAATATATAAAATAAGTATTTCTAAGCCCTTTAAACCTTATTCTAGTTTAGTAGTAAGTCTATCTTAAGTCTCTTTGCTTTTACTTAGGGTAGAGTAAATCCAAGTTTGCGATATTAATTCACTTCTTATTCACTTTTGCGCTAACTCTTCCGTGGCCTCACTTTTCAGCTAACTCCGTAAACTAATTATAACTTATAAGTAAGGTTATTAAAGTTATTATAGTTTTTATAATAAGTATAGTATATTCAATAAAAGTGGGTCCTAGTATTATCATTATAGATAGGTTAAACTAATAGTAATTAAGATTATTAGAGTTATTAGAGCTTTTATAATAATTATAGTATATTCAATAAAAGTGGGTCCTAGTATTACTTTAATAAATAGGTTCAACTAATTATAATTAAGGCTATTAGAGTTACTATAGTTATTGATTTTTATAATTTTTTTAGTATCATTGGTTATAGCCAATGCATCTAATTTATTATAACACATAATTATTACTAGCAATACCTAGCTAGTAAAATAATTAATAACTAAATTCTTATAGCTATAGTAATAAATAAGCTCTAAGGTTATAAATATAAGGGGCTATAAGGTTAGAGTAAAGTTTACAATAAACTTTATAGCTACGTTAGCGTAAGAGTTATAATTTGCAACCGTAGTTAAACTCAAATTCGTTCGAGTTTTGCTTATTCCGCTTATAGTATAAATTAACGCGATTCCCCCTTCCTCTGTGACTGTGTTTGTTCTATCTCTCTATATCTCTTTTATCTTATAGCTTACCACTTGTGCTTTAAAGCTCCGAGGCAAACTTAAACTAAACATAACTTATCCTTACTTGTCTCTAATTTAATTCGCTTTACTTAAAATTAGTAAATATAATCAATACTTTCTACAAGACACACATAACCTAACAGACACATTACACCTAAATCGCTAGGTGAGTTCTGCGTTACTAATTAACTAATTAACCCCTAACTAATTAGATAATAGCATAGCTAAGGGTAATAAAAAGAATACTACCCTATCTAAAATATTAAATAATATAGTAAAAGAAAAGAAAAGTAAAGGAAAGGGAAGCAAAGATAAATCTAACCTAGAGATAATTAATAGTATTTATACTATAAGGGAAAAAATGCTAAAAAGCAAAGGTAATATAAATAATAAGATTTGTAAGGTAGACAAGAAGAAGATAAAAGAATGGGGCATTAGGCTATAAAATACTAAGCAGTTTTACCTCGTGCTCGGGAGGGGGTTACTATAGTTATTATTATAATTATAAGTGCAAGCCGGTGGAGGCTCGGACTCGTCACGCCTCAGGGCAAACCCACGAGACAGCACAAAGATAATAGAGATAGCACCATTAACCTAGCGTAGGCCACGCTAGATATTAGAGTTCACTATAATAGCGCTAAAGACCTCACTAGTTCTAACTATATCCTATAGCTAATTAGTATTTTTAACAAGAGATAGGAAGCCACCCCCTAAGCCCTTAGATACATATAGGGAGCTATAAATAAACCACACATAAAGGCAGAGGCCGTAATTAGGCTCCGCCCTAAAAACACACTAGACCCCTATAATAAAGAGGGAATTAATAATTATATAACCTAGCTTATTATAAGTTTATAATAGATTATAGACAAAGTAGTTCTAAAGAAGCCCTAGGGACTCCCTAGCCTAGAGGTATAGTGGTTAAGAAAAGTATAAGAGTTAGTTAGCAAGGCAAGGCAAGCTAAGAGACAATAGAGATGCTAAAGGACTAATATAAATTAGCAAGCCTATACTAAGGCAAATAAGGATTAAGAATGCGTTATTAGAGAAAAGAAAAGAAATATATAGAGAGATACCTTATAAAAGGCTAATATATAGGAAGAAGATAGAGAAGTCTAGAGGCTTAAGAGGTAGGCCTAGCTCTAAAGCTAGTATACTAGCATAAAGATTCTTCCCTAAACTAATAGCAAACCTCTTATATATACTAGATCTCTTATTCCTAAAGCTAGAAAACACACTATTCCTAGCTAAAGAATAATTTAGATAAGGGGAGATTAATAATATCCTAGTAAATATAGCTAGCTAGAAGACACTAGGAGATAATAAGCTCCTAGCAGGCCTTATTAAAGCTTATAAAGACCTAGCTAAAGATACTATAGCCTAGCTCTTAAATATAGTCCTAGAAATAGACTACTTCCTAGCCTGCTTCTAAACTATAAAAGTAGTAATAATTAGGAAACCTAGTAAAACTACTAAGGAAATAAGGAAAGCTAATATATAGAGGCTAATATTATTACTTAATATAGTAGGAAAGATTATAAAAGCGGTAATTATAAAGTAACTTATAGCCTTTACTAAGGTAAAAGAGCTACTTTCTAAACTCTAGATAAGTAATAAAGTAAATAGGTTAATAGAAACTATAATAAAAGTCCTTATAGAGTATATTAAAGAGGCCTAGAGGAGGGGTAGTATTACCTTATTAGCATAAATAGATATATTATTAGTATTTAATAGTATTAGCTACCTATACCTAATTTACTTACTTATTAAGATAGGAGTCCTATAATAGCTAATAGTAGTAATATAAAGCTTCCTTATAGATAGAATAAGCTAGCTTAGCTTTAATAGAGAACTCTTAAGACTATTTATAATTAAGGCTAGCACCCTATAAGGCTTGCCTCTCTCTTTAATTCTTTTCCTACTTTATTTAGTAAAACTCTATATTTACCTCTAGGCTATTCTAGGTATAGTAGCTATAGGATATATAAATAATATAAATACAGTAGCTTTTAGTAAAAACACTACCTAGACTTAGAAAAGACTTAAAGCTATATAAAAAATCTATAAAGAATAGGTAAGGTAAGTAAGAGTTAAGTTTAACCTAGCTAAGACTAAACTAATATACTTTAGTAAGTCCTATAGACTTTCTTAGACTAGGGTTTAACTTAGAATAAAGAAGATAGTGCCTATAGAATTATATAGATTTCTTAGAGTATAGGTTAATTGAAAACTTAACTAGAGTGCCTATAGGCAGAGCTTTGCACTACACTACATCTTGTAGGTTTTTTTTTTCTGACAAATAATTAATATCTAATCTTAGAAAATACATATAGACATAAAACTTCGATTTTTAGATAGCTAACTTAAAAACTACAATGTAGTTATATATAAAAGTGGATCTAAAAGTGGGCCCTCAAGCCGTAAATTATTACTACATTTTAGGACTAAAAAACACTACAAATGTAGTATTTCCAATTCGTGGGCCTATGACCCATTTTTAGACCCACCTTTATATATAGTATTTTTCTTAGAATTTTACTTTATAAGATTAGGTAATTTTTAGGATAATAACTTTAATGACAAGCTAGATATAAAATTAAACAAAAATACTACATAAAATACTACACTACACGAGTGCAAAGCTGTCAGGTGCGCGCGTACGCGGGCGGGCCTAATAATCAATTGTAAGGTGCAATGCAAGCGAGAGCTAGCATTGGTAGATCTTTTAGTCTAGTAGCTTACCTTACATACCTTTAGGGTTATAATATTAATGCTAGCTCTTACAGGTCTTCTAGTGTATGCTAGTCCTAGGTTTGAATCCTTGTAAGTAGGGCATGTGCTAGTCCTAGGTTTAATTCCTATAGTTAGATTAACCTAACAAGTCTAGGTTTAAATTGCTAGGCTAGGCAGCTTATATTAGGCTTATAGGGTAGGTATAGTTATGCTTATATAGTTACGATGCAACTATAGGGTCACGTGCACTAGGTAATATATAGGCCTAGCTGTTATGCGTACTAGGCCTTGGGGGTTCACAATTAGTTAATTATCTTATGGAGGTCGAAGTCAAAAGTCGTGTCCCCTGCACAAGACCCACTTATAATGGGTCCTAGTGGTTCAAAAGAATAAGTAATTTTACACTAGAACCTTAACTTTTTAAAGGCTAGTTATATAGTATTTAGTTAATTAAAATATTACCTAAATATTATATTAAATAAATAACTACTTCTATTATTAAATAAGAATTATTATTATATTTTTTTAGAATTTAAAAAGGTATATTTATATAAAGATATAAATTTACTAAAACCTATTATTACCCTTAACTTTAAAATTAAATAAAAATATTTAAGAAAATACCTATTAAGCTAGTTTTATTAAAATATATTTTTTAAGTAAAATAATATATAATTAGAATTTAAAAGAATAAATTTACTAACTATATATTTTATTATAAGCTTATAAAAAGTATAGGTTTTAGTGTAAAATTGCTTATTCTTTAGAACTCCTATAACTTACTATAAGTGGGTCTTATGCAGGGAAGTGGGCCTTGTGCAGGGGACATGACTTTTGACTTCGACCTCCGTAGAGGCCACGAATGACCAGGCCTAATCCAAGCTAAGGTTACATTGCAAGCCACTAGCCTATGTGGGGCCCTTAGCTTAGGGTAAGCCTTACGAGGGAAGGGATAATTATTAGGTGCGTGCGTACGCAGGCGGGCCTAATAATCAATTGTAAGGTGCAAATAAGCGAGAGCTAGCATTGGTGGATCTTTTGGTCTAGTGGCTTACCTTCCACACCTTCAGGGTTATGACATTAAGATTGAAACCTTCACGCACCCGCCCCTAGCTAGCATCTTCCTAGTAGCGACTGCGAGAATCTCAGCCATTACTTCGTTTATTTAACCCTATAAACAAGCTATAATAAATTAATCTCTTTAAAACCCTTTTAGAAATACGAACCGTTAGCTAGATTATTATATAGCTAACACTCTAAAGATTTATATAAAACACATTAGTACCCTATAATAATAAAGCTATAGATAATTAGGAAGGCAAAGAACCCTTATAATCTAAAACTATAAATAATAATAGGGTATAGTAAACACTACCTAATCCTAATCTAGGTAAAGGTATAAATAATATAAATAACCTAGATAAAGTATTATAGAGATACTATAAGATTATATAAGCTAAGCTATATTGCCTTTAGAAAATATAGGAGATTCTATAAATAAAGGCATAGATTAGAGAGCTTAAGGCAAATCTAGGATTAGCTAGACCTTCTCTAGGACTTATAATTACCCCTTAAACTTTAGCTATAGTTTTACTAGTAGTCTATAGTAACTTAGTAGTAATTATATAGTAAAATAGTCTTATTAAGATATAGATAAAAATACCTATATATAAAGGGGATATATATAAGAACCTATAGAATTTCCTAGTAAATTTAGATATATTATTTAAATTAGACTACTATACCTTTAAGAATAATACTACTAAGGTAGCGTATATAAGCAACTACCTTGATAATAATATAAAGTAATAATAGATATATTATATAGCTATAGATAGGTATATAAATTACTTATTATTTATATAGGTAGGTTTTCTAGAATAGCTAAAAACTAGAATAATAAATAAGGGTATAAGATACTTAGAAGCAATAAGAACACTACTAAATCTTAGGTAAAAAAGTAACTAATTATTTTAAGCCTTTATAAGAGCTTAGACTAAGGTAAAAGCTAAGTTACCTAAAGTAATCCTAATATATTTATAAATTACTATTTTTCTAAATAGCTTAAATAATACTATAAGAAAGTAAATAATTAGCTAAGAGATTTTAATAACTTAAAGCTAGTTATAAGGCTAGGGAAAGAAAGTAAAGGTTATAATAAGTTTAGGCTAAAGTAATAAAAAAAGTTAAAACCCTAAAAGAAAGAGGTAATACTTTATATTACTTATAAATAAGGTATAGTAATAAAGTAAAGATTAAGTAAAAAAGCTATTTCTAGTATACTATAAATATAGAAAGCCTAGATATACTATACTAGCTTATTAGGCACTAGACTATTTTACTTATAAAAGTAATAGGTATATAACTAAGAGGTATAGTAAAAGTAGTAATAAAGCTATATTACCTAATATAATACTAGTTTAAATAGCATAGACTTAGGAATATAATCTTACTATAGAATACCCTATAGATAATAGAATAAGAATATAGGTATCTTTATAATAAGATAACTAGTAGTTAGCTATAAAAGTGCTATTTAATATAGGTATATAGTTCTTAATAATTTATCCTAAATTATTATTAAAAAAGGATTAGGAGAATATAATCTAATTAGACTAAGTACTAGAAAGTATAAGCTAAAAAGAGATTTTATATTAAGGGATCTTAAAAATATTAATAAAAGTAAAAGATAGTATAGGATTTGTAAAAGTCTATTAAGTTAGCTACTATATTACTAATATAGGTAAAGGGATAATACTAGGTATAGATTAGACTAAAGAATATTTACCTATAATTATATATTAGGATTAGGGATTTTAAAGATATTTAGTAACTATAAAATACCTCTTCTTTATTTATAGTAAGTAGCAAATATATAAGGAGAAAAAATAAGCAGCGGTTTTATTACTATTTAGGGTAATAAAGATTAGGCTAAGTGTTCTAAAAAATAAAAATTAGAAAGAAAAGGGTAAGGACTAATTAGAGAACCTAGTAGTAATAGAAGTATAATTAAATAGTAAAGTAGCTATATTAAATTAAGGCATAAGCACTTAATACCCTATACTAATAATTCTAAAGAAATATATAGAGTTTATAAATATTTTTTCTAAAAAGCTAGTAAGTAAGCTTCCTAAACTAGGGGGCTATACTTATATAATTAAATTAGAAGAAAGGAAAACACTACCTTAGAGGCCTATATATAATTTAGCTAAAAAGAAGCTATTAGTTCTTAGAGAGTACCTTATAAGTGTATAGCTTAAAGGGTAGATTAGAAAATTAGTTAGCCTAGCTAAAGCCCTAATTTTATTTATTTTAAAGAAAGAAGGGAAATTAAGGCTTTATATAAATTATAAAGGCTTAAATAAGATTATAATTAAGGATAAGGCCCCTTTTCCCCTTATTACTAAAATCCTTAATTAATTAGTAAGTATAGTTATTTTTATAGTCCTTAATCTCAAAGATATATACTACTAGCTATATATTTGCTTAGGTAATAAGTAGAAGATAGCCTTTTATTATTACTATAGCTACTTTAAATATCTTATAATACTATTTAGACTAGTTAATACACTAGTAACCTTTTAGGAGTATATTAATAATACTCTTAAAGGACTTATTAATAAGACCTATATTATTTACCTAGATAATATACTAATATATAGTAGTATAGTTAAGGAGTATATAGAATATATTAAATAAATTCTATATAGGCTTAGGGATATAAGTCTTTTTATTAACCTTAAGAATTGTTAATTTTTAGTTAAGGAAGTTAAATTCTTAGGCTTTAAGATATTAGTAAAAGGTATTATAATAGGCTTAGTAAGAGTTAAGGTAATTATAACCTAGCTAATACTATATAGTATCTTTAATATTTAGTTATTCCTTAGTTTTACTAGATTTTACTACTATTTTATTAAATAGTATAGTAAAGTTATTATTCTATTAATAAATTACCTTAGAGAGTAGTAACTAGTAATATTTAACCTAGAACCTTATAAGTTAGTAGTGTTTAGAGAACTTTAATAAAAATTTTAAGAAGCGCTAATTTTAGTGTATTTTAACCTACTTATATATCTTAGAGTAAAGATAAATATATCTAGATATATAATTAGGGCTATACTTATAATATATATGCTAGGTTACTAGTACCTAGTTATGTTTATATTAAGGAAGATAACTAATACTAAATTACGCTATTTAATACCTAATAGTAAATTATTAGCTATCTAAGAGGCTTTTTATATATAGAGACACTACCTTACTTATTTAGCTTATATAATTAAGGTTATTATAGACTATTTAAACTATAAGTACCTAGCTATAAAGCCTAAGCTTACTAGTAGGTAAGTAACTATACTTAATAAGCTTTATTCTTTTAACTTTAAGATTATATATTATATAGGGAAATTTAATCTTACTAACTTACTTTTAAGAAGACTAGATTTTATTAGTAAGATAAGGAAAGCAAAAGTAATAACTATATAACTTCCTACCTTTTTATCTAAATTTATAGATACTAAGCAATAGGAATACCCTAGTAATACTATTAGTACTATAGGTTCTATAAAAACATTACTTAGTGTAACTAATAGTTAGTTATAATAACACTATAATAATACTACTAATATCCAGGGTTTCAAAAAATCATAACTTAACTATATTCCTAAAGAACCTAACGATCTGGATAATCTTGGAAGAGTTGTATTAGTAGGGTTATTTGATACTTTTGATTCTTTTATTGACAAGTGACGAGCAAGCAAATTCTAGACGAGAAAGACATATCGCAAGGTAGTTTTTGTTATTTCGGAAGTAGTAAGCATATTTTATTAAGCAGCCTATTAGAATATTAGTAATAAAGAAGCAGTAAGTAAGCAAAGAAGTTATACTTATAACTTCTTTATATTCTATAGGGAAGGTCTTATTATTAATAAGATATCCTGGAATATTATAGATACTATTTTTAGTAGGATATTCTATATTACTACTTACTAAGAGCACTATATATATAGAATTTTCTTACTTATTATACTACTAGTAGTAAGTTAGTAATAAAGATACTATAAAGATATAATAAACTTATATTAAAATTTTAGAAGTAGTTTACTTCTAAGGGGATAACTTCTTAGGAGACTTTAAAGGAGATTTCTTAATAGCTTAACCTTTAGGAGCTATTAATAGAGAAGGAGTTCTTATATAAGTATTAGATATAGTAAACTAGCTATAAGTTAGCTATAATAGACTAGATATAAAATATAACTAGAAGCGAATAAACTAATAACTAAGAATAAGATAAAAAACTAAGATAAATAGTAATAGATAATAATAATATTTAGAGACTAAAAAAGATTAGTAATTATAGTATAATAGTAGCAAGAAAGCTACTACTTAGCTAGTAAGGGTAACTTATAAGGTTAAGGATTATTATAGGAGAAAGAAAGTGTATAAAAGGGGGGAAAATTAGTCTCTTTTATATTAACTATAGACCCCTTAAGTAATCTAATATACTGCATGTAAGTAATCTGTGAATTATAATAATAACTATTAGCTTTGCTACTTGTATACATGCCTAATAGCTATAAACTTATAGTAACTATAACATAAGCCCTCTAGCTAGATTATCTAGAACTATAGCATTAGGTACCTTATTTATTTAAACTAATTATAAAAATTAATATAAGTTATCTATTTTTTTTAGTCTAGCTATATAATAGGTAATAATATTTATTTTGCTATATTAAAGCTATATATAGGTTACTATTTAGATACTACTACCTATAATAAGGGGGGTTATTTATAATTAGTAGTATTATTATTATTATTTTATTTACCTATATATCTAGTTATAAGGTACCTTATCTTATTTTTCTTTATAAGCTTTATTATAGTAACTATACCCTAAGTAAGTAGCTTATTTTATAATTAAGGTTAATTATATATTAGGGGAGTATTATATTAGGAGTATAAAGGTTAGAGATAGGATGTTTATTAAAGCGAATCTTTAGAGAACCTTTAGGCTATATAGATAATAAAGAGACTAGCTAGCTATAAGATAGCTATATGCTTATAAAGCAAGGTATTTATTAAAGACTGCGTATATTATTAGTGCTAGGTTAGAGATTAAAACCTTTATACACCTGCCCCTAGCTAGTATCTTCCTAGTAGTGACTGCGAGAATCTTAGCTATCACTTCGTTCATTCAACCCTACGAACAAGCCGTGACACTTAAGGTATAATAAGTCTAAGCCTTTACTAGCTTATAAACTCTAGTAATTTATTTTCTTTATTAGTTATTCTATCTAGCTTATCCTAGAGAGAGTGCTTTTAGTTAAAGTTACTAATAAATATACTTTAGTTATAAAGCTTCTTTAAGTTAATTATATAAATAAGGGTATTCTAGTTATTACTATATCTCTCTAAATAAAGGGAGTAAATATTAACTCCTTATAATTTTACTAGTAACTAGTTAGTTTCTCCCTAGGCTAACTATAATCCTATACTATATTTCTTATTTATATATACTATATTATATTTATTATAGTATATAAGTTAAAACTAGGCTAGGCCTAGTGCTAGGGGCTATAGGTTTTTTATATATTCCCATTCTTAAATTATAATTATATCTATATTAGTCTAGTAGTAAAGCACTATATATTAGTTTATTTTTCTTATTTATATTCTAGAAAAGGACCTATAGTATTATTATATTAATTAGGGGGGTTATTAGTTATTACTATCTTATATTAGCTTTATACTAGCTCTAAGTTACTTTATATACTACCTAATGCTTCCTAATCTTAGTTATTTAGCGCTATATTCTATATTTATAGGATATTCTCTTTTTCTAGTAGCTATAGTAATAGGTTCTAAGGCTATACTAAATCTTTTATAGGGTAGGGTTAGGCTTTTACTTAAAAAGTAAGTAATAAAGTAAGAAAGTTATTTAAAATATCTTACTTTAGTAGTATTTTACTTCTCTTTTAAAATAGGGTAGTCTTTTTACTAAGCTAGGTATAGTCTAAAGTATAGAATATAGTTTTTTTTTACTTATTTATTTTTTATTAGGTAAGAGAACTCTTTATTCTTATAATAACTAGTACTATACTTACTATACCTTAGGGCTATCTTATAAAACTTTATAATATAGCTTATTTAAAAATAGTTATAGTATTATTAAGGCTATACGGTTTTATTATATAGTTTAGTTTAAAATAGCTTTACTTTAAAGATTATACTATCTTAGTATATCTTATTAGTATCTTTAACTTTAGCTAGGCTTAGTATTAGGGTAGTCCTTTAAGTACCTTTACTATATAGTTACCTTACTATTACCTTAACTATATTTACCTTATTAGCTTTTCTAATTTTTACTACTAAGTTTTTAGTAAATATATATTTAGTTAGGAATCTCTTAATAATAATACTAAGTATATATTAGTAAAGGGTTACTTCTAGTTTAAATATATTAGTAATCTATTTTTAATTTTATTTATATTAGGTAGTATTTTCTTTAAAGGTAATAATAGTATTTTTACTAGGGAGTCTTTTAGCTACTATTACTATAGCTTAGCCTATAGCTTTATTAACTACTATTACTATATTTTTTATACTCCTAGACTAAAGTAATTTCTAAATAGTATTCCCTTTAATTAGTACTTCCTAGTCTTACTTACTAGGGATTTAAAGAGAGAAAGGTAAGGTATTTAGTTATTTAAAGGCTAGGCTAGTAGTAATACTAGCCTAGGTTAGGGTATTACTCTCCTTAGTTTTTTCTTTAATAGCCTTTTTAAAGGCTTATTTAAGGGCTTTTTTAGTAGTATAAATATTACTATTATTATAGTTTATTATTCTTACTTTAGCTTAGGTATAGTTTACTACCTATCTAGTAATAGATTTAGTAATACACTATACTTAGGTAACTTTATTACTAGGTATAAGGCTTGTAATTTTATTATAGAATTTTATATTATTTAGGTATTTAAATTAAATCTAATTTATTATTAGGTTATTCTTACTACTTTAGATATTAAACTATCTAATTCCTATATTTAAGTAATAGTAGCTTTATACTAGCTCTCTTTCTCCTATATTAATTACTATTAGTATCCTAACCTTATACTTACCTTTAGCTTTATTATAATATAATATTATAAGGAAAGGTAAATAAAGGTAAGGAATTTAAATATTAATATGGTTTGTATTTTAGAGGCAATTCTAGACCTTTAGAGCGGTGCGGAAGTTTATGCAAAGGTTAATTATAAAAAAGTATAATTTTAGAATTTAAATACTTAGTTTAAATTAATAAAAGTTTTTTAGAAAGTTTTTTATAGTTTTTTATAGTTTAAAAATAAAATAATTTTAAAATAATAATTTAAAAGTCAGAATAAATACCTATATATCCAAACAAATTATAATTAGAAAGAATAAAACATTCTTATATTTATAAGAAGTTAAAATATAAATATGTATTTTTCCTAGAATTTATATCTTCTGTATTTAGAATATTAAAAAGATTCTTTAGGGTAAATATTATACTTTAAGCTAAAATAATATACTAAAATTTATAATAAATTAAATTAAATAGGTATTTAAATAAAAAGACCTTTAAGAAATAGGGAAAAATTCACACTAAACTTATATATAAAAAAAAGACTATAATAGACTCTTAAATACTTATAATTAGCGTATTCTTAGCTTATTATTTTAAATAAGCTTAAAGTTTAGAAATTTATAATTAATTAAGTAAAATATATATAAAAATAAGGATAGAATATTTAGATTACTAAGAAAATCTACTATATAATAGGTATATATACTACCTTACTTATAAAATAATATATTATATTGTATTATAATGTATTTGTGGCTTCCTCCGGACCCTTGGACGATAGTTAGTCCGGCCGTGGCCAAAGGTAAGTCCACCAAAGGGATGCACGCGATATAATTAGTTACATTGCAGGCAACCCTACACCACTCGTAGTAGCTTCGCACTATAAGACCTATTTTTCCCCCTTTTTGCCTACCTTCTCTCCTAGCTAGATTCCTCTCCTTCTCTCTCTTCTCTTCTCTCTTAGATAATAATAACTATTATTAACTTTATTAAATTAAACCCTCTTTATACTAGTGTAATATTCCTTAGTATAACTAATACTAATTAGTAATTAACTATAACTATAGATAAGTTAGGTATTATAAGAAAAGATATTTCTATAGATACTATAGCCCCTTGCCCCTTAAGCTAATATATAGGCTATTTAGGTAAAGAGGCATAACTATAGAGTATGCTAAAGGAAGATAAACTAGAATCCTAGCAATAGGCTTATTAGACTTCTAAGGGATTAATCTATTAACTCTTAGGCCTTTAGGATATTTAGTTAATTATTATTCTTATTATCTATTATAAGAAAACTAACTAAATAACTAAATCTATTACTATAAGGCATTTTATTTAAACCTAATATTAAATATAACCCTTAGCTAAGCTATCTAAACTATATAACCTCTCTTTTCTACCCCTCTTCCCTCTTCTTTATAATTATCTACTATAACTATCTTTGCTCCTTTATATTCTATATATAGTTAAGTTATTTTTAAGTCTATGCTATCTTAAGTTGTTTTTAAGTTTGCGTTACTATTATTACCTATGTTTTTCCCTCTTTTTCCTCTTTCCTATTGTTTTTTGTTGTTTCTTCTAATTATCCTGTTTATTCTGTTTATCCTGTTTATCCTATTCTGTTTATCCTGCTTATTTTGCCCTGTTTTTTTCCTGTTTTTCCTGTTTTTGCCTGTTTACCCGTTTTCCTATTTATCCTGTTATTATACTCCCGTTTAGTTCGTTCTATTCAATCAGAACTCCGGGCTCTATTGTGTCAATTATGTCATTTTGTTAAAGATAGCGGAATTCAAGTCTAGACCTTTAATAAGAGGAAAAGCTAGTAATAGTAAGGCTCTAATAATCACTATTAAAAGACCCTCTAAGAGTAAACTACTACTATATCTATAACCACTTACTAGTAAGCTTATAAGAGATTAGAAAGAGTTTACTAAGCTAGACCCTAAGACTGCTATATAGTCTAAGCTTAATAATTATATTATAGGATTTATTAACCTTAGTAAGTGTTAAGGTTAGAGAGATAATAACCTATAGGAATTATTCTAAGAAGACTTTAAAGGCTAGTCTAAGAATACCTTTAAAAGAGTAAATAAGGATATTATTAAAAAGCTATATAACTCTCTTTAAGATTATAGTATTCCTATTAAATAAGGCCTAGGATATTTAATTCTAGTATTACTTAAAGAAGTACTCTATTAAACCTTAATACCTCTTTAGCTAGAAAAGAGATTAAGATCCTTTAAACTGCCTTAAATATAACCCCTACAAGTCACTACCCTAAAGACCTTCCCTAGTATTTCTTACCCTTAAAGGGAATAATTACTATATTCTTTATAAGAACCCCTATAATAATCTTAGTTATATTAGGAGTTTAACCCTTAATAGCCTAATTTCCCTCCCCTTTACCTTCCTTCTAATAAATAAATTATAAAGAAGATCTCTAAGCTTATAAAGATATATAAGGATAGTAATTACTATAGTAGAAAACTATATAACTTCCTTATAATAAAGCTTATACTCTTTAAGAGTAAATATAACTAGATTAACCTACCTAGATTATACTTTAGCAAAGCGTTTCCTATTATACTAATAGGAGATACTAAATAATACTTTCTTAACTACCTTTCTAGTAAGAACCTCTCTTATAAAGAGATAATTATAAATATCTATTAATGCTTTAAAATAAAGAGTAGTTAATAGTTTTACTATTATAAGTAAAGTAGTATAACCCTTAAGAATATTATTACTTAAAACCCTAAAAAGAGTAAGCTTAAATATCTTAAGATCCTATTAACTATATTAAAGAGAGTCTATAGAGGCCTATACCTCTCTAATATAGTAAATATAAAGCTCTATAAGTAAACCTTAAATATAGTCTTTAGTATTTCTAAATATTAGGTAGTAAAGTATATATATATACTAGGCTTTAAGAACCTTACTAGTAATCTCTATAAATTAATCATGATTATAGAGAGTAGTATAAGAAATACCTAATACTACTAGTAATAAGGTAAAGACCTATTAGAGGCTATATTTATAGACTAATAATATAGTTAATAAAATTAGAGAGGAAGAGAAGGCTATTATAGTAGCTTTAAGCACCCTAAGTAATGCTTTATTTATAGTAAAAGTGGCTACTAGTTAATAAACTACTCTAATACTAAGTAAAAGAGAGAGAAAGAGAGATAGTAAGCTAGTAAGAGTTATTATTTACCCCCTTTAGAGAAGAAGTTCTAATTATTCCTTACTTTAATTAAAGGTAGTGCTAACGCTAAAATAGAGAAACTAGAAGACTAGGAATCCTAGCTTAAGGCCTATACTTAGGCCTAAGATAATAATAATAATAAAGATACTGTTACGACAACCGGGTTAACATCGGGTTAACCACTAGGAAAGTGAAGCACATGCAGCAATGCCACGCTATAATTAGCTATACCTATACGCAAGGCATATATATAACTCGCGTCCCCTTTTCTTATAGCTATATAACATTATAAATAGCTTTATCCCTTAGACCTTATTATATTATTAAACTAAACCCTTACTTACACTAGTGTATTACCCCTTAGTGTAACTAATACTAATTAGTGGTTAAAAAACCATAGATAAGTAAGGAACTATATAAGAAAAGACCTTCCTTTAGCTACCTAAGGAAGTATACTAAAGGAAGATAGACTCTAGATACTAGATATTAGGCTTCCTAAGGATTTAACTTTTTCTATTAGTAAGTCTCTAACTATTAATAAAGGAATTAATCCTATTATTTATTATAAGAAAACTAATTAACTAACTAAGAGTTTATAGCTATATATAACTCCTTAAACTAGAGATTAAAAATCCCTTAACTCTTACTAGTTAAAAATCCCTTAGCCTTACTAGCTAAAGACTATTTATAATAATAGCCTTTAGTAATAAATAAATATTACTATAGACTACTAAGGGAAAGTAACCTACCTAACTAAAACCTAATAGATTTACCTTACTATAATAACTCTAAAAATATACCTTAGTTATTACTACTAACTAGGAGAGCTCTAGAGAACTAGATCCTTAAACCGCTAAGGAATAGGAGCTTAATAACTACCTTACTTAGATAATTAATATCTATAAGAGTGGCTAATATAAAGATCTTACCCTTTAGGAGATCTTCTATAATAACCTTAATAGCTAGACTAAAGAAATACTTAACTAAGCTTTATAACCTTTAGTATATAAATTATAAGACTATCTCTATAAAAATAGCGTTTATATTATTTAAAACTAAAGCAGTAAGATTATTAAATTATTAGTTTAAGTCCTTAAAGAAGATATAATATTATAATAGCCTAAGAATAAAATTATAAAGTATATAGCTATAGGCAAATTCCTTTCTATTAATAATCCTACCCTTAATAACCCTTCTATTATTAGCCCTTCTATTTATACTCCCTCTCTTTATAATCCTTTACTTTATAATCCTTCTATTAATAACCCCCTTACTATATAACTACCTTTAAGAAGAAATACGCCTTAACTACTAATAATTCTACTAATTACCCTAGAGTAACTAGTTTAATAGCTATAACTAGCTTAAGTTATATAAGCTTTAATAATCCCCTTTAAAGACTAAATTATAAGAAAGATCTTAAAACTTATAAAAGAATATAAGAATAATAACTATTATAGTAAAAAGATATATAACTTTCTTACGCTAAAAGTTAACCTATTCTAGAATAAATATAATAGAATAAACCTTCTATAAGAATATATATATAAAGCCCTTCTAATTATACTCTTAGGTAATACTAAACAGTATTACCTTAATTACCTAGTGAATAAAGGTCTTATATATAAATAAATAGTTAATAATATCTTTTAATAATTTAAAACAGAAAGTAACTAATAGTTCTATTACTAAGAATAAAACAATATAACGCTAAGGAATATTATTACTAAGAATCCTAATAAATCTAAGCTAGATTATCTTAAGATTCTGCTTATAACCCTTAAGCGTATTTATAGAGAACTCTTTCCCCTATTAATAGTTAATATAAAGCTTTATTATTAGACCTTAAGCGTGATTTCTAGTATTCTAGAATATAGGTAGGCTAAATATAATTATTTACCTAGCTTTAAAGGACTTACTAAAGACCTCTATAAATTAATCTTTATTACTAAAGCTAATAAATTAGCTACCTAATTTAATTAAAGCACTATTAATACCGCTAATACTAATAATTTAGAGGTAATATTTATAAACTACTATTATAATTAACTATATAATTAATAAAGTTAAGGCAAAGGCTATGGTTATTATAACTAAGGCTATAACTATAGTAAATACTATATCTATAATAAGAATAGTTATTAGTTAATAAACTATTTAGAGAAAGACTAGAAAGAGGTAAAAGAATACTAGTAAAAGAATAAGAGATATAAATCACTACCTATAGAGAGAAAGTTTTAGGTATTTCTTATAGCCTATAAAGGCTAAGCACCTAAGGAAGCTAATAACCTTACTAATAAAGCATAGGAATTAGCTAAAGCCTTTATTAAGTCTAATAATAATAAAGATAAGGATAATAATACTAAAGATACCTTTATTGATTTTTATAATTTTTTTAGTATCATTGGTTATAGCCAATGCATCTAATTTATTACAACACATAATTATTACTAGTAATACCTAGCTAGTAAAACAATTAATAACCAAATTCTTATAGCTATAGTAATAAATAAGCTCTAAGGTTATAAATATAGGGGGCTATAAGGTTAGAGCAAAGTTTGTAATAAACTTTATGGCTATGTTAGCGCAAGAGTTATAATTTATAACCGTAGTTAAACTCAAATTCGTTCGAGTTTTGCTTATTCCGCTTATAGTATAAATTAATGTAATTCCCCTTTCCTCTATAACTATGTTTTTTCTATCTCTTTATATCTCTTCTATCTTGTAGCTTACTACTTATGCTTTAAAGCTCTAAGGTAAACTAAATATAACTTATCCTTACTTATCTCTAATTTAATTTAAATCGCTAGGTAGGTTCTGTATTACTAATTAACTAATTAACCCCTAACTAATTAAATAATAGTATAGCTAAGGGTGACTAAAAGCTAGGGGCAATAACCACTAGGCTATAGAACCTTTAGGCTATCTAAAAAGCTAATAAAAATCCTGATTAAAAGGAAATCAAGAAAACCAAAGAAAATATAGAGGAATTTAAGAAAAGTAAGAATAAGAAAGGGAATAAAAGACTAGAGAAAAAGGCTAGATATTTGGAAAAGATGTTAAAAAACATAGAACTTTAATCATTTAAGCAGTTTTACCTCGTGCTAATAAGCTAGTTATAATATTAAAACCAAAGCTATTAAATAATTAACTAAAATTTACCACTATTACTAAATAAACAAAAAAGCCCTAGGTAGATTCAAATTCATAATCAAAGATAACCACGAATTTAATTACAAGATTATTATTAATATTATTTAGATTAATAGGTATCCTATCCTTTATATTATTAATTCTATAACTTTATTTTAAGTAGCCTAATTCCTTAATCTAAATAAGCAAAAAGCTTATAATATTTAGAATACTCTGCGTAAATACTAGATTAACACCTATCTAAGTCCTTTAGAATAGATTATTTATAATACTAGAAAGAACTTTATATTAGTAGAATTTAAGCATTACATATAATTACTATTAATTAAGATTAATAAAGTTCTAGTTAAGGCCTATAATAGCATTAGGAAGATTAAATAATACTATAGACTATTATAGTAAGCCTATATAATTATTATAGACTCTATAGGCTAAGACCTTATACCTAAATAGTAACTTTAAATAGCTATAAAAGCTATAAATAACTTAGCAAGCCTAAGCAGTCTTATACTTACCTTTCTTATCTTTAGTATATATTTATAAATAACTAATAAGTTACTACTAAGTATATCTGTTATTTAATAAGCTAAAGTAATCTATAAAGCTACTAATAAAGTCTAATAACTTCTAGCAAAGTAATAAGTTTATAATGCTTTATAAACCTAAAATAGCCTAGATACTCTACTAATATACTAACTTTCACTATAGTTAGATATATATGTTTAGAGAGAGAAAGATAGATAGCATAGCCCTTATAAGCTTCTTACTACTAATAGAGAGACCTATACACTATAAATGCCCTATAGACTAATAAGATTCTAATTAATAGTTATTAAACTATATTATTATAACCTATACTATACTAAAAAACCCTAAGAATTAGTGCCTAAAGATAAAAACTAAGCTATAAAAAGAGATAAGACCCTAATTATTAAAGAGATTACCCCTAAAGCTTTAGAAGGTAATAAGGATATTCTATAGCCTAAGAGAAAGCATAAAAGACTATAAAAGAAGCTTATAGTTTAATTTAACCTTATAGGAATTAACACTTTATTTACTATAATTACTTACCTAGTAAACAAAGACTAAGAGGAAGTATTAATAGAGAAACTTATAGCTAATAGTAAGCTAAGCAAAATATTTCTTATAGTAAAGGAAGAAGCTAATTAAAATCTAGCCCTTTAGTTATATTAAGAAGGGAAGATTATAACCCTAGGTAAACCTTTTAAGTTATTAGACTAAGCTAAAATTAATGCTTTATAAGCCTATAATATATTTAGATTTATAATATTTAACCTTACTAAATATAGTAATAAAAGAATCTTTAAATCTTATATAGTAAGAGAAATTAAGGGTAAAGGAATAGCTATACTATACAAAAAATTATAACTTATAATTTAAGGGATAAATAATAAAGGGAAGGAATTTATTCTAACCTAATCCCTAATAAATTAATAGTTAAGTTAATAATTAATTATTATAATTACACTATTGCTTAGATCTAAAGGTATTATCCTATAGATTTAAGATATTATATAGGTATATATATAATTAAAAACGTAACTTATAAGATTAATTATCGCTATATTGCCTAAATAGATAGCATATTTATTTCCTAAAGGAACTATAATAAAAGTTATTAAGCCTTTATATAGAATTATAAAAGCAGGAACTTACTAGTTTATAACCTACTTTTATTATTATAAAGAGATACTTAATATAATAACCTTATCCTATAATCTATACTTATTAATTATAGCAGAGAATAATAATAACCTCTTTAGAGTAGTTAGTATATAAACTAATAATACGCTAGGCCTTAGTAACTAGGACTTCTATAACCTTAAAGAGAGAGAGCTTTAGAAGGCAAATTTCTTAGCAAAGCTAAAGCAAAAGCTATTAGCTAAGAATCCCCTAATCTTTAATAGTTATATCCTTATATAAAACGCTAATAATTTAATAGAACTATATTAGAAAGGTTAGAGTAAGAAGATTAAGCAAATTAATCTAAAGTTACTAACTATAAAATAAGATTATATTAAATAGCAAGCATAGGGAAGCTATATTATAACTATTTATTAACCTAAAGCTCTCTATAATCTCTTAATTATAGTATAATATTAAGATCTAACTCCTAATAATATAACTTAATTAAACAAGTAACTAGATTAGCAAATCTAATATTAAGAATAAGGTTTACATTATATCCCTCTAAACCTTATAAATATAAAGTTATTCGTGTTTATAAATAAATCTCTTACTAATAATAAAGATCTAAGTTCCTAGATAGAATATGTAATTATTATTAGTAATAAGGAGGTAAAAGATAATATATTTACCTTAAAAGGCAATATTATTATATATAGCTTAACAAAGAGTAAGCATATAACCTATAGTACCCTTACTTCTAAATTATATATAATAGTATAAGGTACTAATATAGCCTATGTAATTACTATAACTCTTAATATAATTACAGACTAATTAAAGATTAACTATATTCCTATAATTATCTATATAGGCTCTTTTTTATTATATAAGTGCCTTATAAAGTTAGGCTCTATAAAGGAGAAACGCCTTATAATTAATATTATAGCTCTCTAATAGTTATATAAGCGCTAAGAGATCTATAAAGTCTAGTGGATTAATAGTAATAATAACCTTACTAATATAATAATAAAGGTATCTCTAAATAAGAGCCTTAAGACCTTTATTAACTTAAATAAAGCTATAATTTAAGTTAAAGAATAGGTAAAGAGGCTAGAGACTAGATAAAATTAACAAAAATCCGGTCTAACTGTGGCTAAGCAAATAAGAGGCCCGCATTTAATTCCCTAGATTTACTTGTATTTATTTCAATTAATTCTGATTTTTATTACGTTTTTTGAGTTTTTAGAGCTCTTAATCTAGCCCGCTTTCTAATCCGCGGATTAACCGATTTCCTTTGTATTATATTATTAACTAATAGGAATTCTAAATTTAATATTAGACTTACTTATCCTTATATAGGCTTATTTTTATTCTTATACTTACTTATTCCCTCTTTTAGTATTAGACTTACTTCTACCCTACTTTCTTCCTAAAAAGAGAAGTTACTAGTATTATAATAACTAGGTTAATATTAGGTTAACTACTAGGAAAGTAAAGTATATATAGCAACGCCGCGCTATAATTAGCTACACTTATACGCAAGGCACATACATAACTTGCGTCCCCTTTTCTTATGGCTATATAACGTTATAAATAGCTTTATCCCTTAGACCTTATTATATTATTAAACCAGACCCTAACTTGCACTAGTGCATTACCCCTTGGTGTAACTAACAGATACTAAACAGAAGCTATTATTAAAGGTATACCTAAGCATTACGCAATTCTTCTACTCTAGGCTATAGATAATTAATAATATTAATGTTCTTATAATGCTTAAAAATCAGGCCTTTTAATACGCCCTGCTTAAGCAAGAGCTATACCTTAAAGAGGCTTCTAATAAGGACTATTTAATCTATTATGCCTCTAAGGAATGCTATTCTAAAGAAGTCTTTAGAGAAATTATACTAGATATAGGAGCTTTAGGTTAATTAACTGCTAGCCTAGCATAAGTTAAAGCCCTATTAAGATTAATACTATTATTAAAGATTAAACCCTATAGCCTAGAACTTATTAACTTTAGCGCTAGATTAGTAACCACGCGTAGTGTAATACGCATGCTAATAAAGCTTAGTTAAATTAACTTCTACGTCCTTAATACTACTATACCTTTTCTTTTTTCCCTTACTAATATAAATCTTATAAAGGTTAAGATAAATAACCTTACTAATATGCTAATTTAAGATAATAACACTATACCTATTATATATAGATAGGGCTATCCTTAGTGGCCATTAGAGGCAAAAGAGACTACTATATTCTATCTATTAGAAGGAGAGATTTATTAACTTTACTAAAGATTTAGTTATTCTTTAATTTAATACCTTATAAAGATCCTTTAATAGGCTAGTTATAACGTTAAACGCTATGTAATTAAAAAGCTAACTAAGGTCTGTTATTATTATTAGATAAATAGAAAAGCCCCTAGCTAATTCAAATTCTTAATTAAAGATAACCATAACTTTAACTATAAAATTATTATTAATATTATATAAATTAATAGTTAACTAGTCCTTTATATTATTAATTTAGTAACCTTATTCTAAGTAGCCTAATTCCTTAACCTTAAAAAGCAAAAAGCTTATAATATTTAGGATATAATTAGAGAGTGCTAGAAAGATACCTATCTAGGCCCCCTAGATTAGATTATCTATAATACTAGCAATAACTTTGCTTAAGCTAAATTTAAGCACTATACTTGCTTAATATTAATTAAGATTAATAAGATACTTATTAAAGCCTATAATAGTATTAGAAAGGTTAAAAGATACTATAGACCTCTTTACTAGGCTTATAATATTATTATAGACTTAATTAGTAAAGAGATTACTCCTAAATAATAACTTTAAATAGCTATTAAAGCTATTAATAACTTAGTAAGTCTAGATAGCCTTATGCCTATATTACTAGTCTTTAGAGCTTACCTATAAATAATAGATAAGTTACTACTAAGTATCTTTATTATTTAATAGGCTAAGGTAATTTAGAAGGTAATTAATAAAGTTTACTATTACCTAGCTAAGAGGCAAGTTTATAATACCCTTAGCGCCTAGAATAGCCCTAATATATTACTAATATATTAGCTACTACTATAGGCTAATATATATATAGAGAGAGAAAAAGGTAGATAGTATAGCCCTTATAAGCTATTAGCTACTAATAGGGAGACCTATATAGTTAAGATACCTTATAGCTTAGCTAGGTTTTGCTTTATAGTAGTAAAGCTATACTATAAAGACCTATAGTATATAGAAGCTAATAAGTAAAGCCTTTAGTGTATTAGGGAAAATAACCTAAGCCTAGAGGCCCCTTATGCCTCTTATAAGGAGACTAAAGGAGATAAGCTACTAGTAAAAGGTAGTAAGGTAAAGGAAGAAAAGAAAGAGATACTAGTAAAGAGAAAGCAAGGGAGGCTAAGGAAGGCCCTTATAGTCTAATTTTATATTAATAAGGTTATAGAGAAGCCTAAAGAGGCTTATAATACTAAAGCAGCCCCTATAGGAAGCCATAGAGTTAAAGAACCTGTAGCTTACCTTAAGGCAGTAAAAGCAAAGGCTATTGCGGCCTAGGCTTATAATCCTAATAAAGCTATTAGACCTATAGAGCCCTTTATGTTTATTAATAAAGACTAAGAGAAGGTATTGTTTAAAGAGATTATAGCTAGAAAAGTGCTAAACATAGTATTCCTTATAGTAAAAGAAAAGGCTAACTAGAAACTAGCTGTTACGTGGCGGAACACAAGGGTGGCTAACATAAGGCCAGATTCGGACTTTACGAGTAAAGAATTAACTTACTTCTAACATCTTACTATATCCCTAATAGTAGCTTATATAAGTGAACCTAGTATAACTTTACAACTACAAATCCATTAGCCCCTCTAATAGATTCGCCCCTTATTATGCTAAACCTATATATAATATTTAGTAGTAATTAGAGATTCTTTTATTACACCCTTCTAAAACCTAGAAATAAAACCCTACATCTAAACTTAACTGTTTATAATAACATTTCGTAGATCTTTAGCCTATGTTTCTAATTACTAAAAACAAACTATAACTTATTCACTAGTTTTAGGCTTTTAATAAAGCAAATCTAACTTTTAAGTATTAAAAATAACTACTTATTAAAATTAAAGAATAGGAAGATTTAATTAAACTTATAAGATACGAATTTAATAATAGAGTACTTAAAAGATATAAGAATCTAATATATTAAGAACCGCTTATTTATTAGAACCTTATTAATTTATAAGCTATATACCTTACTTAAAGAGAAGTTAAATTATATATTTATAAAGCTAAATCTAAAGGATTTCTAGATAGACCTAATAGATTAGAAAGTAGTAAGGTATTAGAAAGATAATCTAAAGGAATCACTAGCCTAGCTTATAGTACCTTAATTACTAGAACTAAGAATAGCATAAGGAAGGATAGAAGTAATAAAGGAAAGGGAATTAAAAACTATCCTAAAAATAACACTACTATTTAGCATACTAAACCTCCTAACTAGCTAATAGAGTTATATCTAGAAGACCTATAACTAGGACCTTTAGGGAATTCACTAGATTTAGGGGAACTTTATAACCCCTAGTTAGGACCCTTAGAGAACCTACTAGCTTTAGGGGAGATTTACACTAAGGCTAGCGAATCTAATACTACTAGGATATTCTAGGAGGTAATAGAATAGTAGGAAGCTATATAGTAGGCTATAATAAACAAAGTAATATTAGAAATAAACTAACTAGTAATAAGGTTAATAACTAAAATTAGAAGCTTATAGAGTATAAGTGCCTTAGTAAGTTTAATACCTTTAGCGCAAAACACTACCTAGGGAATATTACATTTACTAAACAACTAGGGTTAGTATAATAACTATCTAGTTATTAGAGCAGGACCATTAGTATAACTAATATATCCGCAGCACTAGCAGTCGTAGTACTAGCAACTATAGTACTATTAACTGCAGTACTAGTAACCGCAGTACCCGCAGGCATTTGCATAACAGCAGGTAAATCCACACTAGATATAGTAGCAAACCTTATATTCGCTAGATTAGGAATAGTATAGTAATCCTAGGCTAAAGAAAAGGGCGGATCTAGCGCTTAATTAAGTTTAGGATAACTAATAGGTAAAGAATATAGAATAGAATATAGATTTAATATAAAAACTTATAGATATTAGACACTTTAAGCCTTATAATAAACTAGAGAAGGCTAGCAAAGATCTTATTATATATAACAGAAAGCAGACTATTTTCTATAATATTAAATTATAGGTCTAAGCTATTAAAGACTACTTATACTATGCTAATCCTAGCTAATAGAATATTATTTAGAAAAAGATCTAGATATTATTTTAAGGGGATATAATAGTATAGTACTACTAATACCTTAACTCTAGGGAGCGGAATACTATATTTAGCAATATATTATTAGTATTTAAGGCAGTTTAGAAGGAATTTAGTATTTAAGTATAAGATATAATAGCATAGCTTAATAAAGCAGAATATACTAAAGAGAATATTATAAATAAGGTATCCTTTTATAAATTTATATTAAAAATTTTCTAATACACTAGAGCGAATAGTAAAATAATAGATTATTAGCTTCTAGTGTGTCTATACCTTAAACTTTATCTAGGATTACGCTAAATATATCTAGTTCTAACTATAACTAATATAAGATTAGCTTATATTATAATAGTGAATAATAAAAGATAAGATCTATATAATTATTTATATAGTAAAGGTTATTCTATATCTAGGAAGAATAAAGGAAAACTTAAAGTCTACTTTAATATAGATATATCTAGTAGTAACTTAGAGGATAATAGGGATAGCGCTTAAGTAAATTAGAATAGACTATTAAATATATAATTTTAGTTAGGAAATTAATAGTATAGATAGGATAATTAGAATATCTAAAGATCTCTAGGATTTTTCTAACTAAGGCTATATTAGCAAAATATGCAAATTAAAGGATAAAATTAATAACTATAGTAAAGCAAATCTTAAGAAAATAGAAAAGGGGGTATAGAGTTTAGTTAGGATTAATAGGATAACCTCTAAGACTATTAGGATAAATAATAACCCTAGAACTTTAAACTATTAGAGAGAATAGGCTAGTTATAGTAGCCTAGGCAATTTTAATATTAGGAGAAACTACTTACTAAGGAAAAGGAATATATAAATATTATAGTATATAATAATAATTCTAATATATAATAGTAGGAAATATATCTTTAGGAGTATAGTTACTATATAGCTAAAGAAAGGGAGGTTATAAATAAAGATAGTAAGGAAACCCTAGGATAGGAATCTAATTTTATTAAAACTTATTTTATAGAAAATATAGCAAAGGAGATAGATAAAACCACTATAAAGATAGATCTAACTAAGCTAAAATAGCTTATTCTAGGATAAGTAATTAAAGCTATAGTAAGACTATAGGAAGTTAAGTATAATAGAAAATAAGCAAATATATACTTAAAGATCCCTCTTAAATTTAATAATAAAGGCAAGAGTTATTAGATTTACCTTAATTTAGGAATATTATTAATTCTAGCGGATAAAGCATAGCTAGAATAAAACAGGTTAAATATAAAATAAGGAACACAGGAGCCTAAGCCTATATCTAGAGTTAAGTCTGCCTTTTATATTATAGAATTAGCTACTTTTAATTTTTATATTCTAGGAATAGCATATAGAACTAAAATTACTAGATATTTTATAGTTATAGCGAATATAATACTAAACCTAGGACTAAAGTTATTACTTAGGATAAATTTCCTTTATAAATATAAAGCAAAGATTAATTTTATTAACCCTAAGGTGGTTTTTAGGTTAGTTTATAGTATAATAGTACTAGCAGAGATTTTCTAGCTAGCTAATAAAGTACCCTATTAAAGGGTAGTTACTATATATATAGTAATAATTCTACTAAAAGAAGTTACATATATACTAGTTACTTAGAAAGTAATATAGGAGAATTAGGAAATAAGTATATACTATATATAGTTATGCTTAGAATATTTTCCTAATACTTTATTTAATAGATCTAGCTAAGGTTAGATAATTGCTTATAATTTAACTAATAAAACCGTTACTATTTATAAGCATAAAAAAGTTATATAATTAACAGTGGCTAGTAAAGTTAATACTAACTATCTAGTTAATAATCCTTTAGAGTATTATACTTATTTTAGTAAGGATATTATAGAAAGAATAGGAGATATAGATAAGGATAGCAGTAAATCTAATAAGGAGAAGGATAAGCTTAATCTAAAGAAGGTTAATATAGGAGTGCTATTATACAGGATTTTATATCTAGAGGAAATTCTATATATTACAAACAAATTTAAAGTATAAATTGCTAATATTAATCATAACGCTATAAGCAAATTTATCTAGCTTATAGATAAATATAATATCTATTATAATAAAGGTATTATCCCTATACCTAAAGATTAAAAACTATGGATTAATTTAGTTAAGGGATAGCAATATTAAATAAGGCTAATTTAACTATATAGGCTAGGAGGGCAGGATACAAATAAACTTAATAAAGTATATAATAAACTCTACCTTAAAGGGAAAATATTATATCTAGATAAGCTAGCGGCTATAGCGTATCTAGTATTTATAGTTTAGCAAGAAACTAGCTAGGAAAGGAAAGGAAGAGTTATAGTTAATATAAGACTGCTTAATAATATAGCTATGCTAGATATCTACCCCCTACTAGATTAGAGTGATATTATAGATAATATATATAGTAAGAAGGTTTTTTTACTTTTTAATAGAATAGGATTTTTCCACTAGCTACTAATTAGAAAAGACTACTAAGCTTATATAGTAGTTATATTAAATTAGGGTCTTAAAGCATTAAATATAGCACTAATAGGATTTAAGAATTCTCCTACTTTTGCTTAATAATTTATAGATTAACTCTTTTAGAAGTATAAGCACTTTATTTATATTTATATTAACAATATTATCATGTTTTTAAATAGTATTAAGAAGCATTTAGAGCACCTTAATATTATACTTAAGATTCTTAAGGAAAACAGGATAATAATTATAGCTAAAAAGTCTTTTATTAGTTACCTTACTATTTAATTACTTAGTTTTGTTATTAATAGTAATAGAATTATTAATATAAATAATAGACTAAAAGCTTTTTAAAAAATAATCTTCCTAACTAATCTATTAAGTCTTAAAACATTTATTAGTATAGCTAGATTTCTCTATAATAGAATCCTATAGTTTAATATATAAATCTAACTATTATAGGCATAAAAAACAGCATTATTAAAGGAATTTTGTAAAAAGGATAACAAAATTACTAGGATCTTAAAGCTAATATAGAAGAGAAAGACATAGTAAAGGATATTTTTACTAACTAAGGAGAAGAAAAAGGCTTTTAAAAATATTAAGGCTTTTTTAAGTAAGAAACAAATCTTATAGTATTATAACCTAAGTAAGCTACTTTTCCTTAAAATTAACGCGTATAAGGAAGGATTTAGCTTATATATTTTCTAATTATAGAAAGAATAGGATAGTTAAAGTATCCCTAGAAGAGACATTAAGAATAACTAAATATAGCTAATCTTATTTCTTTTAAGGGCAATATTAAGTGTTAAAAAATAATATAGTTTAATAGAGGCTAAAGTAGCTATAATTACATAAAGTGTTTAAAAGCTACGGAAGATAGTGCAATCTAATAACATAGTAGTTAATATATTAACTAACTATTCTCTAGCAAAAGGAATTATTAAATATATATTACTATCTATAATAGATCTAGATAAAGCTAATCTAAAACTAGCTAAAGTTACGAATTATTTATTATAATTTAATTTAAAGGTAATATATATACTAGGAGTACTAAACATTATACTAGACGCGCTTTTAAGGCTACCTATAGAGGTAACTTATAGGAAAGTAGCATAGAATAGCTATTATAATAAATTAAACATAAGTGTATACTTTATTGCTAAAGAATACATTACTACTATAATTATAGATAATAACCTTAAAGCTAGAATTATACAAGGATATTAGTTTAATTAAAAATTCAGCTAGATTATTACTACTATAAGAACGTATTAAGAAAGGTAAGCTTTAAAAAACACTAGGATTAGACTAAAAATTCTATTATATAGATAGGATCTACGTAAGGATAGTCTACTATATTACTATAGTAAGGATAGGTTTTTCTATCTCTATATCCTAATAATAGAGGTTAAATCTATACTATAATTAGTTTATAATAAGCAATAGTATTTTAGAATCACTAGGATAGTAGTAAAGCTTTAATTAGTTTATTTTCTATATATAAGTTAATAGATTTATAACTATATAGCCTATTATATAGTATATTAAGAGAATATAATTAATTATTCTAAGCCACTAGGAGAACTATAACCCTTATAGTTAAAACTAATACCTTTTTATATAATTTTGCTTAATTTTATTATAAATATACTAGAAGTTTTAGTAGCTAATATAATATAGTAAATAGAAGGGTATATAACATATAACTTATTATATCTAGTGAATTACCTTTTTAGCAAAAGGACTTTTCTAATACTAGGATATATAATATATCTAACGGAAATCTAGGCAGAATTACTCCTTTACGCTTTATATATTATAGACTAGGGGTTACTAAGATAAATTATTAGTAATAAAGACCTAAAGTTTATATCTAATATGTAAAGAGAGATATTTAGGCGCGTAGGAGTTAAACTGCTTATAGGCATAGTATATTACCCTTAAATAAATAGAATAGTAAAGAGAAAAAACTAAATAGTAATAATTATAATATAGTACTATATAGTAATAAATCTAGATATAGTATAGATATTAATACTTCTAGCGCTATAATATTAACTAAATAACACTATAGCTATAAGTATAGGGCAGGCTCCTAATAAGCTACTATATAGGTTCTATTCTCTAAGTATTATTAACCTTCTCTCTCTAAATAATATAATTAACACTAGAGCTAGCGTAAATAATATAGCAGTGCTATAAAAGCTATACTAGCATAAGGCTTAATTAGCTATTATAATAGTAGCTACCCTTACTAAGATTTAGTATAATAATCACTATAAACTAGTTAATATTAATATAGGAGATATAGTTTACTTATAATTATATAAGGGGTATAAATTACCTAGGAAGCTTAAGAAGAAATAGTTACTATAGAAAGCAAGGCTATATAAGGTATTAGAAAAGGTAAACCTATTAGTATATTAATTAGATTTCCCCCTAGATTTATAAGTCTATCTAGTGGTTTCTATAGTGTAAATATAGAAGCTAGCTTAAGAAGAGGACTTATTTAGTAGGAAAGAACTAGCTTTACTACTAATTATATTTAATAATCTAGAGAAAGCAGATTATTAGGAAATTAAATAAATCTATAGTTATTATATTAAGATTTTTAAATAAAACAAGACTATAAGAGTAAAATTCCTTATTAGATAGAACGGATTTATAGCTAAAGATAACTAATAGATAAGTAAAAGGGAAATGCGAATTAATATAGCTAAGATAGTGAAAGAATATCTTAAGAAGAACCTAATTAATTAGTAAAAGGAATATGCAAGGAAAGGCCTTAATTTGCCTATAGAATAGTAATAGTAAAGGAAAAGAGGTAATAGCAAGTAGCTAGATTTAATAGGCTAGATTAAAGCTACTAAACCCTTTTATATATATTACTCTCTTATACTAACTAGAAGAGGGCTCTCTTACTTAATCCTTATATTATCCCTAAAACCACTATAAGTATAGTATAGTTAAATCTAGTAGGAGCGTAGTTAAATTTATTTTTAACCCTATATTTACTTTATAGTACCTAATTCTAAGAATAATATTATAAATAATAGGGACTTCTAAAAACTATAGCATATAAAACTAAACTAGCTATAAGAAATTTAAAATTATAATAATTATAAAAAATACTAAGTAAAAAACAAAACTATTACACTAGAAGTTAAATATAAGTATTATAGATAATATATAACTCTATACTATAATTAAGGAGCTATACTAGATTTTATTCTTTTTAATAATAAGGTATATATATATAACTAAACACTTTATAAGCAAATATAGGCAGTATATCTATATATTTAGGTACTAGCTATAATAGAATAAAATCAGATATTAGGGAAGCTTATAGTTACTAACTTCGTATAGTAATAATCTATAACTAATAGGGAAAGAGTTAAATATATTTACTAAGTTAATAAGCTCTTAGTAAAATTAGGAATAGTAACCTATTATAAAGAGGTAAAGTTTTTTAAACGCTATTTAAGTTAGGTAGAATAATATAATTAGCTATAAAAATACTTATATTCTATATAATAAATTATATAATTATAGTAGTAGTAGTATTTAGACTAACTAAGAATAAGATAAGATAAAGCGAATATACTATTATAATTAGCAAAGAGGTGTAATAAGAATGCTAAGTAAGTAGCTAAAGTTATTTAAAAGATAGTTAAGACTAAGGAATAAGGTAATAATAATAATTATATAAGTATAGTAATAAATCTAGATAAGGAATAGCAGAAGCGTAAATAAGTAATAGAAAAGTTAATTAAAGATAATTACATAAGGGCTATAAAAAGAGAGTAGTTAAAGCAGGTAAAAGTAAAGTTAAAAGACAATAAATCTATTAGTATACTAAACAAAGAAGATATTAAGGTAGTAAGAGTTAATCTAATATAGTTAGGGGCAGAATCTTTTAAACTAGAATTAGAATCCCCTAAACTAGAATTAGAACCTAAAATTAATAAGGATAGTGGTTTTAAAAGTAAAAATAATAAGGATATTAGTAAGATACCTATAGAATTCCTTATTAGGCTATTATAGGTTTATATGCGAATAGTAAAGCTTAACTTTAAGCTATTATTTCTTAGATTTAGGAAGCTAGGATCTAGGACTAATGCTTAAATACTAATACCTAACATTAGCGTAGCAGCGCGTAAGAGAGTAATAGAGGAGTTTAATACTAAATATAAAGGAAAAAGCATTAAAGGAGTTAACTTTAGTAAATTTAGATATACTAAAGTAAGCTATAAAAATAGTAATTAGGATATTAAATATATAATATAGGCTTATACATATAAATTTACCCTTAAAGGGGCTATAATAGTATTTAATAGTTTAGAAGTTAACTTAAAGGATATGTATTTTATATTATAGCAAAACATAGTAATATAAATTTTTGCTATATTTAAGGAATAAAAGGCTATATTAATTATAAAGTAAGTAGTAGTAAAATAGGTAGGAAAGACTATACTCTAGATTACTATTAATCTAATAAAGTGTAAAGCAACTAGAAAAGTAAAGAACTAGGTAAAAATAACGGTAGTGGCTTTCTATAGTAACATAATAATTAAATATAGATAGTAAATAGCTACTTATAATAGTATATTATCTTTACTATTATAAGCTAATCTTTTAGCTCTTTATTTTACAAATAAATATAGTATAGTAAATACTATAATTATAGGTGCGTTAGCTAGCATTAGATAAGTGGATTTACTCTATATTAGTATAGAAAAGGAGTTAGTATAGAGATTATCTAAATCTAAGTAAGATAAAGAGAGAAGCAAATAACATAAAAAAAGCAAGATTAATAACCTAGTTAATTAAGTTAATAGAGTAGAAAAGGATTTTAATATAGTTAAAAAGTAAGCAGAAATAGTATATATAGTTACTAGAGACTTATTAAAGGATGTTTATAAATTAATAGAATTAATAGAAAAGGAGTTAGAAAGTTTTAGGAAAAAGTTTAAATAAATTACTAATATATTAATAGCCTAAAAAGAGAAAATTATAAACCTTAAGTTAGATAGAATATCTATTAATATTAATAAATAACTTAATATTTTAAAATAGGATATAGTTAAGAGAATTAAATTTAAAAGGAAGATAAAGGAATTAGTAATTATAATAATAAAGATAATAGATAAAATAGAAGCTTAGGAGGTAAAAATTAAGAATCTAGCAAATAAGCAGAAAAGGTTTAGAGAGAACATAGAGAAAACAAAAATAGCTTTAGTAAGGCTAATTCTAATAATTAAAACTCTAGAGATATAGAAATAGGTAACACTAACTCTAGAGACACTAGCACATATAATACTAGCTTTAGTAACACTAGCTTTAAGCAAAGCTAATAAGCATTAAGGTAAATCACATTAGGAAACACTAAAAACAAGCAATAAGCAATTACATAGTAGGATAGGACCTTTAGTAATACTAAGTAAAAAGCCTAAATTACTAGGAAAGCCTAGTCTAAAGGCAGCTTAGATAGATACTTAATAAATAATACTAAATACACCTATAGAATAGGAACTAAGGGAGATATTACTAGTATTATTAGGAAAATAAATAATAAGGATATTAAAATAAATAGTATTCCTAATTATACGCACGCTAACCACTAATATAATTAAGCTATGAATTAAGGAGGATGAATTTACTAGATTACTAGATTAAAGAAATAAATTTAGATATTAAGGCATAGAGTTAGAATATAGTGTATAGTAAGGAAGAAAGCTAGGATTTAGACTAAGTATAAAATTAGAATAAACAGAGAAATAAAGGAATTTAATATTTTACTAAAAGGAAATAATAAAATATAGCAAAGATTAAGCATTTAATATTAGATAAGGAGAATATATTATTTAATATAATAATTCTATAAGTGTAATTAAGGGATAAAAGTTACTAAGAAATTACCATAGAGCTAGGTAAGCCTATGCAAGAGAAATCGCAAATATAGCAAGGGATATGCTAAGTCTGTTTTTTCCTTTATGTAATTTTAATAGATAATTTTTAATAAGCTTAGCTAGATAGAGGCTAAATCTAGTTATAGCTTAAGTAATAATAACTAGGATAGTTATCTTTTTAGCGCGCCTAGCACTTATTATATAGCGGAATATAAGGGTGGCTAATATAAGGCTAGATTTAGACTTTATAAGTAAAGAATTAACTTACTTCTAATATCTTACTATATCCCTAACAGTAGCTTATATAAGTAAACCTAGTATAACTTTACAACTACAAATCCGTTAGCCCCTCTAACGGATTCGCCCCTTATCGTGCCAAACCTGCACGTAACACTAGCCCTTTAACTCTACTAAGAGGAAAAGATTATAACCCTAGGAAGCCCCTTTAAAAAATCTAACTAAGCTAAGATTAATGCCCTATAAGCTTATAATATGTTTAGGTTTATAATGTTTAATCCTGCTAAGCATAAAGGCTATAGGATCTTTAATTCTTGTATAGTTTAAGAGATTAAAGGCAAAGGGACTAAATTACTATATAAGAAGTTATGCCTTATTATATAAGGGCATAATAATAAAGGAAAAGAGGCTATCTTAACCTAATTGCTAATAATATAGCGATTAAGCTAACGGATTATTATAGCCCTTGCTTTATTATTAAGGTAAAAGGGAATTTACCTTTAGTTACAAGATATCACGTAAGCCTATGTTTAATCCTATATAACCCTGAATAGGCTAATTATTATAAGGTTACCTAAATAGATTATATATCTCTTTCCGGAAGGCATAGTAATAGAGGTAATTAAGCCTCTTTACGGAATTATAGAGGCTAGAACCTATTAGTAGGCAATGTATTTCTATTACTATAGAGATAACCTTAATATAATAACCTTAATATACAATCCCTGCTTATTAATTATAGCCCTAAATAATAAGAACCTCTTTAGTATTATAGGAATATAAATAAATAATACCCTAGGCCTTAGTAATAATAACTTCTTTAAGAAAGAAGAAAGAGAGCTTTAGAAAGCGAAGTTTATAGCTAAAGAAAAACAATGCCTAATAACTACAAATCCCCTTATTTTTAATAGCTATATCCTAACCTAGAACGCTAATAACTCGCTAACCCTAACCTAAAAGGGCTAAAGTTAGAAGATTAAGGAAATTAATCTATAATTACTAATAGTAAAGCAAGATTATATTAAGCAGAGAGCCTAAGGGAGTTATATTATAATAGTCTATTAACCTAAAGCATCTTATAACCTATTAATTACTATATAACACTAAGAACCCTTTACTAATAATATCTTATAACTTAATAAACGCCTTAAGTGGCAAATTAAGCATTAGTAGTAGGGATTATAGTACATCCCCTTAACTCTTAAAGAAGCAAAGCTTTTTATATTTATAAATAGGTCCCTTACTAATAATAAAGACCTTAGCTTATAGATTAGGTATATAATTATAATTAGTAATAAAGCATTAAAGAATAATAATACCTTTACCTTAAAAGGTAATATTATAATATATAGTTCTATAAAAAGTAAGTATATAACTTATAGCGCACTTATATCTAAGCTATATAGCATGGTTTAAGGCGCTAATATTATATATATAATATCTATAACTCTTTATATAATTATAGACTAATTAAAGATGCCTTAAATTCTAATAATTCTTTATACTAACTCCTTTTTATTATATAAATGCCTTATAAAGCTAGGTATAATAAAGGAGAAGTAACTAATAATTAATATTATAGCCCTTTAATAGTTATATAAAAGAAGGGAGATCTATAAGATTAGGTAGATTAATAGTGGCAATAATCTAGCTAATATAATAATAAAGGTATTGCTAAATTTAGCCCTTTTAACTTTAATTAATTTAAATGAATTAATAATTTATATCGAAGGCTAGGTTAAGAGACTTATAAGGTTAGGTAAAGGGAAGGATTAAGATAATAGGTTAGTAGGTATAGATTAAGGTAACTAGGTTAATTAGAATAACTAAGGCTATAATAGCTAATTAAAGCTATAGATTCCTATAAAGGGATTTACTTATATATACTTTCCTTTAATTTGATTTTTATTATATTTTTAGGCTTCTTTAGCTATAAAGAAAAGAGAGACTACTAGTGTAGCTTTCTCTAGACCTTTAGATAATAGTTAGTCTAGCTATAGCTAAAGGTAAAGCTACTAAAGGGATATATATAATGTAATTAGTTATATTATATATAACCTCGCACTGCTTATAGTGGCTTTATACTATAAGACTTACTTTCCCCCTTTTCTCTCCTAGCTAGATTCCTTTCCTTCTCTCTTTTCTCTTCTCTCTCTTAGCTATCTATTATTATTAACTTTATTAAATTTAACCCTTTTTTAACACGTGCACTAGTGCCTATGTTCCTTAGTGGAACTAACAAAGGCAGTATTCTTTTTATTACCCTTAGCTATGCTATTATCTAATTAGTTAGGGGTTAATTAGTTAATTAGTAACGCAGAACCTACCTAGCGATTGTAACGAATTAAATTAGAGACAAGTGAGAATGAGTTATGTTTGGGTGAGTAAGATGATTTTTTTTCTTATAATACTAGAGAGATAGAACAAACACAGTTATAGAGGAAGGGGGAATCGCATTAATTTATACTATAAGCAAAACTTAAATATATTTAAGTTTAACTATAGTTATAAATTATAACTATATCTTATGCTAATATAGCTATTAAGTTTATTATAAACTTTACTCTAACCTTATAGCCTCTTATATTTATAACCTTAGAGCTTATTTATTACTATAGCTATAAGAATTTAGTTATTAATTATTTTACTAGCTAGGGATTACTAGTAATAATTATGTGTTGTAATAAATTAGATACATTGGCTATAACCAATGATACTAAAAAAATTATAAAAATCAATACTAACTACATATAGCTTATAATTAAGTAATTTAACTTAAACCTAAAAAAAAGAAACAAAATACAACACAACACAAATAATACATGTATTGTATTGTATTGTATTGTGTTGTAAAATTTCTATTGTATTGTATTGTGTAATGTATTGTATTGTAATGCAATGCTCTGGTTATACCCCTTAAGGTAGTAAATTATAGTAATAGCCTCTTAGGTAGCTTTAAGGCTATTAAATTAATAATTATAAAGTAACTTTATAATTATAAAAAACAAAATAACTTTAGCTAGTACTGATTTTTATAATTTTTTTATCATTATTAGTTATAGCCAATGCATCTAATTTATTATAACACATAATTATTACTAGCAATACCTAGCTAGTAAAATGATTAATAACTAAATTATTATAGCTATAGTAATAAATAAGCTCTAAGGTTATAAAACATAGGGGGCTATAAGGTTAGAGCAAAGTTTGCGATAAACTTTGTGGCTGCGTTAGTGCAAGAGTCATATAATTATAATTATAATTATAATAATATATATAAAGGGGAGGGAATTACTATAGAAAATATTAGGTCTTACTACTAGGTTTACTATAAAAATTTGCTGTAAGCCTAGTATCAGTTACTAGCAGCCACTAGCCACATTTAGTAGGGGTGCTAATTACGGAGGAGCGGGTGCTTGATAGGAGCGTTGCTATTCGGAGCTGTGTTTTCTTGCTAGTTAGCGCTATACCCACATAAGGATTTGTCCTAGCCGTATTTGGTTAGCTAGCTTGATTACTATACCCTCCTATAGAAAACATATGTAATATTATAGAATCAAACCCCGCACTCTAAACCACATTATAATAATAGCAGATTTTTTAATTAAACATGTATAAGGCTTGCGAATTTGCTTAAAAACGTAATTTCTAGTGTTTTCTTTAATTATAAACACTTTAGCTAGCCTAACTAATTATTCTAACCCTTTCTAACCTCTTTAACTATTTACACTAGCTACTATATAGCTATAATTATAGTTATAATAAAGGTAAGCTTCTTATAGCTTATCCTATTATTAATTATAATTACCTTATAGTTATATATAAAGTTAATCTTCCTTATAACTCTCTTTAACCTTAAGGTCTCTCTTATAGCCTTCCTTATAGCCTCCCTTATAGCCTCCCTTATATTAACTATTATAATAATACTTCTTTAACTTTTACTTATATTCTTATATACCTTATACTTAAATTTAGTTTTCTAGAGCCTCTTAAGCCTTAAGTTAATAGTAGCTATAGTTAAGGCAGTAGTTTAGGGATTATAAGGCCTTATTAAGAGCTCTAAATAAAGGGTTAAGACTCTATAGGTTTAAATTAATTACTTTTTATATTATAAGGCTACCTATAGTAGTAATTAATAATAAAAGAGTCTTAGATTTAAAGCATTAGATTATTAGAAGGCTAGTAATAAAGGTAAGATAATTACTATATATAAACTATATATAAGGTTAATTACTAATATACTAGTAAGCTTTATAGTTACTAATAATAATAAATATTATACCTTATAAGCATTTAGTATTATTTAATTTAGTTCGTAATAATATAGGTATAAGAAAGCAAAAATTACTATTAAAATTAATAAGGCTGCTTATAAGGAGGGAGTAAATATAGCCTTAACTATAAAGCCTTTAGGAGATTAAATTATTAAAGAAAAAGATAAATAGTAGAAAAGGTAATCTTAGTAAGTAGCTTACTAAGCTAATCCTTTCTAAGATACTATTTCTTTTACCTTATTGATTTTTATAATTTTTTTAGTATCATTAGTTATAGCCAATGCATCTAATTTATTACAACACATAATTATTACTAGCAATACCTAGCTAGTAAAACAATTAATAACTAAATTCTTATAGCTATAGTAATAAATAAGCTTTAAGGTTATAAATACAAGGGGCTATAAGGTTAGAGCAAAGTTTATAATAAACTTTATAGCTATATTAGCGTAAGAGTTATAATTTATAACTACAGTTAAACTTAAATTTATTTAAGTTTTGCTTATAGTATAAATTAATATAATTCCCCCTTCCTCTATAACTATATTTTTTCTATCTCTCTATATCTCTTCTATCTTATAGCTTACTACTTATGCTTTAAAGCTCTAAGGCAAACTAAATATAACTTATCCTTACTTGTCTCTAATTTAATTTGAATTACTAGGTAGGTTCTATATTACTAATTAACTAATTAACCCCTAACTAATTAGATAATAGTATAGCTAAGGGTAACTAAAAGCTAGGGGCAATAACCACTAGGCTATAGAACCTTTAAGCTATTTAAAAAGCTAATAAAAATCCTAATTAAAAGGAAATCAAGAAAACCAAAGAAAATATAGAGGAATTTAAGAAAAGTAAGAATAAGAAGGGGAATAAAAGACTAGAGAAAAAGGCTAGATATTTAGAAAAGATATTAAAAAACATAGAACTTTAATCATTTAAGCAGTTTTACCTCGTGCTTAGGAGGGGTCTTTTACCTTATTATATTCTTTATAAGCAAGCTAGTATATCTATTATATATATCCTTTAGTATATATATTACTATAAGGAAGAGATAAAGAAGATTACTAATGCCTATAATAATATAAGACTTTAGATTCTAATAAAATAATTTAGTTAGGCTATTAGTATATTACCTAACATTATAGTAACATAATATAAAATAAAGCGCCTATTACTTATACTAAGGAAGCCACTAGTTTCTTATATACTCTATAATATCCTTTTACTATAGATTATATATATTCTTTATCCTTTACTAAATAGTATTTAAGGAAGTAACCTTATAGTTATATATTAGTAGCTTAAATACTTTAAAAAGCTTTATAAGGCTATTATTAAAGGCATTATAATTATTATTATTAAGGTCTATAGAAAAGGGTTTAGTGCCTTTAATATCCTTCTAATTATAAAGAATTTAAGCTTAAACCCTTATAAGAATATGCTATATATAAAGCTACTACTATACTTTAGGAAAGATTATCTAAAGGGTATTTTTTAATATAATCTTATAGTTTATAATAATAATATAAGGGTAGGGAATATAGTGTTTATTATAAACTATATTTAATATTATAAGTAGCTACTTATAGCTTTCCTTTATTTTAAATAATAAAAGCCTAAAGCTAAGGTTTATAACTATATTCTAATTAGTAATAGTAGTTACTACTATTATATAGAGTTTAAAGCTATTTATTTTATATATATTATTAATACTAATAATATAGGAGTAAATCTTCTATTTATTAATATATTTATAGGTAGTTTAGAAGGCTAATTATAGCTAATTATTAGGGTTAAGATTAATTCTATAAAGGTAGCTACTATTAATTAAAGACTATATAAATTACTATATACCTATAAGCCTATTAAGAGCCTTAATTTAGATTTATTAATAGTTATTATAAATATCTTTAATTATAGCTACTAAGTTAGGGAATTTAATTTAAAGTAATTAATAGGCCTTATAAGTAAGAATACCTTATAGTTATATAATCTCTTAAAGTAATACCCTATAAGCTACTATATATTACTAATAAAGAGTATAACTATTAGGGCTAATAGATTAAGGGTAATTATAATAAGTAACTTAAATAGTATATAGCTAAGTATTATATATTTTTATACTATATTTTACCTAGAGCTTAAATAGGTAATTATAAAGCTAGGTACTAGTTATATAAATACCTTAAGATTTAGAAAGTCTTTACTTGTTATAGTTATAATAGATTAGAATATTTACTATAGCGTGCTCTTTATAGATTAGTTAATAATTACTACTAGACTTCTTAGTAAAGGTATAGCTATAAAAGTAGCCTTATTATTATAAGAAGTTATAGAGTTTATTAAAGGTATTAAATTATAGTAAGGGGGGTAGTAATAAGATTATAGTTATTAGGTTACTTTTAATAAGTATATTATAGTTTATACTATATAGAATAATAAAATTATTATAAAATTAAATATATTATATAAGATTAGATATTTTTATAATAGAATTTAATACTTTAGTAGTAATATTAATAAATATAATAGTATAACTAATAAAAGTAGTAATATTAAAGGAGGGAGGTTAGTTATACCTAGGAGAATTAGTAAGTAGCTACTAATATAGCTACCTAAAGGTATAGTAAGCCTATAATACTAACTATTTTTTTGCTAGGGAGTGTTATATAAATTTAGTAGTAGGGCGTGGGATATGGGATATGGCCGTATTATATTATGGGTACAGCGCTGACTAGCAAGAAAACACAGCTCCGAATAGCAACGCTCGCTTGATAGTCACGCCCCCTATTAATTATGTTGAGAAGCCTCGTGCCTCGGGTGCCCCAACGCCGCCAAATCGGCGCAAGCATGCCCGAGTACGGATTAGCGTCTGTGCCGAACCAGAACGGGCTGCTGGACTTGTGAAAATGTCTGGGGAGCAGTCGGTGCCACCTTTCTTTTCTTTTTTCTTACTCAGCCATGATTCGTACTATCTCCATCTCGCCATCTTGCCATATCCTTGATACGAAATCGGAGAGTAATGAATAGACTGACCCCCGACGCCATCGCAACTGACGTAGCTGTTGGACGCGCAGCGATTGAAAAGGAAGGATGATGACCGGGTTTCTTGTCCCCCCCGACCCCCGGCCCACGAGAAAATAAGAAAAGAAAAGAGTGAGAGGGGGAGTGATCAATCACAAATTGCAAATTCAAACGAATACCCTAGCTGCCTACACGTTCGACTGTGCGAATCTCCCGGCAGCGTGGCCCGCAATGGTCGCCTTTTCGCCGACAATCCACCTCAAAACCCATGGCTTTCCTCCGAGACGCCAGATGACTCCAATCTATGTATGCATGATGCAAAATATTCTCCTGGTCCATCTCTGAATGTTGCCTTGCCCGTCAAATAATTCCCCGCATCCCGCTACAGCCTTGCCAGATGCTCCATAACCCAGATAAGTCGTTATGCCGCACACAAGTCAAGTAATTTTTGTTTTTTTGACTTCTTTGCTCGCCAAGCCCCTCGTAGTCCGGTCTTATGGCAGCACCCTGGTATACGTCACCTCTTCCTTGGCCTTGTTCACAATTTTCCCGCCGCCCATCGCCGTTCGCACGTTTCGCTTGAATAACTCTCTGTTGTTCTTGAGCTCATCAGCCGCTTCTTCATTCAAGGGATCCTTCGCATTAGGGTCCAAGAATATGTGCTGGCGGTGGAGAAAAAGGTGAATCGTTAGCATGGCAGTTCCCTAGCCCCAGATGCCCTCGGCCCATCCTCTCTCTTATTCCTGACGCCTTCGGCTTTCGGTGCTTACCTGAAGCCCAATCAGGACAAACTTCAGTGTCACGACTGGTTTCCAGTCCTCTCGTAGGATGTTCAGGCACACGTTGCCCTCCAAGTCAATGTTCGGGTGGTAGATTTTCTGACGACATCGTACTTTTGGTGGCTCATGGGGGAAGTTTTGGTTCGCCGAAAAGTCGAATATAAACCGGACGCCCCGGTACATGCCTTCATCTGGCTCGATGATCAGCGCAAAGTTGAGGATGTCGTCCTTGTCGCTGTATTCGGTGTTGAGAGTTTTCTTGAGTGTTTCGTCCTGGTCTATCTCGGCCAAGTCTGCGGTGTAAAAAAAAAAAGTAGCAATCAGCCATCCATGGGTCTTGTAACGCTTTGTGGATTCCTCATATGTATGTACCTGTTTGTATTCGTAGCTGAGCAGCAGTTACCTTCTTCTTCTTTCCACCAGACGCTAGAGCTTCTGCATCTTCTGCGCTTTTTTCTAAATACGCACAGTTCCAGACCACCGTCAGCAAAAGGTTCTTCCTCGAGACGTTTCAAATCCACGCAGAAACAGGGAGTGTTGTCAGTACCATGGACCAAATTTTCAACATCTTGGCTCGGAGTTAACAGCCCACACCCACCAGAGAGGGGGAGGAGGTTCTGGAGGGACAGCTAATCGGAGACGGCCGCGCGAGGCAGAGGGGCAGGCGCAAAAAGGGAAAGACGAAGGACGGGTCGAACAAAACAAAGGCCTGCAGATGATGATGGGTGTCTCGGGTCGTGTAGTAGAGCGATCGTGGCAAACTCAGAAGGAGCTGCAAGAATGTCGGTGTTGGTCATCTCTTCCTTTCCCCGTCTGCCTTGGCAGCGCCCACCCGGCCCCGCCCATGGTTTTAGGTGAGAAAACGCATGGATAGGCAGCGGGTGCTGATAAGATAAGCAAAGCAAATGGGTCTTGACGTTGGACCAGACCCTGTCATATTATCATATACCTTCCTTCTGGAGTTAACGCGCCTGAGTTGGAAATTGCTTACACAGAATAAAGTTATGATATATTGCCCATGCATTCATCTTTGATACAAAACGTTACGAGGCGAGTTATTTCGCATATAAACCCATGTGTCTAATTTCGACGTCCGTGACAGAAGTTCTCCACCCTTTTTTTTTTACAATGACACGCTTGCCACTTTTCAACACGTCATGATCCAACGTCGGTGCCATGATTGCCTCATCTTCTGGCAAAGCAGCACATGATACCCGTCTTGCCCAAGAACCACAAAAACCCAAAAAACCGAACAAGAGACAGTGCAGCCGTGGCGTACAGCAAGAACTTGAAGAAGTTGGCGGTACGGACAGAGGCGTTTTTCTGCGACAAGTCAGCATCTTGCATGTACGGTAACCATGGTGAGTGAGGGGGCGAAGAGACTTACGCCAATTCCAAATGAGTTAAAGTTGTCGCTAGTAATGACAACGACCAGGAAAATGTTGGAGAAGAGCCAAGAAACGACCAGGCCGGTTCGGAACGACTTGTACGAGTCCTCGACATCCTTATTCTCCACCTCTGCTTCCGCCTTGAAGGGGGCCAGCGCTCGTCGCACCGTCTGTTCGAACTGGCTGTCGATGTCTTCCTGCTCCTTTTCAATTTCTTCTACGACAACTTCGTCATTCTTCTTGGTCACGTTGGCGGATGGAAGTGCCTCAGCCTTGTCCGAACCCTTGGTACCCCAAGATACATCGTGCCAGTTGTTGAAAGCGTAGACCATGAGAATGTTGATGTAGGTTGACATGAGGAGAAGGTAGTACGGGAAGGAGTGGAACATGTGCCAGGGATCCAAGTACAGGAAGGATGCCACAAAGTACAAGCCATAAATGGTGATCAAGGCAATGAGAATGACACCGGCTGCGTCTGATCCGGAGAAGAAGCTTCTAACAAAATCTGAGCCCGTTTCAAACGAGATCTGCTCTGCGAGAGGCTTGTTGAATGCACGTGCAACCAAGTATCCGGAAAGAACCAAAATGTAACCCTGAATCAAGCCAAATATCATAAACGAGGCAATATACGTGAACTTGGATCCCTTCGGCCGATTACCCAATGCCAAGATAAATTGCAAGATGACAAAGGCCAGGTAGATATACTTGAGCAGAGAATTGACGATCGGTGTCGCGGCATCACCAAAGGGCCAGCCGTGGTGCTCCGAGCCAGAGGTACCTCCGACAACAGGCGTGCCGACAAGATCCATGATGACAGTGGTGGTGAGGTAATAAGATGCGAGCGAGAACCAGGAAAAGATGACGTTGAGGACGTTGTAGATCATCTGGATATGGAAAAAGAACATGCGCACAATGTTGTGGCCGCTCTTGTACAGGCGGCCAAAGTGCATCAGAGAGTACAGTGAGGCGGCAAATGATCCGTTGAGCCATCGTCGACGCTGACTGATGAATTCCGCAGCACCTTCCGGCACGTCAGTTTCACCCTTGGCGGCTTTGATGTAGGTCAAATGCCACTTCTGACCAGCCTTGGCCACGAGTTCGAAACACAGAATACGATCTTCAGCCAAGAACATGTTCTTCTTAAAGATGTTCATTCCGTCGATGCCCTTTTTACCAAGGAGCTTAGAGAGCGTGTGGTCACCGTGGAAGTACTGCTCCAACGGACGACCCATGATAGCTCGGAAACGGTAAGCAGAGAAGGCACCGGGCAACACGGACACGTAGCCAAAAGAACTCTCGAGGGGCTTGTCAAGAATGTTGGAGATTTTATATTCGAAGTTTTGGACAGCAACGAGCGGGTTGATGAGCTTCTTGCCGCCCTTGCCCAACATGGCGTGAATTTCTCCACACGCACCACCAAGATCCTTGTCGTTGTAGAAGCCCTCCCACAGGGCAAGCAAGGATCGAGGGCTTGGCTTCGTACCCGCGTCGATGAGAATTGTGACTTCGGGGTTCAGGATGCGGCCAAAGGCATTGAAGAGCCATCTGTGCGAGTTGATCTTCTTGCTGTTCTTCTGCTTGAGACAGAAAATGAACTGCACGGGAGGCAAGTTCTGGGGGCTGTCGCCAGTCGGCCGAATGAGCTGCTGGCTTGGCGTCACAGACAGCTGGCTGGTGTACTCAAAAATGTGAGCAACCGTCTCCTTGCCGTCGACATCCTTCTTGATGACACCATCCTGGTAGATACCGACAGTGGCCAGGACGTCGAGCGTAGCCTTGTCAGCCTTCTCGATACCGTCAAAGACCAGGCAAACGACAATTTTCTGCCAGGCGGGGCCACCCTTGTTCCAAAAAGTGGACTTTTTCAGATTGACGATGTCGCGAATGTTCTGCATGACACCATGCAGAGTTCGGGACAGCAGAACCTTATCTTCGTTGTAATAGGTGATGGCAATGAGCAACTCGGTGTGTCTGTTGTACATACGGGGCCGCAAATCATAACCGTTTTTGAGGGTGAAATCGTTGGGGTCGCAGGTGGCGGCTGTGTAACGCATCTTCATGAACTCTTCATTGCCACCTTCGACGTCGCGGTAGCGGGGCTGAACGGCATTTTTGATGGCACTAGGCACGGGGTAGTCGATGCTCAGAACGGAGCCCTGAACCAGCTTGACTTTTCTGGTATTGTATCGCTTCAAACCACCACCCTGTGTGTAGCCGTCAGGTTGCTGCTGTCGCCGCATCCAGCTCTCCTCTTCATCGTGGACGGTGGACACAGGTCGATCATAGGGGCCACCAAACCCCTGATTCTGTGAGTACCCGTCAAAGCCAATGTCAGAAAACCCACCAGAGCCAGCTGGAGGAAGCTGGGATGCACCAGGAGCATAAGACTCAGTCAGACTGTAAGCAGAGACTGGTCGATCGGGAGGGGTGCCAGCCCCGAGGCGGTCGTGGTCGTAACCGTGTGGGGGAGGCTCGTTTAGTAAATAACCTCGAGCATCGTCATCTTCATGATCCTGGGGGGTGATGTGATACTGCGGAGAGCTGTTGTCAGTACAGTCGAGAGAAAAAAAAACTGGGATCATGTCAATACTGAAAGACGCCGCCACGCACGTTATTGCCCGGGGGGAGATCCTGCAAAGGATGTCCGCCTGCGTACCCATGGCCCTGGCCTTGACCCTCGCCCTGGCCGTTGTATGCCATGATGCTAAGAAACCGAAAGCTCTCTCGAGGTCGAAATCGTAACTCGAACTAATAAGCAAAATATGAAGTGGTCTGATTGATGCTCGCTAACCGCTGGACTCAAAGAATGGCGAGAGACGGAGATGATCGTTACACGGCGGGCCTGTGTTATTTTTCTCAAGACGAGTTTTTGTCCGCGTGGCAAGCCAGCAAGCCAGTGCTGCTGTTCATACGTCTGAACAGTCAGGAGGTAAGGATTGCTCCGTACGCTTAGCCTGTTAAAAGCTGGGAGCAGGCGCAGATGCACGACGCAGCTTGTGGTCCCAACTGGAGCGACGGGCTTGGAAGAGGGTGCTCCCAACGGTTGCGTTGGCCAGGCAAGATGATCACTGATAGCTATGCCTCCAGCGAGTGTTGAATGCTGGGCGGAAGGAGGATTATGAAAGAGGAGGCTGGCAAGGGACAGAGGGCTGAGGAGTGAGGAGTGAGGAGTGAGGAGTGAGGAGCTCGACAGCGAAAGCAGGAGTCGGAAGGAAGGAAGACAACAGAAATTTTTAGGACCAAACGGAGAATTGAGGGACTCAGGGGATATTCCCGGAGAGGGTGCATCTTGGGCGATCAGCGTGCCGTTAATACTCTGGCGTCTCTGGCGATGCTAAATTAGGGGATATGCATTGGACTGAGTGAATGACCTTAGTTGACGCTAGTCATGGCTGAGCCACCGTCATCGTCGTCCACTTACATGTCTTTCACTGACAATTCGGGCGGCCACACGGTTCCACCAGCTCCACTTCCTCACAAGAACAGACGAATATTTTCCTTGGTCGGGGTGGTCCTTGCTGCATTGTGAATCAGCTGTGTGTGGGCTTGGCTGTTACACTGTCACGACAATCGTGTTGCATATCCACTATGTAGTTCGGTGTGCAGACCCTCTCCTTCTTACATATGACCTGGATGGAAGAAATAGAATTCGACTCCTCGACACTTCGTACGGCGCGACTCGTAGCTGTCAGCGGCACATGCAACGCGGTTAAGCCGCAGCCCTCATCGGAGACACATGTGGCGATGATCAAACGATGAGTTTGTTGAGCGTCAGTGACCACGTCTCACAGGCGGTTAACCAGTGAGCTATCTCGTATACGAAGTTTGTTGCATGGACGATGACCTGCATGTGTGACGAGTGTTGACACAAGCATTTCAATTGAATTTCTTGATAATATATTCTAATGCTTTTTACTTACTTAGCATAGTTAGGTTAGGTCTTAGGTATGGTAGGTAGTGCATGGTCAAGTCAGGTTTTTAAAGTCTAATCCCTGTGTGTTTTCATAAGAGGTACACACAGAACTAGGGGCAGCAGGCCAATGATAAATCTTTCCGTGGCTTAGTGTAGCACTAAGTGGGGTAAGAAGTACCTTATTAGGTGTATTTTACTAGGACTATGGTGTCCCCTGTAGTATTCCTAATAGCTCCACTTACTACAGCCACTGAGAGCTGATAGTAGCCGCCCCGCGCGGGGCTTGTAGTCGCTGTACGGAGTACTCCGAATGCAGTAGCAAAAGACGAGAGACGAAAAGAAATTGTGCAGGCGGTGCATCCCTAATATAATATCGCCGACAAGGCGTTTCTTACCTTCTCACTAGCACTGAGCTTTTGCGGAGGCGCAGAACAAGTGACCCCTGATATCGGATTATTGCCGTGATTCTTTGTCTTCGGATTCACAGTCGCTGACAACAACAAAGATCAGACACATTCACTTCGCTCATCATGTGCATATGCGCTTTGACCAGGTTTGACCGGTAATTCCATCGTGACAGACACTAAAGCAATGGCAGAAAGATGACCAAACAAATAACAAAGGAGCGGGCAGTTCATAGATATCCGGAGTAATGACCGACTCATGACGTTGACGTTTCGTATTCCAGGAATTAGTCTCAAATTCGGCCAACAATCACCTTACCCTGGATGAGAATGCTCAGCTTAATAACGCGTACTTCAACTCTTTGCGAGACGTCACCGTGTAGTCGCCGCTTTGCTTTTTTTTTGGAATGTGTACGGAGTAAGAGCATATGTATTGTTTCTTGAGCCTTGGATCGTTCAAAGTTTAGCTATCCTGCAATGAGCAAGACCCCCCCTAATTGACGTCTACTACTATGACTCCAGGGACAGCTTTTTTCCGACCATGAGGGACAAATGACGCAGAAAGGGTCGAGTTTTCCACGACAAGCTCGAGACAAGTGTCCATACGTCTCAAAACACTGCACTGGAGCTATTTGACCTCTACGCATTACATCGGGGGAAGAACGGTATGCCTGCCGTAAGTGCTACGGGCAAACGTTTATTGTTGCAGTAGAGCGTTGCCAACGCGTCTACGGAGTACGGAGTAGTCATCTGGTGATCCGTACTTTGGAGGAGTTGAGCCCCACCGTCCAGCGAAATTGCACGTTCATCAGTTGACTGGTACGGGCACGGCTATGAGTCTGTGAGACTGTGACCCCCTTTCTCAATATGCAGTACGGACTGGAGCAGGGGGAGCAGGGACAAGTAATAAGCCACCACAAACATCGTGCTCCGTACGGACTAGATGACGCTGAAACAAACAAGAAACTTTCCATTCTGGAACGATTCAAGGCAATCTGGCAAGCGAGGTCTCGGCATCGCCTAGCAAATGAAACTTCTCACAGAATACCACCCCCGCCACGGCTTGCTCAAATGCCAGCACGCTGCATTCCACTGTAGCAGATGGGGGGGGGGGGCAGGCAATCCACGCTCTTGTGGCGGTGACACGAAAATCAATGTACATTCCTCGTGGCGACATGTTCGCGTGGATCGAGCAGCGTGGAGCAAGATGAAATGGACGAAGCCGCGTAAAATGGGCGTTGACTTCAGCCCGGAACGTCGTCGCACAGAACAGACCTTTCGCGCATTTTGTACGGTGTGTGCTGCCGTTGATTTGTACGACGGAATCTTTGGGCGCGCGCGACGGCTCACCAGACTGGGGAGAAACGGTGCATCAGTCAAATATTAGCACTGTGAACGCCGGGAATTTCCACCTGCCGCCGTTGCACCCAACAGGGAGGGGCCTGACGTGGTGGAGTCGGAGCAAGGCTCTCTTGTGCGCTGTGCCTGAAGCGTGCTTCGCTGTGCCAGCGCCACACACAGGGATCTCATGCACGCAAGGCGCACTGTGAAGAGCCTAGACTGAGGCTAGAAGGCACTTCAATTGACTGGCTATGGTGCAAGCGTCAAGCAGTGATGGTCCTGATGGATACATAATAATGCTACCGTCGGGTCAGGTGCAGCCCGCCCGAATAAGAACGAGCGAGCCAAGCAGCGAATCAGACACCGGGAAAGAGGCCTGTCTAACCCTTTACTCCCGCCTCCTCGCCTGCACGCAGGTTCTGTTGAGTGTTTGATGACTTTGGGTCGAAGTGGCCCTTATCCACCCCCCCTTCCTGTCTCCGCCACGGTGAGACCTGCGTCGGCCCTCTCTGCTTCGTTCCTCACTCACCTCCGTTCTTCCACTCTACGAAAGCAACGGCCTCTCGAACCGCAGTCGATATCTCCCGCCGATCTGCTCGTTGAGACAAAACAACACAACTTGTTCTTCTACTTTTCGCTTCTTATTTCTCTGTCAAGTCGCATGGTCGACAATGTCTTTCATTTAGAAGCCTCAAATTGGTTTCATTCCTTTCCTTCCAGAGCTAGTCTCCCCATCCACTCGTTTTTTCGTTGCTCAGTTTCATTCAATTCTCTCCCTGACCGGCCGCGGTTGTCGCCTCATCGGCCGTAGTACCTACTCGACTACGAGCCGCATTATCCGGTGTCATCACATAACATACTTTTACGTTCACAGCCAACTTGAACGCCTCGACAAGCCTGGATCCGCCAACTCTACTCGCATCAAGCTTGCCGTCGCTGAGACGCGGGTCGTGATACAGGGGAAAATTATTTTCACGTCATATTCCATCTATACCGGCCAGCGATTGTCATCAACGCAACTCGGCTCCCGAAATGATCGAACAAACACCTTACATTATCGCCAAGGACTTGGCTCAAGTAGATGATAGTACGTGGGCCCGTTGGCGCAGTCAAGAAATCCTCACACCCTCGTACCAGAACGGCCCGTCTTTGCTAACTCTGCTTGACTATAGTTCTCAAAACTCTGACCCGACGAGATGATTGCGTCAAATGTGACGACAGCTCGAAACTGACGTGTCCCGCCTGTGGCCCCGGCGAGAGCTGTCAGTTCACTGTTCCCTTGAACTGCAGACAATGTGCAAAATCCTTCTGTACGAAAGAGGACACACCACTCACCACGGGTGGTGACAAAGGCGGCAACGGGCCTAGTGCAGGGGCGATCGCAGGTGGTGTCATTGGCGGCATCATTGCCATTGCCACCATCACTTACCTGATCTGGCGATTTGTTATCAAGCCGAAGCGAGCCGCGAACCCCCATCAATCTGTGTACGAGACAAAAGTCAATCCTGCTCGTCATGTCGAGAAGGACGATGCCTCAAGGATGACCAGACGCTCGTCGACTCACACAGTTCACTCCATTGCCTCGACAGTTCTCACTCGAGCCTCCAACATCATCCAGATTGCCTATATTCCCGGCGTGACAAACCGCGCCACGCCTACATCGCCCGCGGTTCTTGTCCCCCCAGTTCCTCCGATTCCCTTGCAGCATTCCGAGGGCGGCCGCAGCAGCGCCCAAACAGGCGACCAGCATTTCTTTGTTCCTGGAAATCTGCGAGACTCGACATACTCGGGCATATCTGCCTTCACTGATCGAACTTCGTATGCACCCCGCTCAAGTATTGCTTCCACCATCTACGGCAGACAGGCCCAGGTCCAGACACCCGCCCAAACGGGCATGCGAGCGAAGCCCACTGTCGTCAGCGTTAAGTCCGCTGGTGCCAGTGCTCCGGGTACACCGCCGGTGCCTTCCATTGATTTTGGGAGATTTGGCGGCCCCGGCCGCCCCGACAGCACCGCGAGCGAATTTAGCGTTAATTCAACGTATCTCAACAATGCCAACACTGCGACACACGGCCGAGCACAGGTTGTCAAGCTTGGCAGCGGCCTGAAGAAGGTCGACATAGCGGCCAGGTCTGATGCAAGCGTCTCATCAACATCTCTCGTGTCGTCGTCATCAAATTCGAGTTCGCACGCCAACCCAACTGCTCCGAAATCACCACCGGGCGACCGCGACCAGGGGCCATTCTCGGACCCGCCTGGGCGCAAGAATGGCATCAGCATACCTACCCTGGGACCGGTGGTCGAGGAAGCCGAGGAGCGCCGCGGTACAGACAGGGCCCAGCGACCCTGTTCTGTGGACCGAGGGCGAAGTCCATTTGGCGACGAACACGCCACCAGGGAGTGATGGCGCATCGCCATGAAACTTGCGAGGGGATGGGTTGAATATCAGCTTTCCAAGTACATATTTTTAAATGGGTTCAAGGAACACAGTAGTTTCGTGTTTCTCTCTCCATTTACCTTGAGCCGGATTTTGAATGGTCTTGGCGATTATGAAATGCGACGGCGCATCTGGACTGGGTATATAGCTCGAATGGGATTCGACAACGGGATTGGCGTATCCAGCCAGCAGTATTTATCTCCTATCATGTTTTTTTTCCCCCCCTTTTCTCTTTAGCTAGTTTTTTTCTTGAATAGAGACGATGTGATTGGAGTATATGGAGACCCCTTCCAAATGACTTTTTTATATTGGGGTGTCCCCAAATGTACCGTGCAACCCAGTCTCCTCGACATGGCGTCTTTGGTCTAAATGACTGCCGCCGGGTCAGTGTGTGTATCCGTCTATTCGGTCAGCTGGTCCGATTTTGTAGGCAGTTTCTAGCCATTGAGCAAGCAGCACCGATGCCAGGCCGAAATACCGAACATGGCGCGTAGATAGATGGCAGGCTAGAAAAACAAATCATCATGTCGTCTACGTACTCTTGTCCGCAGCACGGGCCATCCCGCGAGTTGTTCCCCTCGTGCAATTTACCCCACCGAATCGACCAATCTTGGCGTCCTCCAAACTCTTTTACGTGTTCGTCCATCGTCTTTTTCCTTCTCTTCTTCCGCACTGGACGAGATCATCAGCGCTCGATTGATGCATGTTCTTGGCAACTAGGTCAACGGGCGTGAATGGAAAGACATGCTGCCAGGTGCACTTGTTCAAGTCTCATCCGAGAACAGGGGTGGGGGGGGGACTTTCGATCCTTCACTTTCTTCAACTTTGGCGTTACAAGAAGTGTGCAAAGGTTATCGGCATGGTCCAGCATGATTGATCCTGCTGATGAGGATTATTACGGCGACCAAGGTACTGCTGCTGAAAAAAAAGGCCCCCCCACTCCGCTCATTGCATTCTCATCCCGGGCGGGCCAACACTATTCTTTCCCCCAACATTATGTAAAGAGTTTGAACAAAGAGATTTCAATTTTAAAAGGGGCAAAAAAGAGACAAAGGTCGGCAACGAACACGTGTAGGAGAAGGAGCAACATGTCAGACAAAGGCCGTTGTGAATGAAACGAAACCCTTCTTTTGTTCTGGCTAGATGAACCAGTCAAATACGATATACCACACACGGATTTGATGGAGGTCGATCCCAAGAAGTGAAGCAGGGCTGGCTGTCTGTAAGTATTGCTTCCCCGGGAGCTATCGAGTTGGGGTAGCAAATGATGGCGCGCTAAGTGTAGACTTCCCCTTCTCGCTTTCCCCCCCCCTCCTCCATGTTCTCCCGATACGATGTGTCGTTCGTTCAGTGAGTTGGATACGCACCGCTCACGCAATGTGCCCAGTATGTAAGAATGTTTCGCAATGTGACTTATGTGTCTGAGGCAACAACAGTCATTGTGTAGAAACGTGATAAAACAGCCATCGTGTAGAAAAGTGATAAAACAGCCAATCGTAGAAAATAAATGTAAAAAAAATATTAAAAACCCCGACCCCAGCTCTATAGGAAAAAAAAAAAAAAAAAGTGCCAGCATGCTCAAAGCTAATCAAGGAGTTTAAATAAATTTGTCATCTCTTCATGTCGACCTTCAAAAGGTCAATTGCAACAGCCATAACGGCAGCAATTGTAAAACGTGGTGTGAATCAATGCCCCGGCGCCCCAGAATATGCATCTTTTTTTGTATGCTGCTTCATGCGCCATTCGCCGGTTTGGGTGATGTCGCCCGTTCATTGCTGAGATGCTGCGTCATCAAAACTAGGGAAAATTTGGTTCATAAACAACCAGCTCATCCTACCCATTTGCTGCCGACAGAATTCCTCAGTCCATTTCTCACTCATTGACGCTGGCGGTATCGTGTCTATTATCATCATGCTCTTCAGTCGCTTAGGTTCTTTCCTTCTTCTTCTTCTTCGCTAGTAGGTTCATAGATGGCCGGTGAGTCTTATTTCCCTTCGAATCTCTCATTAAATTTAAGTTCGCGGTTTGCTCACGGAGTCGGAGTCCCGAATCGATTTGTGGACGACGTTGGCTTGGCTTGTGGACAGACTGTTGTTGGCAGTGAACAAAGGGCAAAGGCTAAGAACTTTATGATGGGGGGAGGGGGGGGGGGTATGGAGACAATGGCGAGGAACCCCTCACTGATTAGCAGCAGCAGCAGCACCACCATGCATGGTCCATGCCCACACACCACACCACACCACTCGCTTCGTTGTTGCCGCGCCGCCATGAGCATTGCGCTCATATAAGGATGCATTTTTTGCTCTTCTCGCCGTCTTTGCTGCGTCTTGACCGTAGGGCATCGCGTTCACGGCTACTGATGTCTCCGTTGCCGGTGCGCGATCGCCCGCTAGCACTTCCTGATGGAAGAGAGGCATGCTGCCGTTGTCTGCGCAGAATTCGAACCACATCATAGAAAGCCTTTTCCACGTTTATGCAGTTCTTGGCTGAGGCTTCGACGAATTCGCAGCCGAGCTCACGGGCTAACGCATGCCCTTCTTGTGTAGATACCTCTCGCTCTGTGACCCTGTCGCTCTTGTTGCCGACGAGCATGATGGGCACAGGCATCTGAGGACTGACGGCGGAAAGAGGTGACCCCGTGTACGACGGCGAGGACGAGCATGACTCTTTGACTCGTTGGATCTGGTGGTGGAATCTCTTGATGCGGGTAAATGATGAGCGAGAGGAGATGCTGTAGACTAAAACAAAGCCTTCACCGTCACGGATCCATTGATCGCGTAGAGCCGTGTATTCTTCCTGCCCAGCTGTGTCGAGAACTTCGAGCATGCATGGTTGCCCATCTATGACAACTTGCTTGCGGTATGAATCTTCAATCGTGGGATCATACTATGGTGGCAAAGAAATGTTATTAGATGGTCACGCGTCTTAGGAGCACATGATCTCGAGCTCCCCCCCCCCCCTCCCCGCCTACATCTTGCCGGGGACGAAGATGGGCAAGGATAGTGACTATCGATGGCTTAACGTACTGTTTCAACAAAATGTTGTAAACACAGCTGTATCGTCAACGCTGTCTTTCCTACGCCTCCGTCTCCCAGAACCACAAGCTTGTACAACACCATACGGCCCGCCATGGTGGCCGACAGCTTTGGAACCTTGCGTGCCGAAAGACGTCGTTTGGTGAGCTAATCGAGCTAGACGGAAAGCCGGTCCTTGGTCCTCGGCCTTGATCCTTCGAGGGGGCCAGGTAACGGTGTAGTAGAGAGGGGGCGAGGCACAGGGAGAGGGAGAGGGCGAGATGAAGACGGGATCCGAGGAAGTGGGTGGGGGGCAAAGAGAGAGAAGAGAGAGAAGAGAGAGAGGACCGGTCAATGTCGTGATGCGACCTTTTTGGAGCCAGAGCGGAGGAAGCGTTGCGAATGTGCTGTTCGACGTCAAACGGGGAGTAGATGAGGAAAGAGTCAGGTCGGAAGGATGTTTGCTTCAGCCAACACAAGACGGCACAATGAAAGATGTTGCTTAGGCGTCCTGTCAGTGGGAGCTGGTCTAGCGGTTCTTGGGGAGGGTCGCGGTGGAGTCGGTGGGCGGGCGGCGCAATCAGAGCCACAGACAAGACACGGCTTTGACGGCTTTGACCAGCCGGGAGTGGAGTGATTGGGTGATTGGGTGATTGGTTGGTTGGTTGGTTGGTTGGCCTTGCGGAAAAAGTTCAAAATACTCCGTACCATCCATGCATTCATGCATCCACGCGTGATGATGCTGATGATAGGGAGAACACGCCCGGTCCAAGCAGAAGTCGTGTGAAGCCGTGTGTAGTCGTGTGTGGTCGTGTGTGGTCGTGTGTCTGATGGGTTCGCAGCAAGAGCGCATGCAAGACTAGACTACAGGTTTGGTTTTTATAACGGCATCTGGCCTACCGTAGTCAGCCCGCTCGAAAGGGGTTCTCGGATGGGCAGAGAAAGAAAAGCTAATCCCGTCCTTTGTCAGTCGAGTCCAATCACTGAGGACAATCTCGCATTGCCAGGGATTCGACCTCTTGCTACTCCGTATACGCACATCCTTCATACTGGCGATGCAGAGGGCTCGCTTTCGTGATTGGCAAGCAACATGTGCAACTTTGTTTCGGGGTGGAAAGCTCTTGTCGGATGGCGAGCCCTCCGTACAAGAGTAATACACAACCTCACCCTTGGTAATGTAGCTGATTGGGAGTAGGTACTCCGAAGTCGGTACAAAACTACTCCGTACAGATTACAAGAGGCACATCTGTACAATGTACGGTCCGTACGGACGGACAATGGCTGGCTGGCTCTGGCGACTCTGGCGCTGGCGCTGGCGCTGGGGTGGGTGTGGGTGTGGTTGGGTGGTGTGGTTGGGGGTGGTTGGGGGTGGTTGGGGGTGGAGGCCGTCCAGAGACACAAACTCCCCGGTCCATCTAGTGGGTCTGCCCGGTCTGCTGTACACATGTACACCCACTGTACCGAGTACATATGTAGGCTACTGTAGGCTGTAGCCAACTGGTCTGGAGCTGGAGGGATCGAGAGGGGCCAAAGCGGGTCGTCCCTTTGCACAAAAGCTTGAAAGCTTGAAAGCGACGGGGAGTGAAAGTAGATGCAAATAGCGCAAGTTGGCAGCCACCAGAGCCAGCCCTTTTTTTTTCTTCTTCTCCTCATTGCTTGCGTGTAGGGAAGGTCATGTGCAGAAAGCGTACGGATTACGGATTATTACTGCATTGTCTAGGGAGATGGCGGCTCTTATTCGACACCAGCTAATATGCTATAGCTGTTCTGCGTCAATACGAGATCTTGCCCAGTTTGACGACTAACCTCGGGGGCTGGGTTGTTCATTCATTCACCAACTTACGGAGTAGGGAGACACAGACTTTTGATTTGATGCCGCGAGCTGGCTACCCTTGCGTCCGTGGTTGAAGCCGCAGTCAAAGACAAAGCAGCAAATGTTTTGGCGGCTGGGGTGGCTCTCAACCCCGTCCCTTCCTTGTCCCATATACATATCACGCATGCGACTGACGAAAAAGAGAGCAGGCGCTGATATTAATTCGTACTGACTGCACAACACTCGGCGTGATACGGGGAAAGAGGAGAGAGGTGACGAGAACAAGACCAGAACAAGACCAGAACAAGACCAGAACGAGCTACGCTGCTGGATGTCAAAGTCGAAATTAGTGAATCCATCTTTGTCTACTCCGTAATCCGTAGTCAATCCGTACATTCATTCCCCTTTCCATCGGAGCAGACTCCCCGACGCCGACGCCGACGAATCACAATCACGGAGGAAGGAGCGACGTTCAAGTAACGGGTAAAGAGCCGCCTTCCGCGGGCTGTTTTGTGCGTAGTGCGTAGTGTTCTACTTGACTAGTCAGACTGGCACGGGAGGAAGGTTCGACTCATCCGAGCAACAATCAACAAGAGCGTCACATCTGGTCTGGCCTGCATGACAAAATCAATATCTGTCAGACTCGTCAGACTCCATGCCATGTTGCCTTCGCCTCCTCGACCGGCCCTGCCTGCCTGCCCAGTGCCCGGTAAAATTTGTTCAATTATTGATGCAATGCTTTCGCTTTCGCTTTCGAGTTCCGCCAATTCGCCTCCGACGAAAGCGCCCGGATTTGCCACGACCATCCCGGCTAGAGCTGTCCACGCGAGCAGGGCGCAGGGCGCAAGACGCAACGACGCGAGAACGATTAAAATAGGAACAACAGGACTTCAAGAAGGATTGCGGGGACAGGCAAGCTTATCCGTGACTACGATTTGGATCTGGACTTGGATCAGACTTGGCCCCGTATCCCACAGAAACTCGTATCATCAGCTACAGCAACATGAACATGCATCATAGAGTCGAGATTCGCCCTATCACGATATGATCAGCTAATTACATTGCAGCTGCAGCTGCGGCCGCCACATTCACTGGAAGTTGCCACATCTGCCGCCTGTAGTCCGGAAACCCTCTGGCAAACGTGCCCGACTCCCGGAGCAGCCTTCTGTGGCCTCGATCGCCCGCGAGATGCAGTCCTCCCTCCCGTGCACGATCCATCTTTCAGGCAAGATTGTCGATCCGCCACCCACCCGTACAGAGTCAGTAAACGCAGAAGAGCCGCTAGTGTGTTGCCGAGCATTGAAGTCTTTACGCTAACTGATGACGCCAACGCAAAGCGGCACTGCTCGCCCACAAATAATACGAAAGGGTCAAACAGTAAAACATCAAGTTGACCGAGTGTTTTTACTGCTTATCCTTGATTTAATATCCAGCCGACTCACGGACTGCCCTTCAGATACCACGATAGTGTCTCGGGTCTGCTAACAAAGGTGGATCATAAATATAGGTCTGACAGCTTAGCTACGGGACCGGAAACTTACGGTAGCGACGCTGCCGCCTGCCTCGGATGCCCATACATATTCTTTCGGCGAGACATGTGGTTTGCCGAGAGCTGTCGCTTACTGGGGGGGTGGACATGGAGTCTGCACATCATACCTGCTTCACATATCGTACTCGGGTAGTATTAATAAACGTTCTGAAAGCTTGTAGCGCGCCCGAGTCCTGCTTTTCTGCGTGAGACTGACTTATTCAGGGTATGCCTGCGATCCACAGGACCTGAGAAACCTAATTGAACTGCATAACTCGTGAGAAACCGGCGTTTGCTTTCTTGTGTAAAAGATGAGAATCAGTCCAGTCAGGTCCAGTTCATGCTGCCTACATCATCTGATGTGCTCAGCTTAATGCAGCCCCTCCTGTCCAGACTTGCTAGATGTGATCATCATGAGTAGATTCTGACTACATGGGGTGAACTGTCTGTCCATGGTTGATGGCCAACTGATACTAGCACCAGCAAATAAAGCCGGCGATTGCGTACGTGCCACATGATGTCTTTGTCCCAGGATATACTCCGTACAGAGGTCATCATTTGGCTAACTACTGCACGAAATCTAAAAGACGCTCTGCCATGGTGTCAAAGCCTGCCTCATGCTCCCCAACCCATAGATCCACCCAATTCCTCGCCTCGTTGAACTCGTCGCCATTCTTATCCATGTCTTCTTCCAAAGGTCTCTCGACGTAGATGGTTCTCAGTCCGCAGGCCCTCGCCCCCTTCAAGTCCTTCATATGACACGCCACCATGGCCACCTGGCTCGGCTCCAAAGCCATCTCCCTCACCACACCAAGGTATGTCCCCGGATGAGGCTTATACAGCCCGAAAGTCTCTGCGCAGAACAAGGCATCAAACTCCATGGCCCCGAAATCAACCAAATCCCTCACCAATTCTTCATTCCCGTTCGACAAGGTCACGAGCTTTACTCCCCGTTCCCTCAACCTCGCCAGACCACCCACCGCGTCAGGCCACGGACTCAACCGATGCCACACCAAGCTCAACGATTCCATCTCCGACTCAGTATACAGACCACGCAGGCCCCATGAGTCGAGAAGCCGGACGAGAGCCCCGTAGTGGTGCTCATCAATCGTCTTCCACGCATCCCTGTCCGCGTCGAAGGCCTTGACGAACTCCATGTACGAGTTGCGCCATTCCTGGGCGAAGCGGCCCCAGTCTTGCTCCGCGAGGCTCTGCAATCGTTCCTTCAGAGAGTCTGATATCGCGCCTGCTTGTTTGCGATGCGCTCGTAGAGTGAGCTCCTGCACTACCGAGGTGCGCCAGTCGACGGTCGTGCCGAACATGTCGAATGCGAGACCTTTGATGGCTACGAGGGGGGGTTTTGCTCGGGGACATGATGAAGTGGATGTCATGTGCGCTGTGATGGCGAGGATGAATGATAGATGATGGATGGGGGGAGGTTGGTTGAATGGAAAAAAAAAAGGGTGCGTCATTGTCGGGAAACTCTGGAGGACCCGCAAATGGGGCAAGATTGAGCTCATCTTTCCACGGGGACGATGCCATCCGTTCCCGTAGAATCAATATACGGATGCGATTTGTGCCGAACTAGTTCATCGTGAGCGAAGTCGTCACTCGATGGAGCTTGGAAAAAGCCGTTGGAACCTTTGCAACAGCGTGCTAGCTACGGGGTTTTTCTTCCCTTCACAACACAATCATCGGTGGATAAGACAATAGATCCTTTTCAGACTTGTTGCAAGAGTAGTGACCGCAACTTCTGAACGAAATTCATTATAAGAAGCAGTTTGGAAGACATCAAAAATAGCATGGGTGACTGTTTCCATCAATTGATGTCCACGCCTGGGAACCCTGTTCAAACCTGAACTTGCGCATCAACTTCTGTCATGTACACCTCTGAGAAAAAAGCAAATGTCTAGAAGCAGTCTGGTATGAGATATCTCACTTCATGATGGACATGCCGCAAATGGGGCCATCGCTTGTGGTATATGGCTCTTAGGGTGCGATCCAAGTCGGCGCAGTCGTTTAAAAGCTGGCGCACTCAAGACCCCCATAGGTAGAGAGCTTACTTTATACTATCTATAGCACCTTTCCTTATTAATATATAAGGGGGTAAAGAGATTTTACACTACCCTAGCCTCTCTTATTTATTAATAAAGGCTTTCTCTTATAAAGAAGTTAATTATTATTAGAGAATTCCTTATACCTTTATACTTTTCTTTTTAAAATACCCTTATCTTAGGCTTAAAGTGCTTTATAGCTTAGTTAATTTACTACTTCTTAGTATAGTATTACTATAAGGTAAATAAATAAGTAAATAATATACTTACTAAAGAAGCTTTATAAAGCCTAGGTTAATAGTAAATTAAATAGTATAAAGTATAGCATAACTTAAGTAACTTTAAAAGAGATTATCCCTATAATATAAGATTATTACCCTTAGTATAGATAGATTATAAAATTAATAAAATAAAAGTATTATAGCTTATAGGACTATTAGTAAGTATTTTTATAGGCTAAAAGCTTTTTAAGTACTTAATATAATAAGGTAAAGTATATACTTAAAATAAGTAATATAAATACTAAGCTACTTAAAAAGAAGTTTAGCCTAATTAGAAAAAAGGTTATAACCTAGCTACTTTTAGTTACTAATAGTATTACCTATAAGACTTAGTATAAGGTATTTTCTAAGGACTTACTAGCTAGGAGTACTATATTAGAAGTAGGTAATAATATAGGCTTTATAATAGTAATATAATATCTTAATAATCTAATAGATAAATATAATAATTAATAAGGGAATACTAAAATAGTTAAGGATAATAGTATTAAATAGCTTAAGACTATTAATCTAACTAAGGGGGATAATCCCTTTGCCTTAGTATAACTAATATAATTTACTATTATACTTATACTAAACTAAATTAGCTAGCTTATAACTCTAAGCTTAAGAGGGTTAACCCTAAGCTTTAGAGAGGGATTATTACCTTTTAGTAAATCTACCCTAAGTAGTATACTAGTTTAGAGAATTTAGAAAAAGAATATAAATTAATTAATAGTAAAAGTGGTTTCTATAGTACTTAAATTAGTATTTTTTTAAGTTTAGAAGTAAGAGTACTCTTATATATATACTATAGTTACCTAGTAAAGTAACCTATTAAATAGTAAGTTTAAAAAGGTATTAGAGAACTATAAGTCTTTTTATAAAAGCTATAGTATTACTTAGATATTAAAAGTAATAAGCTAGGTAAAGAAAGATCTAAAGAATATAGTGCTTTAGAATAAGCTTAGAAGTAAGGATAAAGTGGCTTTTATAACTATAGACTTTAGCTATTATTTATAAAGGTAAAGAAAGAGGTTATAAAGTTAAAGAAAGAGGTTAGAAAAGTAAGGTTATAAAGGTAAAAAAGGAAGAGATTAGATAGTTATAGTAGAATTAGCTTAGGTATAAGGATTACTAGTATTTTTACCTATATAAAATTTACACTACTTATAGTTTTATCTCCCTAACCTTATAGCTACTTACCTAATAACCTTATAACTACTTACTAAATAATTCCTTCCTTATTAATTCCTCCTTTATTAAAGACTTTTATCCTTAGGGATCTTAATGCCTCTCTCTTACTAGTATTACTAATAACTATAAAAGCCTCTTTTTATAATAATACTTTACTACACTACTAGACTTTCTCTTATATTAAAGCTATTTACTAGCTTATAAGCCTTTTTAATAAGCTAGAGTTTATTCTTATCTAGAGTCTCTAAGTTAAGCCTCCCTTGCTTTTCTAGTGTAATACTACCTAACTTAATAAAGTTAAATAAGCCTATTATAGTATAAATAATCTTAATCTAATCTAGAAAGTTATACTTAGTAGTATTATAGTAAATTATCTTAAACTTTTACTTATAATACTTAAAGAGTTTCTTAACTATTACTTAAAGAATAGTATACTAGAGATTATAAAGTTTAGCCCTTATTCTTAGCCTTTCTCTATTATTAGGATTCTTATTTAAATAATAGTAAATGCTTATAAAGGGTATAAGTAACTTAGCTTATATATAAAATCCTATATCTATAAGGTAAAAACGCTTTCTATATATTTAAAATAACCTAGTAAGAGTAGTTTAAAGCAGTAGTTTATTATAAATTAATCCCTTAGTGCTTACTAATATATATATAAAGATATTATTATTAAAATTTATAGCTACTAGTATATTCTAAGAGATATTACTCTTTTAAGAGATATTACTCTTTTAAGAGAAAAATCACTACTGCTTAGCTACTAGGATAAATATAGGTATATATATGCTATTAATAGTACTTATTATACTATAGAATATATATTTACTTAGATCTAATATAATATATATAGAAATATAATCTAGCTCTAATTAATAAATAAAGGTAGTATATAAATGCCTTATTAGATTAATAAGCCTATAGAATATCCTTAATACTAATAACTAGCCTATTTTAAAGTAAAAAGCTATATTTTACTATAGCTTATTAAACACTATAATCTATAGGAAGATTATTATTATTTACTTAATTAACTAGTATTTAGTAGGCTTAATATCTATATTATTTTAAAGCTACTAATAAAGGTTAAAAAACATAGCTTTTAATATATAAAAAATCTCTTTAAATTACTATTTAGTTAAGATATAAAGGACTTTCTTATAGAAAGCTATTAAGGCTATAAATAATCTATACCTAGTGGTTATAAAAGAATAGTTATTATTTTATAGTAAGTTCTTTATAAAAAAAGTATTATAAATAATTAATATAGTAATAGTAAGGTATAGTTTATTATTATTATTATTATCTTTAACTAAATTTAGTAGGAATTACTTTAAAGAAAAGAAGTTTATCTTTATCTTTATATTATAAAGTATAGTAAAGAATATAAAGTATACTAGTTTAACTAGAGAGTGCGCTAATTTAACTAGAGTATACTAAAATATTTAGTATACTCTTTTTTACTATACTAGTAATAGAAATATAACTTTTTCTATATAGCTTCCTTTTTCTAGCTATCTAACTAGCCTTACTAACTTAGTATATTATAAATAAGGGCCTTTAGAGATATAGTAATTACCTAGGGTATATGCTATAAAAATACTAACTAAATATAGTAAAGCCCTATTTTTAACGCAATAGTAGGCCTAAAAATAATGAATCTTAAACGACTGCGCTAATTTTTAGACGACTGCGCCGACTTAGATCGCACCCTTATTTTCCCAATGTTGTAGCTTTTCCTGGGCTCGAGGCAACAATCCACCCAAAACGTGAGTTAAAATTTCCACACGCTGACTGGCCGGAGCGTTCCGTTGTACCTTTCGTTCTTCTTTCTTCTCAACCCTCGTCGCAGTCTAGAATCGACACCATGCCCGCTGTGCCGTAATAGTAAGGGACTAGAGAGAGGTATGAGACCGCTACGGAGTGAGGGTTTGTTCTGGGGAATCTTTGACAATGGTGTTGTGTTGCGCGGTCCTTGCATGATAATAGAAGCCCGACTGATATATACTTTATATGTATGGACGTGGCGGACATCGCCAGCAGATGGAAGGAGGGAGCCCTCGGATCCTCGACTTATGACGATGGAACGAGCAGTACTTGTCTGATGGGCAACGCCATATTAAGCCTGGCATGCTCAGATTCGCGTAGAGATGATATGTCGTGAACCACCTGGGCGAATGAACTGCCATGTGTTTTGCCAGTACGGACTACGTTTCATCATAACGGTCCTTCATTTGGGCCAGGCGCGCGACTTCATCGCGACCTTGATGTGCCACAGCATGCTGCTATTACCTGACAAGCTCGTATCAAATGCGAGCCACGCTTTCCATTCTGTCTTTTTCGACATGACGCCTCTTCATTCCGGCGACAGGCCGCCATGCATCATCGATATGAAAGTGGCTGCTTGTCGAGGCCCGCTGGGAACACCACTGCGAATCGGATGCTGGTGTCGACTTGTCACCAACAGAATCACGTTTCATACCCCTGACTACTACGGATCCGTACTACGGTCAGACTTGCAATCGAGGAGTATGTAGATCGAGAAGCAGGGACGCTGCAACTTGAGAATAGAGAAAATGATCCCGGATGATCACCTGCATTGCATGGACATGGGGGAGCTGAAGCAATCAAGAAGTGATTCGTCGCCATCATGCCCTCGACCTGGTGTTAGCCAATTTGTCGTAAATTGCATTTTGCGGCAAAGTAATCCGCCACTGCACGTAGCAAACACCCCGCATCGACTCGCGATGCAGAAAAAAAGAAAAAGAAAAAAAACCCATGTCTTAGGCGGACAATATAAGGAGGAGTAAAAAAGAAAGTCGTGCATGTTCCAGGGGCCATCTGCATGCATGTGTTTGTTGGTACGGATTACCGAAACGTCGAACAGGGACATCACGCCACAAATCAATGGGGTGGCTTTTTGGACAGAAAGTCCCGTAGTCCGTAATAAGCAATCATACGTCCGTACATGTAGCAGAGCCGCTGGATAGAAGCTGATGTGCCGTGGCACCATGCATGGGTCAAACAGGAGGCAGCGATATTAATGGGCGACGCGCCATCAACAATCCGTTGGGAGCAAGGCCCAGGTGATGATGTCCCGGTGGCTGACTGGGCAACGAAAAAAAAAAACATGTCATGACTTTGAAATGAGATCCGCCCATGAGCCAGGGGTCATCAACAACCCCTGGCCTGGGCTGCCACGGCGAAAAATCAACAACATGGAGAGGGATCAGATGCGAATGTTGGTCGGTCCGAGGTTGAGGCGGAGTGTGTATGTATGTATGTATGTATTGTGTGTGTATTACAACGTTGCTGCATCCGAGTCGCGGTCTCCTGAGGCTAGGGAGGCAACCGGATATCTCGGTGCATTTTCCAACGCTGGCTGGTATCGAATAATTCATGGTGTTGAAGATGTTCGGAGCAGGGTCATGGTGTGCGGAGTAATCAGCATGTACTAACGAGAAAAAGTGACGGAGTAATCCGAAGCATTGCATCTACTAGAAATGCACGAGCAAGCATGTACGGTTGTGCATTGCGACGTTGCTGTCATGATTCTACAAATAGTAAGGAGACAGAGGAAACAGGAGGAGTCGTGTGCGGAATACGGACGTAGTCCGCATGTACAAAAAGACATCAATTCATTGGTTGTATCAAGATTCAAGAGAACAATACGGACTACACCCCCTGAATTATTTTGCAAATCTATATGACAGGGGTAATTAAGTTAATCAGATGTTAGCTAGGAATTTGGAAATGAAGGAGAAAGGGGCTAGTATATTTTAGTAATAGGAACTTGCATATGAATTCTTTTGTAGCGCTATATACCCTGCGTATTTTCCTTGTATCTCTCATATGATAGTATTATCTATAGCTAATTATAGCTCTTAGAGAGAGAAAAAGAACCAGGATGTGTAGATTTGTAAAATAATTCAGGGGGGGCATTGTATATGTATAGTCTAATCCCTGTTTGATTTTACACGAGGTATATAACTAGGGGCAGTAGGCCAATGAATCGATGATTGATCTTTTTTATTGCACTAAGTGAGGTAAAGGGTACCTTAGATTACGTGTATTTTACTACCACTTAGTATATGTACCTTTTACTAGCGTAAATACCCCTGTTACATCCCTAATCGCTTCACTAGCCACTCAGAGCTGATAGTGGCTGCCCCGCGTGGGGCTTGTAGTCGTGCATGTACTGTAATATCAAACAGGGGGGTAGACTGTCTCCTTGAGCGTGTTAAAACTTGTGAAGTCACGTCAAACAGGATTACATACATAGACAATACAGCTTGTGGAGTCACGTTAACTAGGATCTGTATGTAGCCAATTAGATAAAAATAAACTAGAGATACATACAGACCCCAGTGAACGTGACTCCACAAGCTTTACATGTATGTACATGTAACACGCTCAAGGAGATAGCCAGGAGGGGCCAGAATGGCCGACCCATGCATGGTTGGCAGGAGCGTGGCCGTTCCTTCCCACTCGGCGTCAACGTCATCATCAGATGTGATTGCATCGTTTCGGGTTTGTTGCTGGATTTGAACTTCAACTTCCCACGATCCCGGATCCCATCATCCCAGCCCGCTCTGCCATCCAACGTGGCGAACCCGCCGACTTCTCCAACGCCCCTTTCCAACATCCGAGACTCTCTATGTACGGATTACAAGTTAATCGAGCTTTCTGTTAGTACTGGACCACCTCCCAAGGTCCTCGAGCGGATGGCACCCGACAGGCTGGCTGCAGCCGCCGATGGATCTGACCTCGTTCACTGGCCAGAGCTCAAATCACGGACCCTGGCTACAAATACCAATAGCAGCATCGACGAGCCTTGGGTGGCGCGTCTCCAGCTTCGAACGCAACCTGTCATTTTGCCCCCGGTCTCTTCATCCTGGGACCTGCAGTATGTGTGTATGTACGGACTAGTGGCCCTCCAATTTGCTTGCCAACAAGGGGATTTTCTTCCTCGTCTTTGTTCGTTGGCCACGTCGCGAGCGAAGCTGTCTTTGGTGGGCCAACAAGCGGCCTGCTGTCGAAATCGCGAAGCAAGTCGGATGCCTGTTTCAATTGCCCGCCCCCTTTCTATTGGCGCAGCACGTGGTATTGCCAGTGCGTTTTCGTAACATGATCTGTGGAGAAGCAACCTCGTCGCTTTTACGAACCGGACCCGAGACTGGTGTTCCGTTATCTCGTTCAGTGGATAACTTGATACTCTCGGCACCTCGACCGTCTGATCCTCGCTGCAGGACCTTGTCATTTCTCAGCGTTGGTCCAATTTCCACCTGGACTTGATCTACCAGCGAAGCTCTTTGGCCTCCGCTATTCTCATAGTCTTGTCGAGGGGTTTCTTTAGTAAATGTTGTCTCGAGACACTACGGGGGACCAACATTAATTAGGCAAATGAGAAGCTGGTGTTGACTGAGGAGTGCAACAAGCATTGACTTCTTCTTCCATCTCTCTCCTTTCAACATCTACTTTTCGTTATCCTCTTTGTAATACAAGACAGCGATCTTTTCCTTGGTTGAGCCGCCGTCCGGATTCTCGGCATTTCGAGATCAAAGATACCGCTGACGAGTATTAACGACATCCCGACAAGCAATCTCCACACTCAAGAGTTGCTTGCTTATCCGTTTCATTTACCGACAGACGAGAAGTCCTTGGTTCCAGCGATTTTATAATTTTACCACTGGGTAGACCTTTCAAGTTGGTATATATGATCAGCACTCTTGCATGCATTTTTGAGTCAAGACGAACAAAAATGAGGACCTTTCTTTTTCTTTGATTTGGATGGACGCAAGTGTCAGCCCTTATTAGAGTCGGCCCTTGCTTGATTGACCTCAGGTGGCAGAGCTGCCACGTGGACTGGGACAGGAACTTGCTAATACTCATTGTACAGCTCCATCTAAATCTGATTATTCAATTCGGACTACTTCCACAAGCCGATCTTTTTTTGGCTTTGCACACAATTTGAATCATTCGGATTGACGCAACTGCACTGCACGCAAGCACCACCGCTGTACCAAAAAAAAAAAAAAAAAAAAGAAAAGGTACACTGGTGTGATTCAAACGTGACGCTAACATTTCTTGGCGAGGGACCCGTAGCTATCAAATATCAGCTGCAGGGATCGACAGCTTTTGCTGCTGAAAGTCTCAGCCCCGGCTCTCTGCCTGTCTTTTAACTGTTGTATCGAGTCGTGACAAGGCCAAGAGGCTGGCTGATGCAACAGGTGGCGCATCAGTGCACCGTAGTAACTTGATTCAAATGAATCCTTTCTTCATACCGCATTGTTTTCACAAAATATAATGAAAAAGTGGGAGACGGACGATGAGATTTCGATCAAGGCGAGTGGACTCGCCTCGTTGCCATCCGGTAATGAGCACTGCTCTCGAACACCTTCAGCAAAGCCCAAGAGATCAAGCAAGCGAACAATGACCCCTCCGATAAGGGGAACGTCGCCCTCCGACATGGCTACCAACCGCACCGACAAGAGATCCTCCAGGGACATCACGAACGATCCAAGCATAAGCATCCTCGACCCAAGACGATTCACTCCTACATTACACGCCAATCTTGTGTCTGAAATACTCGCCCTGCGAAGAGACCAGGACGAGAAAACGAGGCAAATCGAGAGCCTTGAGACGGCCTTACACTTGGCGAAGGAGGAGCACGAGCAGCTGCAAGAAAGCCTGACAAACACGTCAAAGGAGAGTCGTTCCCTCAGAAGACAAATCTCCCTACTTGAGGGTGGGACGTCATCGGCATTGGGAGAGCTGGCACGCGAGAGGGACGAGGCGGTGGATTCCATCACTGACGCGAGAAAGCGACTGGACGCCGCGCAAAAGAAGATGCGCAGTCAAGAGGATGACTCACAGAGGCTTCACGATCTCTGGGCTCAAGAGAAGGATGACTGGGAGGATGAACGTCGCAGATACGAAAGAAAGCTGCACATCGCAGAAAGCCGCTTGAAGATGGTACTCGATGAAGTAGCAGCTTACCAGGCAAGTCAGGCCGGTAAGGCGACAAATAGAAATTTAGACGACCATGATACCGACGGAGATGATGTCGGAGGAGAGCGCGACGCTGCTAGTGTACGGACCATGAGCATGTCCAACAGCATCCGACATTCTTTACTAAATGGTCCGATTCTACGACCCGGCAACTCGCTTGCAGATGAATTGAACTTTGACGATGACGATGATACCGATGCCGACGGCCGTGAAAGTGTTTTGTCCTACTGCACAAGTCCAGAACACACACGGTCTTACAGTCGCGACAGCGCTTCTGGCAGGTTTCATCGCAGAAACCACAGCATCGAAAGCCTGAAACGACCGGGTGGTGTTGCCCGGAGCAAGCTCAACATGAACCCTGCAGTACTGGAGGCTCTAGAAGGTGAAGATGAGGACGAAGAGGAACCGGAAGTGCCTCCCCCATTCAAGGCATCTTATACAGATGCTGGAGTACAATGCTCCCCGCCGCCATCAGAAGCCCCGAGATTCGTGTCGCCAACTGCCGACTTTTCTCCGCAGCGAGTGAAGACACCAGAGTCTGATAGTCCTGCTCGCGCTGACGGCGAAGTGGAAGCAAACCAGCGCAGAAAGCGTGTTCAGCTAAACAGGCCATTGATGATCGAACCGCCAAAACCTGATCATGAGATGATTTCTACGTCTGCGCAAACTATTGAAATGCCTCTTAGTCCCCCCAAGACGCCACATTCACCATGGCCCGAAACACACACACCGGAACGATCTCATGCCATGGCTTCGACGCAGACAAATGAACCACTGCCCTTTCCCATCGGAGTCCCCGCGTCAACGTTGAGAGCCACGGAATGTCCGCCGCCACAGCAGGTTCCAACCATCAGCATCCAGCCCCCCACGAGTCGGCCGACTACACCAATGGAACAACGGCTTCCTCAGCACTTCAAGCACTTTGGCTGCCAGGTCAACTTGTCATCAAATATCTCGATAAGCGATGCTTGCGTTCAGACCGAGGGCATAAAGGTCGATAGGAGGATAGCTTTACTACCTCCGCATTTACAACCATCAACCATCTCGTCCCGGCCAACATCGCCCAATCCCTCCAAATCAGGTGTCCATCAAGAAGAGCAAGAGGCTGTTCTGAGCAGCATCCCCCCTCGAAATCCCAGAAGGTTGACCGATAGTCATGGTTTGCCCGACTTTCCGTCATCGCCTATCACGTCTCGACAAGACGACGACAGTTATCTGGGCCTGGCCGATGATCATCCACCATCAAACAAGCGCAACTCCAAGAGGACCAACCGCTTCAGCAGCATTTTTGCGGGATTTGACACTGCAAGCTCCGATGAAGGCGATGACTTTGCGGATGCTGGTGTGAGTGATTCGGAATACCGGACTGCTTTGTCTGCTCCAAGGCCACAGTCACTATCGAAACGAGTGACAAGACGAGGATCATTCGGGACCGTCACAGCCAGTCCCGAACAGATCACACCAAAGTTTGCTGCTGTCAGGGGCTCCGCCAAACCGAACAGCACCGAGGGTTCCAGCTCTTTCAATCTTGCTGATAAAGAAAACTTTCCCAAGGGCCACGGCAGGAAGCTGAGCAGGAAGTACGAGAAGACACCGGCCCCTCCGCCACCATCAAGCGGATCCGGCCTAGCCAATCGGACAAGTGCTATTCGGAGGGCGGCCATGATACAGAGCGGAATAGCTTCCCAGCAGAGTTGTCCCATAGGCCCGAGCATTCCGGATGGGAAACAACCTCCGTTCCCAATACCGACTCGAGACAGTTCACGTCGATCGCAAGTTGATCTCAGCGCGCCGAGTGACGGCCGAGAAAGCCCAACCAGGCGAGAATTGTGGCACAGACGTGGAAGCAGTCGATCATCGCATCGACCACACAGCATTCGCAAAGTCCGTTCCGCGGCAGCATTGCCACGTGTGCCACGACTCCGAAGACATGGCAGCACATCTCCCCCGCCGCTGTCACCATCAACGGAGGCCCCTGAGAGCCCTGGTCTGCCGCCACTGCCTCAAAATGACATCACCACGCCTCGTACAGGACGCGATCGAGGCCCATCCAGCTATCGCAGACATCGCCACGAGCTGTCTACCAATACGGACAATACTTACAACACCAACTACACAGCCCTGACCACGGACACTGGTGCGTCGCACACAACGGGTGTAGTTGATGCAATTGCCCAAGCAATGGTTGGTGAGTGGATGCTCAAATATGTCAGGCGAAGAAAGTCATTCAGCGTTCCCGAAAACACCGGGAAGGACGACAGCAGCAATGACCGCCACAAGCGATGGGTTTGGCTAGCGCCCTATGAAAGATCAATCCTCTGGAGCAGCAAACAGCCATCATCTGGCAGCGCTCTGCTGGGAAAGACTGGACGTAAACGTAAGTTGAAAGACCATCATCGCAAGCATCGCAACAGGGAAAGCCTTTAGATACTAACAAGGAAACAGTCATGATTCAATCGGTCTTGGATGTAAAGGATGATAATCCGGCGCCCAAAGTCATGCCTACTGTTTTCAACCGGTCCATCCTGATATTGACTCCCCAGAGAGCCCTCAAATTCACGGCGAACTCTGCTGAACGACACTTTCTATGGCTGACTGCACTGTCATTCTTGGCCCATTCCCAACAAGCATTGCCGGAGAATATTTCTGCGCCCAAACCCCACGTCGACCCCCACGTCAACCCCCTCGTCAAGCAACAACAATTCCGTGATTTCGAGGCCCCGCAGCCCAAGTTGAAGCGAGGTGGCATACGAGACTCGATTCGGCTCGCCAAGCGCAAATCGTCCACGTCTAAAATTGGGACCGCCCGTGTGCCAAGCATCGTCAGCGTGCCATCGTCTCGATTGAGTGAGGCTACCGGGTCCCGCGTGCCCGACTCGTCATCGGCTATATCAGGCGGACATAGCCGTGAGCAGTCAAGAGAAGCAGCAGACCCTCCGTTCGTCCCACGTTTCTCCGAACGAAGCGCACATGTCATGGCGACGACACACGGGCGCAAGCGAAGCAACACGGGAGGGCATGTCGCTCCACCATTGTCCTTCAGGGGGTTCTCTGGACCGGCGGGAACCACAAGTGGCGCACAAAACTCGAGACAAGGCTCCGGCAACGGAAGCGCCGACGCGACGGTGTCTTCGGATACTTACCAGACCCAGGGGTCAACGAATGGGACCTGGAACATGAGTCAAACTGCGTCTCAGCGAACTTCTGAAGCGTCTTCAGGACCTGGCAACTTTTTTGATGCCATAGGAACCGTCCGGATGGAAGCATTCATCAGTCCCCTGGCTTACTCGCAAAACAATGAATCTCCCACTGACAGGAACGACGACTACAGACGGAGTGCGCGCAGGAGGAGCAAGGAAATCAGAAGAAGAGGCAGTCGCAACCGACATGGCGACAACCACAACCCCATCCACAGTCGAAGCATCACAAGGGTCAAGGAAGACGACAACAACGAAGGAAAATACCATGTCGAGGAGGATTATTTCCTCCGAGATGATCCATTCAGGGGATTCTAGTCCGCTCCCCACAGCCAAGACGAGCTTACAATTGTGAATATCCCTAATTTCACTCCAATACGGATACCCGTCCCCGCTACTCTTAGCATTTTATTTGTCATTCCTGTATTTTTGGAAGCTGAAGGTATGCAATCAAAGAAACGATGTCTGGAAATCGTTTTCTGCTTATTCTTATTCTTATCTTTTATTTGTACCAAACTATGTTGTACATAACTTGGGGAAGAAGGACTGCCTTTTTTTGCATGGCGTTTGGTGTAGTCGACTATGCTGTTTCGCAACACCACTCATTAGCGATGATGAATGCTCGGGGTCGCGAATAGAGCAGTTCGTTTCTGGAAAGTTGTGTAAAGCACGGGAAGAGATGGGCAACAGAACAATTGAAATATTGCGCCCTACTTGTTTTATATGCACACAGTATGTTTACGCTGGACTTTATTCAAGCATGAAAGGCAGAAAATCATTGAGAGCTGGCACTAGCAATTCTGGTTTTGTTTAATTCAAAAAATTGCAAGCAAAGATTGTCGACCCGACCTGTGTCGCGTGAGATGTTGTCGACTTGTTGAGGTGTCCAGTTAAGCCCACCCCCCAAAAAACCACCCCAAAAAAAAAACCCACCGGTGGCATCACACGCCCCTCCAACGACAAGGCATGATGTGGCTTTGTCAACTTTTGATCGATTTCACCTCACGAGTCCAAGGCCACAACGCCGTCGACTAAGCACACTTGCGTCACCATTTTGCAATCCAGCCCGCTCGCACAAGATGGAAAGCGAGGCGCTCCATCAGATGCAGGCTCGCCACCGACGAGAACTCAGAGAGCTCCAGGGCCGAATCACCAGCAAGAAGAAGAATGCGACGAAGAAGACGCGAAAGGGCGTCAACGACGAGTGCGCCGAGATGGAGCGGCTATTACGAGAAGAACAAGCCAGCGAGGTGGCGGCCCTCAAAGGACGGGATGATGATGATGATGACACAGCCCGCGAACCAAGCACGCGGCGGCAAAGAGACCAAGACGACGACGAAGCCACGTCCAAGCTAGACGTGGGCAGCAGCAGCGCCGAAAGAAGCGGACAAGAGGAGCAAGAAGGAGAAGGAGAACAACCACCACCACCACCACCACCATCCCACCAAGAAGGCACGAAGAATAAGAAGCGCAACCGCCAGAGGGAGCGGCTCGCCCGCCGCGCGGCCGAACAGGAAGACGCGGCGCGGAAAGCTGAGGACGAGGCATCCCGGATGACGGACTACAGGGCGCGCGAAGGCGAGTCCGTGAGGAGGATGGTGTTGACGCACGGGCTGGTGGAGAAGGAGATTGAGCCGGATGGGCACTGTCTGTTCTCGGCTGTCGCGGACCAACTTGCTGCGAATGGGGTGGCGCTGGAGGAAGGGGAGGGGGAGGAGCCGCCGTACAAGGTGGTGAGGAGGACGGCCGCGGCGTTTATGAGGGAGAACAGGGAGGACTTTGAGCCGTTTGTGGAGGGGGGGGAGCTGGAGAGCTACGTTGAGAGGATACGGGAGACGGCCGAGTGGGGGGGCGAGCTGGAGTTGACGGCGGTGGCGAGGAGGTACGGGGTTGAGATCCGGGTGGTGCAGGATGGGAGGACGGAGAGGATCGGGGAGGAGGGGGGCAAGGTGCTGTGGTTGGCTTATTATCGGCATGGGTACGGGCTGGGGGAGCATTACAATAGCTTGAGGAAGAAGTGAATTTTTCGACTTGTGACGTGTTGTGTTGTGGCTTGTGGCTTGTGTGATTGATTAGTGTTGTAAAGCTGCCTTGTGCCGGGGAATAAAAAGGAAATTAATGAATGCTTCATCACGTTTTTTTATTTATTTATTTGCGGGAACAGATTTCTGGATAAAGAATTGGGTTTGAATATTGATTTCGATGCTGATGCTGACTTTTTTCATCCTTCATCTCCTTTACATCAACCCTTGAAACATGTCCTCGTCATCTTCATCAACTCGTCAACACCCCGAATAGAATTTCTACATTGGCCGTCAAGGCGCCCACACGGATATAAAGTCCCTCACCGTCCCATCCTCGTCCATGCCCGCCTTGTGCGTCCGCGCGGGCTTGACGATGCTCAGTCTGTGCATGGCGTTGGGGTCCGGCTTCGCGGGCATGGCCTCGACCACGCCGCCGTCCGAGTCGTAGGCGACGGGGCTGCCGCCGTCGGAGAGAGGCTTACCCGAGGGGAACTCGAGACAGATGAGGCGGCCCGAGGGGTGGACGAGCTGGGTCATGCGTCTTGCCCATCGGGGGCGGGCCTCGGGGGGAAGGGCGCAGAGGAACTGGGGAAAGATTTTTTTTAGCAGCTCCGAGGAGAAAGGAAAGGAAAGGAAAGGAAAGGAAAGGAAACGAGGCGTGCACGGAGGCAAGGAGGGAGACATACCGTATAGTCGAATACCAGGTCAAACTTGCCGGAGCCGTGCGTGCCCAGCCCCGGCGTCCAGTCGTCGGAGAAGAAATCGGCCGCCACCCAGCGGATGCGACCGCGCTCCAGTCCGTTCACGGGCTCGTACAGCCCCCTCCCGAGGGCGCACCTCGCCTTCTCCTCGGCCAGGGCGACGGCCTCGGGGCTGACGTCCAGGCCGACGACGTCGTAGCCGAAGGAGGCGAGGAGGAGGACGTCGTGGCCGGGCCCGCAGCCCGGGACGAGGGCCGTCCGCCGGGTCGGCTCGCCGGCGGTGTCGCGGAGGAGGTTGCCCCGGTGGTCGCGCTCCTGGGCGGGGGGCACGAGGTCGGTGCGCTGGGAGAGCAGGTCCGCGAGCGCGAGGGATGGGCCGCCGCGGTCCCAGGGGTGGAAGCCCTTCTTGTAAAGGGACGACCAGGCGGCGCCGTGGGCGGAGAAGGCGAGGCCGTCAAAGGTCTGGCCGAGTCGTCCGGAGGGGGGGATCGTCGTCGTCGTCGGCTGCCATTGAATTTTTTTTTCTTTTTTTTTTTCTTCTTCTTCTTCTTCTTCTTTTCTTGTTTCTTCTTTCGCTCTGTCTGATGGAAAACCAGGGCTTCGTCTCGTTTCTGGGTCGTGCTCGGTTGGATTCGTTCTCGTCGAGGGAGAGAGGAGAAAAGGGGCAACGTGAGTTGGAATTGGCTGAGCTGGTGGAGCCTTTTTTCTCCCTGGTGATGTTAGTTGGGCGAGAAGTTCTTTGGAGACGTCTGGTGCATTACAGGAACTTGGGGGTTTTTTTTCTTCTTTTTTTTTCACAATTTTTCACAAAGTGGAATCAATGGTTTTTCCGTATTGGACATGATTCATAGATCATCTCGCATGCCGTAACGTGGTCCAGGACGCGGGGAATTTTCCGCCGAGCACACCGAGCACACCGAGCGCACCCAAGGCCTCGGCATCTCCCTCTCGGCAGACGCCATCTGACATGAGTCTGATTCCGCATCACACAACACAACCAGACAAGACAACCAAACAAGACAACCAAACAACCCATCCACCGCAGCCATGGATGTCAACGACCTCTTCGGCGTCCAGGTACGCCCCATTCCATCCCATCCTCACCAGCTGCAAACATGCAAACATGCAAACACCACTGACATTCTCCAGGGCAAAGTCGTCCTCGTCACAGGCGGCGCCAAGGGAATCGGCCGCATGATAGCGACAGGCTTCGTCGCAAACGGCGCAAAAGTCTACATCACCGGCCGCGACGCACCCGCCTGCCACGCCGCGGCCAAGGACCTCACCTCGCTCGCCCGCCACGGGGGCTCCGCCCACGCGCTCCCGGCCAACCTTCAGCACCTCGCCAAGTGCGAGTCCCTCGTCCGCCAGCTCGCCGAGCGGGAGCCCGCGGGCCTGCACGTGCTGGTCAACAACGCGGGCGCGGCATGGGGCGCCCCCTTCGACGAGCACCCCGACGCGGCGTGGACGAAGCTCCTCACCCTCAACCTGCACCGCGCCTTCACCCTCTCGCAGCTGAGCCTGCCGCTGCTGGAGAGGGCCGGCACGAGCGAGGACCCCGCGCGCATCATCCACATCGGGAGCATCGACGGCGTCCGCGTGCCCACCATGGCCAACTTTGCCTACTCGGCCAGCAAGGCCGGGCTGCACCACCTGTCGAGGCACATGGCCAGGGACCTGGGGGCCAGGAACATCACCAGCAACGTGTTGGCCTGCGGGCCCTTTCGGACAAAGATGATGAGGGCCACGCTCGAGGCTGTGGGGGATGCCTTGGCCGGCGAGATTCCCCTGGGGAGGATCGGCAGGGACGAGGACGTGGCGGGGTCGGCCATCTTTTTGTCCAGCAAGGCCGGGTGAGTCTTTTTTTTTTCGTTTCCCTTCCTTTTGTTTTGTGCGACTTACGCTGACTTGTGTAGTGCCTATCTGAACGGGGCCTTGATCAGGGTCGATGGCGGAGCGTCTCTCGTGGCCAAGATATAAAGAGACGTTGATGGACGGACTGGTTTCGTGGCTTGGAAAAAAAATTGAATCTTGTACCGCGCTACAATGTTGACGACACCTTGTACATTTCGATGCAACGTCTTGGCCACATTTGAAATAAATGCATTTATTCATGTTGTGCGTTGCCCTCGCAGACCGCTTGTACTTCCTTGTACGCTGTGATCCAGGGGGTGTCCATGTCGTCTTACATACATAAGCCCAAGTTCAACACAAAAAGCCGACCAATGCGAAGAACATGGGCGAGTCTCCGCCACCACGAATACTACTCGATATCAAGTCTGCCACAAGGTATATATGCTGCCCGTGATTGTGCCTAAAAGAAGAGTTACCGTTCAGATCGTACACAAGAACAACCCGCGGATAAATAAAGAACATGCTCCGTCAAAAGGCTCGCAGCAATGTGATATTTAGCGAGATGAAAGCAAGCCGCGGGTACGGAGTATGCATTAACGGCATGCATTGAGCCCGTTGAAGATGCAACGTGGGAAGCGGCGCTGATTGCACTGCACCGGCTTGAAGTGACTCCGTAGACCAGGCCGTCAGCCGCAGGCCACCAATTCCGCGGAGGGCTCCCCCCCGCGATATAGAAAAGAAATTCCCGTGGGGTAAATGAATGCATGTGCGCAGGTCAGTGCCACAGGCAGGCAGGCCTATCTATGAAAGACCACAGTTCTCGAAATCGCGAACCATGACGGCAACTTGCGCCCGCTTCGCTGCCTCAGCGACCAGGGTCAAGTCTCGGAGGAAGGGATCCGTCGACGAGCATTTGGCCTGCGCGGGCGGCGGCATGGCAATCGTCTGCGCAGCTTGGAAGCCGGTGGGGGATTGTCGCGTTGACGGCCCGGTAGACGAGGGAGCGCTCGCGCGCGGTGACGAGATGGGTGCGTTCATGCCGGCAGTTGAATTTATTTATTTATTTATTTTTTTCCCCCTTCTTCTTTTCTGCGGGTCTGAAAAAGGAACGAGTTGTCCGGTGCCGAACCTGACGTAGAGCGACAGCAAATAAATGGTGGCGATGAAGGATTTGGAGAGAATGGATTAGAGGATTAGAAAAAAAATATTGCTATTGAAGAAGCCGGCAAAGTGGTGAGTGTGGTGAGTGAGCGAGCAGTAGTCGGCTGGGCGGGGGAGGGGAGGGTTTTTTGCAAGCGAAAACGATTGATTCGGGCCTAGCGACACAGCGAGACTGGACCGAGACTGGAAGGCGCGACCTTCTTGATGGAGTTTGAAATCCGGGCTTGGGAGACGGCAAGCTGTGATTCGTCCCTCTGCTTCTATTGTACATCTTCTTTCAATAAAGAAGGAAGGAGAGAAAGAGGAGAAGAGAGGGGAGAAGGGAGGGAGGGATCAGACTCGGATTTGCAACAAGTGTGGTGCCGTCGCGAGTAATTCGTAAGTTGTCGAGGCGCCGCAGCCGGCTGCAGACCAGTCCAGTCAGTAAGTTGACCTTTTCCGCCGTGGTTTTTGGACAAGTTGACGCTCGAGACGAGACGAGACCTCGGTGGTGTGGGGGCAGGACCGGACTGGATCGTGATTGCGAAAGCCTCGGCTTCGACCCGTCGTCAGAGGGCTTGTTTGAATGCGGCTCGACCCAAGCGCCAAGCGGGGACTTTGGAACCTTGTCGTCATGTATTGAGTTATCGCGTCCGATAGGCATCGCTCGAGGACCGCGGACCCGATGTAGCCGGTCGCGCCGACAATGATGATTTCCATAGTGATGATGATGATGATGATGATGATGATGATGATGATGATGATGATGATGATGATGATGATGATGATGATGATGATGATGATGATGATGATGATGATGCTGTGCGATGTGATGGGAGGCTCGAGACAAAGTAAGCAAGGTTGCTCCTCTGCGTCCTCGCGTATCTTGTCGCTGTTATTTGTACGTCAGTATTTGCCGTAGAGGTTCGTAGATGGAAGGAAGTTAGCGCGACGATGACGGGTTGCATGGAGCACCCCGGCCACGGCAGGGGGTTGGACGGACTTGTACATTTGTACAACCGCATCAGCCGAAGATTCTTCTTATCCACGGCAGATGGCGACGACCGGATTGCCATAATTTCCGACGCCCATCGCTCTCATTCAATCACCTCCTCCGAACCTACCAAGCTTGACCCGCCATAACACCCGGCATGTCCGGAACACGACAAAGCAACGTCGACGTCAGGCCTCGACGTGGTGGAGTAGTAGTAGTAGTAGTAGTAATGTAGATGGACCGGACCACCGGACCCTGATCGCTGTGGGCGTTTCCGTTTGAGTCCATTCCCAATTGTTAGCTTGGCAGCTAGAGGTCAGGCCTTGATGCGCCGTGGTTGCGGAGTACGAGGAGATCTACATATATATATATATACTCCTTAGCTGACGCAATGAGCTGAAGAGGTAATACAGCATGGTATGAATGGACATTGTCAATCCCTCAGTCAGTACCTAATCCGCCCACTCACGTGGTGGGATATTATTGAAACAAGGTAGGAATTACGTACGAAATACATTTTCTATGATATGTATACAAGTCCCGTACCCTGCTATCACGCAAGTGCCACATTTCCCTCGTGGCCATGTAGGTATACAAGACTGCCCAAATCAGGTCCAAACATAAGAGGTGCCACAAACTCCAGCCGCGTGATTCAACTTGGTAGTTCAACTGCTAATTTTCCAATCACCACCACCAGATGTCGTACACTTTCCTGAGAAATAACGCCCGCCTTCCGCTTACAAAGCCACCATGGCAGCTCCAAACACAGCAACAACAAGGTACAACCCAACCGCGGAGCCTCCAACGCGTGTCAGAGGAGCGCCGAGAACCGCGAAACTGTCGGTACCGTTGCCGTTGCCGGTTGCTTTGCCATTTCCGTTGCCGTTGCCGTTGCCGTTGCCACCGGACGTAGAGTTGGCGCCGTTGCTCCCGGGAGCCAAATTGGCGCAGCTGGACAGCGAGCCGCTGGCCGACTGAGTCTTGGCCTGGCCTTTAAAGTCGCAAGCACCTTTTCCGTTCTTTTTGTAGTAAGCGTCAAGGACGTAGGCCAGTTTCTGCTGACTTGAGCACATGCTGAACGAGCCATACTTGCCCGTGGTTGTGTTGCCCGTGATGCCGGCGCAGTAAGCGGCGTCCTTGCCGCAAATGAAGCCGAAAATGTCACCGTAGGAAGTCTTCTTGAGATCTCCTGAGGGAACACACGAGGCGGCTTTGACCATGCAGTTGCACGCGGAGTCGTTGGGAGTGGGGGGCAGGCTTGAGCTAGCCTCCCACGATGAGTTGACGGTAGGACACTCCAATGCCTTGTTGGTAGGGTTGTAGGACGACATGTCTACACCTTTGGCATTGGCAGAACTGATCTTCTTCTCAAGAGCAGAGAAGGACTTCAGCTGGGTGGCAGAACCGCCGTTACTGATCTTCACCAAACCTGAAGAGGGAGAAAAGAAACTTTGTTAATTCAGAGTCCGGAACGATTCGAAATGTAAGCCTCAAACTCACCATAGTTATTGGTCTCTTCAAAATACTCGTACACGATACCCCCGCTGACGACGTCGGTCATGTTGTTCACGTACAATGCTGTGGTCTCTTCAAAGGTGCGATCCGCTCCACCATTGGGCAGATTGCAGCCATATTCGGCGAAGAACATGGGCACAGAGTAAGATTTGAAATATTCAATCAGTCGGTTGTATCCAGAGGCCTCGAAATTGCTGTCACCGCACCACGAGTAAATGTTGTAACCGAAAAAGTCGATGGAGTCTTCGGTGGGACCGCAGTTGAAGTAGCTCGCAATCTGGTCACGGATGGGTTTGTCGTCATTGGCAGCGTAACCAACACCCATCGGTCGGTAATTCTTAGACTTGATGTAAGCCTTAGTATCCCGGGCTGCAGCTTTGACATAGGCAGAAGCGCCCGTGTTATTATTAGTGTTGCTGACTTCATTGCCAGCAAAGAAGCCGATGACGTTGGAGTACTTGACCAACTCATCAACAACCTTTCGATAGCGATCAAACAGCGCAGTATCCCAGGCCGGATCATCACGGTTAATGGACAGGCCGGGTTCGCCAAGATCAGCCACGACATAGATGCCGTTGTCATTGAGAAGCTTCATGCAAGTTGAATGATCCTTGGTCGGGTCAATCGCGTAAACTCGAATGACATTGGTCTTGAGGGAGACCAGGTTCGGGATATCGACCTTGCAACGATCATTATCCGCAAGAGGATCAACGTAACTAGTGTTGCTGGGCGTGGAACCAGCTGCGCCGGTGGCTTGCTGGTAGGCGATACCCTTCATAATGAATTGAGTGCCGTTGGGATAAAAAAACTTGGAACCCTGTACAAATCGTCCGTCAAATAAACCGTGGTCAGCAGGAAAGTTCATTCACGTCAGTTGAGTCGCACCTTGATCACAATGGATGGCAGGTCAGCGCCAAGTGCGCTGCCTATCAAGGCCATAAGCGACCACGAAAGAGTCGAAGAGACCATTTTTGCAAAACGTTGGCCTAGAGTAGATGACTGGGTAGATTTCAAGCGATTGTAGTTGAAGTAATAGTAATAGAATAAGTGGTATGTGGTATATGGGCGAAGGCCTGGTTAAAGAGAGAAACCACGAATGGCGAGAGGTTGCCGTCACAGGTTTTGAAACTGATACAACACTGGAAGGCTTGTGCAAGAAAGAAGACTGCGATCAAATTGGCAGTCGCAGCGCGAAGGTCTGCCAGCCAAGAGACAATCGCGACTTTCTCGAACGGGTCGGCGAGTAAGTCCCAGTCTCGACGACTCGAGTTACAAAGCGGCTGGCTCAATGGGCAAAACAAGGAGCGATGCGAGCGGGAACAAGGGTGCGCAGGGAAAAAGTGGTTGAATATGAAGCAGCAAAACTATTCAGACAACAGCTCCGAAACAAGAAATGCCGCAGAATTATTGAGGCATGAGGAAATATGTTATGCAGGAGTGCAGCGCGACGACTCAGTCCCTCATCCTCATCCCATGCACACCGGCCACGACTACTACTCCGTAAATACGGACCACGGGCACAATAAATTCTGCACAGCCCTGTGCCTTTGACTGCCCTGAAATAGACTGGGCTCCAGACATCGCATTTTTTACGCAGGGGTGGACAAGTCGGATAGGCTAGAGCGAAGCCAACATTAGTGAAGCCGTGTAATGGTTCGTATTTACGCCGAAGCGCAAACGCCAGTGCAATTCGCAGATTAGTACTATCGGACGGGGTGGTCGATTTTGGAGCTAGATTCGTGTATGTAACCTTTGCAGACCTGCCTTAAACGTATACTGTGGCAAGCAATGTTGTACGGAGTAATACGGAGTACTGCCATTTGCAAAAGGTTCCTGTGATAATTACCCCCCGGTCGCCTGGCTGGCTCCTTTGGACATGTCTGGTGTCTTTCGGGAAATCGCCCGCCTTGCTCGTAAGCGTCAACGTGCGTCTGGATAATGACCGGCTTCTACTAACCAGCGGACGGTACGGATTGCTTAATCCGAAGTAATGGTACTCCAAACATAGATTCGTCGGAAGACGGTGCAGTCTTGGACGAAGGCGATCAAACCGAGGCTTGGCGAACCGATTCCATCAGTAAGTACATAGCAACATGCCGAACATCGGTCGTGGGTCCGACTGGTGTGCGTCAAGTCGTCCGCCACAGGAGCCGCTATTGTCAATGGAGGAGCGTCTCGAGACCTTGGCCATTGGCAGAGTCCACTAACACGCTCGTAACAACGCCATGGGCCAGATGAGATGGTGGCGCTGCCCCTGAAATGGCTGATGTTTGGAAGACAAGAGACAAAAGACAGATGAGGAGAGATGGATGTCCTGTTGGGCCTGGCAGTATCACAACAACGGTCGCGTCGTTCTTGCCTATGCCTACCTGCCTGCCACCTGCCACCCCTGCCACCTGCCACCGTTTGCGGTTTAGGCGGCCAAAGCGATAGCCCCACCCTGCTTGCTCCCTTCATGTGGACTCGTGGTCCTGTTCAGAACCCGTCAGCTCGAACCAGATATTACGACCAAAGGCGAATCTCTTTGTTCAAGTCGCTCACTTTGCTGCAGGAAGTGTTGGTCATTCACCAATTCAGGGAAACTTCTTGTGTGACTATGCAGCAGAAAACAACCATTAACAGGCCTGCAACACACTTGGACGGAGCAGAGACAAACGCGGTAACCACGCGGCGTGGTTTAGCCACGGAACGTTTCATGATGAAGCCCTGCAAACGAACAATGAGGGCGCAGAACATTCTGTCGATACGAGCAGACTGGGACGTTGAATGATATCTCGAGGCGCACAAGGCGACCAGAAATCAGTTTCCAGGTTCGTTATTGCTGGCCGACAGCACCAGGCTGGTTCTGGCGCAGGAAGTAGGCGCTGTTGTGACCCGTATCCGGTGAGACATTTTACCTTGTTCAATGCCAATGTCAAGACAAAAGAGAAACCGACGATAATTCCCACTTGCGAGCAATACTCACAGCGTATGATCTCTCGGTTTATCTTACTCTTGTGCATAACCGTCTCTGTCTTAGACCTGGCCCAAGTGCGGTTGTACTGTACCATGGGGAGCCGCCCGAGAACCTCAATATTTCCTATGCTGTGTAATGGGCATGTCTCAACGCGAACAGCCAACAAGTACGACAATCTGCCCAACACGAAGTGCAACTCCTGAATGAGCACCTTGTACAAAAGCATGTGGGAATCTGCTTCTCGCAGTCGCGTCGCAGTCGCGAGAACCAATTCACTATCCGGTATCTGAAGATCTCATCTACTAGCTCAGTTTTTAATACCGGAACGTCGAAACGTCGACACAATGATCTTCTCATGCTGCAATGCAAGGGCCGAAAGGTCTTTGGCGAACGAGAAGCTGAGTCCCCGGTTTGAGGAGGAGGTTTATCCAGTTCATTTGCTTGATCAACCTACCGCAACGCAAAAGATGCTCACCTGGGTAATGTGCTTCAACGATGTGCTCAATGCCCCGAAGCTCCATGAGTCACTTTGTCATTTGTTGGAAATAGGCGACTGGAAGAAGCTTGGTGCTCGTCTACGTGTCAGGGTAAGTAAATCAAAGCCTCGTCTTCCCCACGGCTCTTTTCCTCGTAACATCAGCAGCTGCAAGAAACTGACAGCTGAAATTTTTGTTATCATTCTTTTAATTTTTTTTTGAAGAATAACGGACTCTTGGAGGCATATGCTCCTAAATTCTACTCACACGAGAATCCGGCCTGTACATTCTTCTTTGACGACCATCACGACAGCGAGATGGAGAGTCATCCTGCGGGAAAGCACTTTAGCCTTTCTTCTTCACGGGCCTTCACTCAAATTTACCCAGCGACTTGTCGTCTGGACATGGCACACCCCGATTTCCCCATGACTGTTCAGGATGTCATCGACAGAAAGCTTCCGCAATTGGTACTTCATATCTTGGCCTTCTACGACGCGACAATTGTCACAATATCCATGCCGTCCAACGCAATGGATAACGCGAGCTTTCAATCACTTCTTAAGAACTGGTCGCTTGTGCTAGCCGGACGACAAGACGAAGTCTCGCTGGTATTCGGACCCCACAAAGACGTCCTTCAGGAAATGGTCAGCGAGGCAGAAGAGAAGAAGGCCGTTGAAGATGTCAACGTATGGTGCGAGGGAATCTCACGATATATCATTCCCGAGTGGTGGCGGAGACGGAATCAACCTTCCATGCAGAGACGAATGGTGTACATACCGAAAGTCATCCACGACGAGTTCTTGGGCGAGGTTCGCCACGAAATGGCACGAATGCTGGAAGACGAAGAACAACGGCCGATTATCACCGATGCAGAAATTCTGCTCGCATGGATGACCAAATTACAAGGGGAGACGAAAACAAGACTCGCGCCGTTGCTGCATGCAATGCGGTCAATCTTCGTCACCGCCTTTCTTTCCTGCGCGACCCATCAGGAGAGTATCTTCAGATGCTGACAATTCCAGTATGCTCAAGCCTGTCAGCAGACGATGTGAAGGAATCAATCGGGCATATTGCTCTTCTCCACAAGCGCAACATGGACAAGCAGACCTCGGAAAATCACTTGGTCTCCTCTGCCAAATCGTTTTTGGAAATGAAAAGAGCCGGCAATGACCCGTTCAAGAAACTGGGAGACGCGGGCCCCGCAGGCTCTCTCGACTATAGCAACATGACGCCTCTGCATTTGTTCTCCGCGGCGAATTTTGGTCCCGCAGTACTTCACTGTGGAGGGTTTGACAATCCAAGATATAACCCCCCGGGGACCATGACAACAGCCTACTCCTTGGAAATGGGGACGAAGCCGACAGACTCCATGTGTCAGGTCATTGGCAAGGATTCCGAAGGCCATTTCTGGATGTACTGCCAGTTGGAACCAACCGTCTGGGTCAGATTAGAAGAAGAATTGTATCGACTACAGAAGTGCGTGAACTCGCCCGTGTCTGGAAATTTGATGCGGTTTCCGAGCGCTCCTGGACGGTAGTGTCTCTTGTTCTGCTTTTCCACGAATTTGTCTCGGAGAAAATCGAGGCGAGAGTGTTTATATGGCAGATGGGTATGATGATTTTACTTTGAGGGTTTAGCGGAGACTACGACGGAACAAGAAACTTTGGCCGAGGCTTGCGCAAAGTACACACAGTTTCAACTCGTCCGCACACTTTTGCTCCTATGAGAAAGAGCCGCGCACAGGGAGAAAAAAAAATTGATTTGCGAATTTTCTCCTCTTTTTTTTAATCTTTCCTGAACCTTAATCTCTGTCCTTTATCAAAGATTGGCAACATTCGAGATGTCAGACCAAAACCTACAAGGTGGCAGACGTAGTACATCCCTCTGTAACAAGTCCATCAAATCTGCTCTTGACCCAGGCCGAGGCGCGAGGCGCACCATCCGTCAAGAGCGACAGATGCTCTGCACCAGGGGCGCGGACGTACTCAACCGAAGTCTTCTGCTTGCAGTAGAACTGGACGAGTCGATCCGTATCAGTCGCGGGGCTTGTCTCGTCACTACCAGCCTTGGTAGATGAGCAGAGGGATGGAAGGAGCAGCGTGGCCAATGTTGTTCGCGTCCAACACCTCCTTGACCTGCGTGCTGTTGAAGATGGTGCGGTCCTTGACGTAGTCGAAGATGTCTTGGTTCTGGAACGACTGGATGGCTCCCCCCAGGCACTGCTTCTTGGCCAGCCCCAGGGCATCGGCCTTACTGGGGACGAGCTGGGATTCGATCAGAGACGCGATCTCGGGGTACTCGTTTCCGGGGCCGATGATGCCGGTGGCGATGACGCCCGCGTAGAAGCCCTTGTTGACGGTGAGGAGGGCGTTGAGGATATCCGTGATCGCGCCGCCGAGGGCCGCCCCCGCGAGATTCAGCTCGGGCGCGTATTTCGGCTGCAGCTCGGCGGCGAACCCGCTGGAGAGACTACCGCTTGAGTACCCCCAGATCAGGAACGTGGCGTGGGCGGAGATATTTGTGAAGCTGGAAGAGACGAGGGTCGCGCGGATGCCGTCGAGGGTCGCATACCCAGCGAGGTTGTTTTCCAGGAAGGCAGCTTTCGGCCTCAGAGCATCAGGAACCGTCACGTACCATCTGTTCTTCAGGGCGTCGTTGATGGACCCCAGCTGCAGGCCTGTGAGGAGAGCGTCGAGATGCGACTTTTGCTCCGCGCCCTGCTGAAGGGTGTAGGACGGCGCGCAGCCGAGGTTGGCGGCCTCCTCGATGACCTGAAAGGAGAGCAGCTGCGAGGTATTAGCCTTTTCGGGGACTAGGATCGTGGTCACGGTCGCAATGGCCTTGCCGAACGAGTCGGTGGTGCGGTGGAGGACTTGGTGGGCGGATGCGTAGCCGACCGGGGCTCCTTCGAGGGTGGCGTCGATGGGATGCGGAACGGCCCTCTTGCGGAGGATGGTTCCGGGAGGCTTGCTTGCTATCGAATCCAGCGGGGGGTTGGTAGAATTCGTCGCGGTCTGGCTTGAGGAGAGGAGCGTCGCGGGAGGCGAGTTTGCTGGTTGCTGCGGCGGCGGCGCCTATTGCGAGGAATAGGACGTGGAGGAGGAGCATTTTTGCTCTCAAGCAGCGCCCGCTGGCGGTCTTTCTTTTTCCCACGCGGGGGTTACTCTTGTCACATTCGTGTTCAAGTAGCCTTGGGAATCATGATGGCTTCATCACATGTTGTACACATGACTCGCATCACATGTGTGGGGGATGGGGAACATGGCATTCTTGATGGCAACGATGGCTTCGGGAAATTAGTTGCAGAAACTCAAAATCTCCGCCCGAGTAAAATTCCGATGGAGCGTCGCACGTGTGCACGCATGCAAATCACGAAATCACGAGTAGGCTTGGTGAAGCGTCCCGAGGCACTTGGCCGCGTATAATATGTCGGAGCCGGCTCCTGTTTAGCAGGAAGACACTCACAGTAGACTGGCCGGCATACTCAGCATTTCATTCATACATTCAAAAAAAGAAAGAAAGAAAGAAAGAAAACCTCTCCGTCTGATTCAAAATGGTTCACGTTGTCGCTCTGCTCATGTCGGCCGTCATAGCCACGGCCGTCTTGGCTGCACCCATGCCCCAGGCTCCGGGAGGTGGCAAGGGCACCGTCTGCTTCGACGACTTTGACTGCTTGATTGTAAGTCGCCAGTCATTACTCCGTATAGGTCCCGATATGATCGGAGACAACTATCGAGCAAAATCGCTGACAATGCTATCCATCCATCAGGCTGGCGGAAAGTGCGCAAAGGACAAGACGCTCCTGGGCGGTCTTCTCGGGTGAGTTGGAATCTTTGTTTACTTCGGTCCCAATTGATTTGCTGCAGCCTGATCCGCAACTAATTCGTGCTTTTTGTTTCATGCACAGATACTGCCAGAAGAAGCAATAAATCTGACAGGGGTGTCAGCTGCCGGAGCCACTCGAGCTCGGAACGTTGCGCAACATGTTCTAGCGTATTTTAGGGATGTAAAGGCTTGTGCAGCCGATGACGTGTCCGCGTAGCTTGTCTGGTGCAAGTCAGTGAAGAGGGACGAGGTTCAAATGCGGAGGCAGGCGTATCCATAGGTTTAACTTATGCCACGGCTTCTAGAGGGATTAGAAGAGGAAGTAGTACTTTTAAAGACTGCTTTTTTTGTCTCCATTGCGTTGGCGTAGGGCGTTGGCGTAGGGCTAATAACGAAACAAGGTCATCATTCGGCGTGAGTCGATCCAGCTTAAGGAGATGTGAACGGAGCAAAGTCTTGATATAGTTAGTTAGGCTACTGAAACGCCTTTAACGGAGGGCAGCACTTGGTTATTCTTCTGGGTTGGCAGAGATTGAGAACAAGTTTTGCCGTCCGGTAACGTCTCAAGGTTGTCTGATAGCAATATGTTGGCTCTCTTATGCCTTTGTCTGTGGTAATAGCAATGATATGCCGTTGATCCCAGGGCGGAATACCTCCACCCCTCCTCAATCATGTCTCTTTTCGTTGTTTGGGGCCCCGAAGATGCAAGATGGGGAGGAATACTTGGAATAGGAACGACGTGGCGAAGGGGGGATTGTACTAGGGAAATCAACGGTAGCAAGAATGACGCAGACAACTTGGTAAGGGGTAGATTAGTAGTTGGGTTGTTGACGACCAGCGAACACTGACTATTGTATGTATTTTTTTGTCTTACTCGCTTGCAGCGAATATTGGATATAATTGAATATTATTGCCCTGACATTCACATACGACCATACCTACTAGAAAATTCGGGATCCCGTCCGCTCTCCCATAGACAAGCTAGTAAGGGGCAGATTAGTAGTTGGGTCGGTGACGACCAGCGAACACCGGCTGTTGTATGTTTTTTGTCTTTTTTATAACAACCAAGGTTGTGACATTGCACTATTGCAGTCAAAAGAATCTATTGAATGATACTTATATATGATAGTTAGTTAAGTAAATGCGGCCTTTTCGTGCTTCGATAATAGCCCCCCGACGTAGCCTCACCGTAAAATGTCTGAAGGGACAGAGATTGGTGAATGAAGGGAAAGGTTTCTGTTTATTTCGCCGGCAACATCTCCACTTGGCAAACCCTTTACTTGATTGAGCAGCCGTTGACTCGAAACGAATCTCTGTTGCTGCGGGCGCCATTCCGTCAACTCGAGAGGCGATAAGAGCCTCATCAAGTTCCAATCGCCGCAATAATATCGTGTTGGCCTGTGAAAAGCCGACAACAAATCAGCAACCACTGGGGTAAGCTGGTGTCTACAGGGCACAACCCGTCGAGCCAAGTTTGTTGGGTGTCAGCTGCAATCGGAAACTTGCCAACAACATCGCTTGCGAGCGGGATAGCGGCATTCGTCAGCTCACTCCACCGAGTACAGGTCGCGATTCAGGCCGGCCGGCTATGATCCAGGGAAGACGAAGGCAGACAGACGACCTCCCCAGCTCTGTTGCATAGTGCTATGGCCTACCCCTCGTCCGCCATAACAATTCATAAGCCAAAATAGCACCGGGCTCTGGTACATACGACCATAGCCGCTAGCAGACATCAGGATCCCGTCCGATCTCCTAGGATAACCTAGCGAGCGCCGGATTAGTAGTTGGGTCGGTGACGACTAGCGAATACCTGGTGTTGTATGTGCATCTCACTCTTTTTTTGGTCAAAATTTTCCTTCTTGTGTATGGTAAAACTGATTTTGCCCTTTTCCTTGGACGACGATAACTCGAAACCAACACAGTCCACACACGAATTACGCCAATGTCAATCTTTCATTTTGTTTGATCGTGGCCCTGGGACTTGTGGCGGGCGAGACGCAGGGCCCTGGCCGGCACGAGTCGAGTTGGAAGGCATGCTGATGATAGAGCCATAAAATAGACAAATGTGCTGGAGGATCTCGAACTCGAATACTTTGGCTTGGCACAAAATTATCCCTCCGCAAGCATGCTGCACATTTATGAGGGCGGTAGGTTTATTGGACTGTTTTCTCCTCGCACTTTTTTTTTGCAGTCAGTTTCTCTCCTCATGTATCACACCCAATGGAACACCAACCTCTAGGCATTTGTTGCCCGTATGTGCTAGTCAAGAGTTTTAGATTAGAGGAGTAGGGGGAGCAGTTGTCGTGACGATCCTACCGGCCGTAACATCGCGGTCTGCCATAGCCTTGCTCCTTGCATCTGATGGAACCAACCTCATTGGCTAAGTCTGACTCATGACAGGTTTATATCGTTTTCATTGGTAAATTAAAGACATAAATCGTCACATTGTAAGGACTAATGTTAGAGTCAATTAAGGGAAATACCTCCGCTATCAAGGCGTGCTCAGAGGTTGACAGACTATTAGTATACATGTTCATCCATTTTGAGCTCTATCTACAAAGACTAGCTTACCTCTTCCCGACGGACCTGTGTCTCCAAGGATAACAGATTAGGTTTCGTCCCAGCCAAATCTCTTCATACTGGCTTTTGAGACGAGATGTATGCTGACTGTCGACGTGAGAGCAAATGTAATTTTTTGTGTGGGCGATGCAATAACAAATATCAATATTGCCCCAAGGAACGAATATGAGGGCCGGGAAGAGGCATGCGTGCCATAGCCATGTTGTCGTTGTCGCACCAGGAAATTACTTAACTGCTTCCAAACTAGCCAAGTACGCGCCGGCGGCTTGAACTGGGACTTGCGTAACGCCTCGGGGGTTTCTATCTGCAGAGGCTCGGCCTCCTTTAGTTCGACATGTAGCTTCTTGTACTCCGTACTCCTTGAAAGACTCCTTTATCTGCGCATTCGTTACCCCCCCTCCGCACTGAGTAGACCGGTGATATACCATACCAATATCAAGTTGCAAAGTGGCAACCTAAGATAGCTCCGTTGCGCCTTGTGAGTAGCCTGCAAACAGTGCTGCTAGTAGCACATGGGTAGCTGGAAGGCATAATCATGCCGCCAGATTCACTCCAGGACAATGATTTCTCAAACGTCAGATAAAGAAGCATTTATGCCACGCCTTCCGCAATGAAGTGCTTGCGACTTCTGCCGCTTTAGTCCCGTGGAAAGTTTCCAGTAACGTTAGCATTGCTAGTTTGGAAAACCCGGGGAGGACGAGGACTGGAGAATGTCATTGCTAAGATCAGTGGGACAGATAGTGGAAGATGCTATCATTGTGGCAGAAGACGAACGAAGCTGCACGGTGAAGGGGAGCAAACGCTGAGTGAGAGGTCAGGGAAGTGTAAATGAGAAGTGAACAATGAGTAATAATCGTCACCGGCATCGGCATCAGCATCGGGCGCGGTCTCTTTTTTGTGTTCGTTAATCCGTCCATCATCACGGGGTCTGGCCGTTTCTCAAGCGGTCAGGTTAACTACTGTTGAGGATATTCACAGCCTCACATCGTAGCCTCAGATATCAGGCATCACTCTTGTTATCTCCCCTCTTTATTTAATAATACATTACGCCTATTATTACGCTTTATTAAAGGCTTTGTTTAAAGACCTAGATTTATTACTTACAGATTTAAAGCTTATAAGCTTTCTTTTCCCTTTATTAGATTCCGAATTCCTAGATAGGAATTCTATATTATTATTTTCTCTTTTACTCTCTCTTTACCTTTATTTACATTATTCTATAGGTTATAAGCCTAGCGCTTATAATTATACCTTTTCTTCCTTTTCTATTTTTCCCTTTTATCTAACTATTATAGTTTTATATATAATTATATATCTTTTCCTAATATCTTATTAAAGTAAATTACTTAACTTATAGGGTAGTATAAAGACTTCTTTTCCCTTACTTAAAATACTAATAATAATACTATAAAGGTTAAGATTAAATTAATTATAATTTAGCTTTTATACCTAAAAGTTATAAAATTTTTATATAACTAGGAATTAAATATATAACCTTTATAGTATTAATTAATAAGTTATAAGTATAGTATTTATATTACTATTAGTATAAAGTATTATATATTAAGATTTAGTAATAACCTTAAAAAGTTAATTTTTTCTAAGCAAATTTTAGTAAATAGTAAGCTAGGATAAGATATTTCTTATAAAACTACCTTAGGCACTTAAAACTAATAATCTAGATTTATTACTATTTAGGGTAAAGTAATATATAGTAAAGTAAGTAAAGTAAGTATAGTAAATTCTTAGTAAAGTATTACTCTCTAACTAAGCTAAGGTAAAATATTATAAAAGTATTTAAAAATACCTCTTACTCTTAACTTTATATCTTAATATATAAGTAGCTATATAGGAATTTAACTAAGGAAAAGCTACTATTATAACTCTTACTTAACTAAATTAATAATAATTAGTATTAAGCTTATATAGTAATAGGAGTATATAAATTCTAATATATAACCTTACCTTTCCTTTCCTTCTAATATAGATAATAATATAAATACTTCTAGTATAATCCTAGCTACTTAACTAGATTTAAATAAACTTAATAATATTACTAAGGTATAGTATATAAGAATAGTAGTTATTACTTCTCTTAAGAGAGCTAAGAACTTTAAGGAATAGGAGATCTTAATTTAAATATAAGTCTATATTATATAGCTTATACTATATTTAACTAGAGTAACTTTATAATTTTAAGAGACTAATAAGTATTATATAATTCTCTTTTCTATTATATAGTAAAGCCTTTTTTTATAAGTCTAAAAGAATTTAATATATATAGGATAGACTAACACTATACTAGTTACTAAAATAATATAATTAATTAAAAGTAATTATAGCTTTAAGGCTAATTTAGCTATTATTAAGCTACTATTGATTTTTATAATTTTTTAGTATCATTGGTTATAGCCAATGCATCTAATTTATTACAACACATAATTATTACTAGTAATACCTAGCTAGTAAAATAATTAATAACTAAATTCTTATAGCTATAGTAATAAATAAGCTCTAAGGTTATAAATATAAGGGGCTATAAGGTTAGAGCAAAGTTTACAATAAACTTTATAGCTATATTAGCGTAAGATATAGTTATAATTTATAACTATAGTTAAACTTAAATTTGTTTAAGTTTTGCTTATAGTATAAATTAACATAATTCCCCCTTTCTCTATAACTGTGTTTCTTCTATCTCTCTATCTCTCTTCTATCTTATAGCTTACTACTTATGCTTTAAAGCTCTAAGGTAAACTAAACATAACTTATCCTTACTTATCTCTAATTTAACTTATTATAATCACTAGGTAGGTTCTGCGTTACTAATTAACTAATTAACCCCTAACTAATTAGATAATAGTATAGCTAAGAGTAATAAAAAGGACGCCGCCCTATCTAAAATATTAAATAATATAGTAAAAGAAAAGAAAAGTAAAGGGAAGGGAAGTAAAGATAAATCTAACCTAGAGATAATTAATAGTATTTATACTATAAGGGAAAAAATACTAAAAAGTAAAGGTAATATAAATAATAAGATTTATAAGGCAGACAAGAAGAAGATAAAAGAATGGGGCATTAGGCTGTAAAATACTAAGCAGTTTTACCTCGTGCTCAGGAGGGTTATTAAGCTACTATAATAGTTCTCTTAATTAAAAAGGGCTAATTTCTTTATAATATAAGCTTAGCTAGACTATTACTAGAATCTTAAGAACTAAATCTATAAGATTAAAAAGATCCCTAATATTATTTAGGTATTATAAATAATTAAAGCTATTAAAGGTTTCATGCCTAATATATATAACGCTTAGAAGATTAAGGGATTCTCTAAATTAGAGCTTATAAAAGAAGGTATACTTACTTACTTAATATATAAAGCTAATAAGCCTTAGAAGGACTAAAAGGTTAACTTTAATACTTAAAAGAATAATAAAGATAATACTAATACTAATATAAAAGGTAAGAATAAAAGTCTATTAAAGAAAAATAAAACTTCTAAGACTATTAAGCTAGATTATAATTATTTAATCTCTTTAGGATAAACTATTTATTTAAAGGATAATTACTAGAAGCTTTATCTAGAGAAGAAGCCTAACTTAATAAAGAAAAAAGGTAATTTAACTATAACTACTACTATAACTACCTCTCCTAATATTATTACTATAGGAAGCAATCTCTCTCTTAAAGTAATTAACTAGGATTATTCCTTTTAAATAATTATAAATTACCTTATAAAAGATAACTATATTCTTAACTCTAAATATAATACTTATATATTTAATATAACTAAATAGTTTGCTTATTTAAACACTAATATAAATACTAAACTAATAATAGTAAGTAATAGAGAATAACTTAAGATTAAAGGTATTAGTAATATTAAACTCCCTATTAGTAAAGGCTATCTAGAACTCTCTAATACCTAATAGGTACTAAAGGCTAAAGTTAATATAATTTTACTAAGTCTTCTTAAGTAAGGAGAAGTTATTATAAATCGCTTTAATAATTAATTAATTACTAAGTCTATATATAATATTATTACTTCTTATAAGTAAAAGTCTAATATTTTTATACTAATCCTTTAAGAAAAGGAACCCCAATTTAACTTTATAGCCTTATTAAGCAAATCTATTACTAAGAAAGTAGAATTTAGTCTTTTATATAAAAGACTTAGCTATTGTTAGGAGCGCAGAGGTCAGAGACAGGACGTTTATTAGAGCGAATCTTTAGAGAACCTTTAGGCTATATAAATAACAAAGAGGCTAGCTAGCTATAAGATAGCTATATACTTATAAAGCAAGGTATTTATTCAAGACTATATATATTATTAGTGCTAGGTTAGAGATTAAAACCTTTATATACTTACCCCTAGCTAGTATTTTCCTAGTAGTAACTATAAGAATCTTAGCTATTACTTTATTTATTTAACCTTATAAATAAGCTATAATAAATTAATCTCTTTAAAACCCTTTTAGGGATATAAACTATTAGCTAGATTATTATATAGCTAATACTCTAAAGATTTATATAAAATATACTAGTACCTTATAATAATAAAGCTATAAATAATTAGGAAGGTAAAGAATCCTTATAATCTAGAATTATAGATAATAATAAGGTATAGTAAATACTACCTAATCCTAATCTAGGTAAAGGTATAGATAATATAAATAACCTAGATAGAGTGTTATAAAGATACTATAAGGTTATATAAGCTAAGCTATATTACCTTTAGAAAATATAGGAGATTTTATAAATAAAGGTATAAATTAAAGAGCTTAAGGTAAATCTAGGATTAGCTAGACTTTCTCTAGGACTTATAATTACCCCTTAAACTTTAGCTATAGTTTTACTAGTAATTTATAAGGACTTAGTAGTAATTATATAGTAAAATAGTCTTAATAAAATATAGATAAAAATGCCTATATATAAAAGGGATATATATAAGAACCTATAGAATTTCCTAGTAAATTTAGATATATTATTTAAATTAGATTACTATACCTTTAAGGATAATATTACTAAGGTAGTGTATATAAGTAGCTACCTAGCTAATAATATAAAGTAATAATAAATATATTATATAGCTATAGATAGCTATATAAATTACTTATTATTTATATAGGTAAGTTTTCTAGAATAGCTAAAAACTAGAATAATAAATAAAGGTATAAGATACTTAGAAGTAATAAGAATACTACTAAATCTTAGGTAAAAAATTAACTAATTATTTTAAGCCTTTATAAAAGCTTAGACTAAGGTAAAAGCTAAGTTACTTAAAGCAATCCTAATATATTTATAAATTACTATTTTTCTAAATACCTTAAATAATACTATAAGAAAGTAAATAATTAGCTAAGAGATTCTAATAACTTAAAGCTAGTTATAAGGCTAGGGTAAGAAAGTAAAGGTTATAATAAGTTTAGGCTAAAGTAATAAAAAAAGTTAAGATTTTAAAAAAAAGAGATAATACTTTATATTACCTATAGATAAGGTATAGTAATAAAGTAAAGATTAAGTAAAAAAGCTATTTTTAGTATACTATAAATATAGAAAGCTTAGATATACTATACTAGCTTATTAGGTACTAGACTATTTTACCTATAAAAGTAATAGGTATATAACTAAGAGATATAGTAAAAGTAGTAATAAAGCTATATTACTTAATATAATACTAGTTTAAATAGTATAGACTTAGGAATATAATCTTACTATAAAATACCCTATAGATAATAGAATAAGAATATAGGTATTTCTATAATAAAATAACTAGTAATTAGCTATAAAAGCGCTATTTAATATAGGTATATAATTCTTAATAATTTATCCTAAATTATTATTAAAAAAGGATTAGAAGAATATAATTTAATTAAACTAAGTACTAGAGAGTATAAACTAAAAAGAGATTCTATATTAAGGAATCTTAAAAATATTAATAAAAGTAAAAGATAGTATAGGATTTATAAAAGTCTATTAAGTTAGCTACTATATTACTAATATAGGTAAAGGGATAATACTAAGTATAGATTAGACTAAAGAATATTTACCTATAATTATATATTAGGATTAGGGATTTTAGAGATATCTAGTAACTATAGAATGCCTTTCCTTTATTTATAATAAGTAGTAAATATATAAGGAGAAAAAATAAGTAGTGGTTTTATTATTATTTAGGGTAATAAAGATTAGGCTAAGTATTCTAAAAATAAAAATTAGAAAGAAGAAGGTAAGGACTAATTAGAGAACCTAGTAATAATAGAAGTATAATTAAATAGTAAAGTAGCTATATAGTTACTAGAATATACTTACTAGTAGTAAAAAAGTAAAGGTATTATAGTTATACTAATTTTAGAAAGCATAAGTAGTAAATAATCTATATTAAATTAAGGCATAAGCACCTAATACCTTATACTAATAATTCTAAAGAAATATACGGAGTTTATAAATGTTTTTTCTAAAGAGCTAGCGGGTAAGCTTCCTAAACTAGGGGGCTATACTTATATAATTAAATTAAAAGAAGGGAAAACACTACCTTAGGGGCCTATATATAATTTAGCTAAAAAGGAGCTATTAGTTCTTAGAGAGTACCTTATAAGTATGTAGCTTAAAGGGTGGATTAGAAGATTAGGGCTTAAATAAGATTATAATTAAGGATAAGGCCCCTTTACCCCTTATCGCTAAAATCCTTAATTAATTAGCAAGCGTAGTTATTTTTACAGTCCTTAATCTAAAAGATACGTATTACTAGCTATATATTCGCTTAGGTAATAAGCGAAAGATAGCCTTTTATTATTACTATAGCCACTTTAAATATCTTATAATGCTATTTAGACTAGTTAATGCACTAGTAATCTTTTAGGAGTATATTAATAATACTCTTAAAGGACTTATTAATAAGACCTATATTATTTACCTAGATAATATACTAATATATAGTAGCGTGGTTAAGGAGCATATAGAATATATTAAATAAATTCTATATAGGCTTAGGGATATAAGTCTTTTTATTAACCTTAAGAAGTATTAATTTTTAGTTAAGAAAGTTAAATTCTTAGGCTTTAAGATATTAGTAAAAGGTATTATAATAAACCTAGTAAGAGTTAAGGTAATTATAACCTAGCTAATACTATATAGTGTCTTTAATATTTAGTTATTCCTTAGTTTTACTAGATTTTACTACTATTTTATTAAATAGTATAGTAAAGTTATTATTCTATTAATAGATTACCTTAGAGGGCAGTAACTAGTAATATTTAACCTAGAACCCTATAAGTTAGTAGTATTTAGAGAACTTTAATAAAAATTTTAATAAGCACTAATTTTAGTGTATATTAACTTACTTATATATTTTAGAGTGAAGATAAATATATTTAGATATGTAATTAGGGCTATACTTATAATATATATGCTAGGTTACTAGTACCTAGTTATATTTATATTAAGAAAGATAACTAATGCTAAATTACGCTATTTAATACCTAATAGCAAATTATTAGCTATTTAAGAGGCATTTTATATATAAAGACACTACCTTACTTATTTAGCTTATATAATTAAGGTTATTATAGACTATTTAAACTATAAGTACCTAGCTATAAAGCCTAAGCTTACTAGTAAGTAGGTAACTATGCTTAATAAGCTTTATTCTTTTAACTTTAAGATTATATATTATATAGGGAAATTAAATCCTACTAACCTACTTTTAAGAAGACTAGATTTTATAAGTAAGGTAAGGAAAGCAAAAGTAGTAACTATATAACTTCCTACCTTTTTATCTAAATTTATAGATACTAAGCAATAGGAATACCCTAGTAATACTATTAGTACTATAGGTTCTATAAAAACGTTACTTAGTGTAACTAATAGTTAGTTATAATAATACTATAATAATATTACTAATATCTAGGGTTTTAAAAAATTATAACTTAACTATATTCCTAAAGAACTTAATAATCTAGATAATCTTAGAAAAGTTATATTAGTAAGGTTATTTAATACTTTTAATTCTTTTATTAATAAGTAATAAGCTAGCTATAGTAGTACTACTAGCACTTAGCGTATATTTAGTTTATTACTTAGTTATTTTAATTTTCCTATTAGACTAGCTACTACTATTAGGGGTAGACTAGTATAGGTTATTACTAGTAAGTAGTAAGAGCACCCCTTAAAAACATTACTTATTTATATACCTATAAGACTAGAAGTATTTATTAAACTAATTACTTATAGAGATATTATAGCTAGAATCTAATTTATTTAAAGAATCTCTTTTAAGTTTATCTCTAACTTTCTAGAAAAAAGGTTAGAATTAAAACCCTTAATTTAAGTCTTATTATATAAAGTATAGTAAGGAAATAACTTTACTATAGGTTAATTAAAGTTACTTAAAAGTAGTAATTTAGTAGTGTCCTAGATATAGTCTATTAGACTCTCTAAGCTATTAATATTTAAGAATTATATTTTTATCTCTTTAGGAATAAGAAAAGAAATTTTATTACTAACTTATAATAACCTTATTACTAGGTATTAAGGAGTAAGTAAAACTCTTTATTAGATTATAAACTAATATTATTAGCTAATAATAAAGAAAGATATTAAAGTATATATTAGCACTTATATAAGTTATTAAACTTTAAAACTAAGGTTTTATAAACTATATAGTAAGCTAGCTATACTACTAGTGCTTAATTACCTTTTTTAAGAATTATTAATAGACTTTTACTAGTAAAAGATTTAAACTAGACTTATAATATAATTCTAGTTATTATTAACTAATTTATAAAATATAGTATTTATATTCCTATATTAATATAACTAACTAGTAATAAGCTAGTAACTATATTCTTAGAATATATTTTTAGAGATTATAAAGCTTTAGAAGGTATTATAATAAACTAAGGTTCTATATTTACTAGTAAATTCTAGATAACTTTTTATTATTTTCTTATAACTAAGTAGCTACTTAGTACTGCTTTTTATCCCTAAATAGATAGCTAGATAGAATATTTAAACTAGGTCCTAGAATATTATTTAAGGGCTTTTACTTATACTAAATAGACTAATTAGGTAAATAACCTATTATTAGCATAGTTTATATATAATATAAGTAATTATATAACGCATAGCTACACACTAGCAAAGGCATTATAAGGTTATAATCCTAGAGGTCTATAATAAGTAATTATAAATATCCCTTTAGTAAATAATTAAGCTAAAAGTAAAGTCTTAGTACTAAAAGAGAAACACATTATAATTAAATAGCTTTTAAGTAACTTATAAACTTAGTATAAGAAATATTATAACTAGAAAAGAACTTTAATAAGATTTAAAGTTAGTAATTATATTTTACTATTAATAAAGAATATTAATTTAAAATAACCTAGTAAGAAGCTAGCTATAAAGTATTTAGGCCCCTATAAGATTAAAAAGGTAATTAGGAGTTATAAATTAGTATATTAATTAAAGTTACTACCTAGGACTTAATTATATAATATATTTAATATTACTAGTCTTAAGCCTTTTAAAAAAGACCTAACTAATATAAAAGATATATCCTTACTATAGGATAATATTAAAGATAATAAATAAGAGTTTAAAGTTAAGAGAATTATTTTATATTACTATAATAGAAAGTATTATAAATATCTAGTTAAATAGAAAAGCTATAATACTTTAAAGAATCCTTAAGTATTAAAAAGGGATTTTAGCACTAGAGAAATTATTAATAACTATAAGTAATAGTTAAGTAGTAAAGTTAATATAAGATAGTTATAATTTATAAGTTAATATAGTAAGATATTAGAAAATAAAGTTAATTTACTTAATTTACTTAAATAACTTAAATAATCTATTATATAGCTACTAAGTACTTACCCTTCTATAATAGAGTTAGTTACTAGGACTACTAGTTTCTTAGTAATAGTAATAGCTATAGTAACTATAAAGGTAAAGGCTTTAGAAGTATCTTTATTATTAGAATCCCTCTCTTTATATATATAAATCTAAAGTTTACTAGGGAGCTTAATAAAACTAATATAATTAAGTAGGTTAGTAATATAAGGTATAAACTACTAGTAAGTTAGTTAGATATTACCTATATATATTAAGAAAGCTTACTATTAGGATATTCTAAGCTATAAAGTAAAGACTATTTAAAATATTAATCTATATCTTAAGGTTTATAGTATTACTTAGTAGCGCTATTATAATATACTTATTACTCTTTACTTTATAAGTAATATTAGTAGTTATTTAAGTATAGTAAATATATCTATACTTATTAGAATTTTTATAGAATAAGATAGTATTCTATAGCTTTTTCTTTACTTTTATAATAAACTACTAGTAAGTTAGTAGTAATCTAGTGTCTAGGTAGTAGAATTATACTTACTTTATTTTAATAATAATAGCTACCTTCTAGAGTAGCTTTAATAAGTTTAAATAGCCTATTATAAAGCTATATAATTTAAGCTAGATACTAGTAGTATATTAGTAATAAGTAAGTAAATTCTAGATAAGAAAGATATACTATAAGGTAGTTTTTATTATTTTAGAAGTAGTAAGTATATTTTATTAAGTAGCTTATTAGAATATTAGTAATAAAGAAGTTATACTTATAAATTCTTTATATTTTATAGGGAAGGTTTTATTATTAATAAGATATCCTAGAATATTATAAGTATTATTTTTTAGTAGGATATTCTATATTATTACTTACTAAGAGCACTATATATATAGAATTTTCTTACTTATTATATTACTAGTAGTAAGTTTATAATAAAGATACTATAAAGATATAATAAACTTATATTAAAATTTTAGAAGTAGTTTACTTCTAAGGAGATAACTTCTTAGAAGACTTTAAAGAAAATTTCTTAAAAGCTTAACCTTTAAGAGCTATTAATAAAGGAGAAGTTCTTATATAAGTATTAGATATAGTAAACTAGCTATAAGTTAGCTATAATAAACTAGATATAAATTATAACTAGAAGTAAATAAACTAATAACTAAGAATAAAATAAAAAACTAAGATAAATAGTAATAAATAATAATAATATTTAAAGACTAAAAAAGGTTAGTAACTATAGTATAATAGTAGTAAGAAAGCTATTACTTAGCTAGTAAGGGTAACTTATAAGGTTAAGGATTATTATAGGAGAAAGAAAGTATATAGAAAGGGGGAAAAATTAGTCTCTTTTATATTAACTATAAACCCCTTAAGTAATTTAATATACTATATATAAGTAATTTATAAATTATAATAATAACTATTAGCTTTACCACTTATATACATACCTAATAGCTATAAACTTATAGTAACTATAATATAAGCCCTCTAGTTAGATTATCTAGAACTATAGTATTAGGTACCTTATTTATTTAAACTAATTATAAAAATTAATATAAGTTATCTATTTTTTTTAGTCTAGCTATATAATAAGTAATAATATTTATTTTACTATATTAAAGCTATATATAGGCTACTATTTAAACACTACTACTTATAATAAGGGGGTTTATTTATAATTAGTAGTATTATTATTATTATTTTATTTACCTATATATCTAGTTATAAGGTACCTTATCTTATTTTTCTTTATAAGCTTTATTATAGTAACTATACCCTAAGTAAGCAGCTTATTTTATAATTAAGGTTAATTATATATTAAGGGAGTATTATATTAGGAGCGTAGAGGTTAGAGATAGGATATTTATTAGAGCGGATCTTTAAAGAATCTTTAGGCTATATAGATAATAAAGAGGCTAGCTAGCTATAAGATAGCTATATGCTTATAAAGCAGGGTATTTATTAAAAACTATATATATTATTAGTGCTAGGTTAGAGATTAAAACCTACGCGCACCTACCCCTAGCTAGCATTTTCCTAGTAGTAACTATAAGAATCTTAGCTATTACTTCGTTCATTTAACCCTACGGACAAGCCGTGACACAAAGGTATATATTAGTACTTATATAAGTTATTAAACTTTAAAACTAAGGTATTATAAACCATATAGTAAGCTAGCTATATTACTAGTACTTAATTACCCTTTTTAAGAATTATTAATAGATTTTATTACTAGACTTTTACTAGTAAAAGATTTAAACTAGACCTATAATATAATTCTAGTTATTATTAACTAATTCATAAAATATAGTATTTATATTCCTATATTAATATAACTAACTAGTAATAGGCTAGTAACTATGTTCTTAGAATATGTTTTTAGAGATTATAAAGCTTTAGAAAGTATTATAATAGACTAAGGTTCTATATTTACTAGTGGTTTCTAGATAACTTTTTGTTATGTTCTTATAACTAAGTAGCTACTTAGCACTGCTTTTTACCCCTAGATAAATAGCTAGATAGAATATTTAAACTAGGTCCTAGAATATTATTTAAGGGCTTTTACTTATACTAAATAGACTAATTAGGTAAATAACCTATTATTAGCATAGTTTACGTATAATATAAGTAATTATATAATTAAAGCTAAATTACTAGAACTTCTCTAGCTATATGCTATAAAGTATATAGTAAAAATCACTAATCTATTACTTACTTATAGAAATAAGGATAATTAGTCCCCTTAATAGGCACTATTTAATATCTTAGGGCTTAAGAATAATGCCTTAATTTAATATCTACGCACTTAGGGATATATTATATATATATATATTCCTAATAAACATTATATTTAATCATAAAAGATAGCACTATAAGCTAAGAAGGGTTAACTTATTAGTATAGATAGCCCTAAATATTATCTCTATAAGGTTTAGATCCCTAAAGATTAGAGAATTATATATATTGATTTTTATAATTTTTTTAGTATCATTGGTTATAGCCAATGCATCTAATTTATTACAACACCTAATTATTACTAGTAATACCTAGCTAGTAAAATAATTAATAACTAAATTCTTATAGCTATAGTAATAAATAAGCTCTAAGGTTATAAATATAAGAGGCTACAAAGTTAGAGTAAAGTTTATAATAAACTTTATAGCTATATTAGCGTAAGATATAGTTATAATTTATAACTATAGTTAAACCTAAATTCGTATTAGTTTTGCTTATAGTATAAATTAACATAATTCCCCCTTTCTCTATAACTGTGTTTCTTCTATCTCTCTATCTCTCTTCTATCTTATAGCTTACTACTTATGCTTTAAAGCTCTAAGGCAAACTTAAACTCTCTTACTACCCTGTTAATAAGGGTAGTTATATATATAGTATTATAAGAAAAAAATCATCTTACTCACCTAAATATAACTTATCCTCACTTATCTCTAATTTAATTCGCTTTACTTAAAATTAGTAAACGTAATTAATACTTTCTATAAGACACGTATAACCTAATAGACACACTATACTTATTATAATCGCTAGGTAAGTTCTACGTAACTAATTAACTAATTAACCCCTAACTAATTAGATAATAGTATAGCTAAGAATAACTAAAAGCCAGGGGTAATAACCACTAGGCTATAAAACCTTTAAGCTATTTAAAAAGCTAATAAAAATCCTAATTAAAAGGAATTTAAGAAAAGTAAGAATAAGAAGGGGAATAAAAGACTAGAGAAAAAGGCTAGATATTTAGAAAAGATGTTAAAAAACATAGAACTTTAATCATTTAAGCAGTTTTACCTCGTGCTCGGGAGGGGTGTAATTATATATAACTTCATAATAGTAAAAAAATAGCTAAGTGTAACTAGGCGTGATTAAAAGCGCTAGGCAACCTATAAGATAAGCCTAGCGCTTTTAATCACGCCTAGTTACACTTAGCTATTTTTTGTTTACTATTATAAAGTTATATATAATTACACCCCTCCCGAGCACGAGGTAAAACTGCTTAGTATTTTACAGCCTAATACCTTATTCTTTTATCTTTTTCTTATTTACTATGGCTTCCTCCGGACCCTTGGATAATAGTTAGTCTAGCCGTGGCTAAAGGTAAAGCCACTAAAGGGATGCACGCAATGTAATTAGCTATATTATAAGTAACCTTATACTATTTATAGTAGCTATATACTATAGACTTACTTTTTACTTACCTCCTTTCCTAGCTAAATTCCTTACTTTCTCTCTTTTCTTTTCTCTCTCTTAGTAAGCTATTATTATTAACCTTATTAAATTTAACCCTATATTTACTAGTATAATATTCCTTAGTAAAACTAATACTAATTAGTAGTTAACTATAACTATAAATAAGTTAGGTATTATAAGAAAAGATATTTCTATAGATAATATAGCCCCTTATCTCTTAAGCTAATAGATAGGCTATTTAGGTAAAGAGATATAACTATAGAGTATACTAAAGGAAAATAGACTAGAATTCTAGTTATAGACTTATTAGACTTCTAAGGGATTAATCTATTAACTCTTAGGCCTTTAGTGTTACGTGGCGGAACACAAGGGTGGCTAACATAAGGCCAGATTCGGACTTTACAAGTAGAGAATTAACTTACTTCTAACATCTTACTATATCCCTAATAGTAGCTTATATAAGTAAACCTAGTATAACTTTATAACTATAAATCTATTAGCCTCTCTAATAGATTCGCCCCTTATTATACTAAACCTATATATAATATTTAGTAGTAATTAGAGATTCTTTTATTATACCCTTCTAAAACCTAGAAATAAAACCCTATATCTAAAACTAACTATTTATAATAATATTTTATAGATCTTTAGCCTATATTTCTAATTACTAAAAATAAAATATAACTTATTTACTAGTTTTAGGCTTTTAATAAAGTAAATCTAACTTTTAAGTATTAAAAATAACTACTTATTAAAATTAAAGAATATAAAGATTTAATTAAACTTATAAGATATAAATTTAATAATAAAGTACTTAAAAGATATAAGAATCTAATATATTAAGAACTACTTATTTATTAGAACCTTATTAATTTATAAGCTATATACCTTACTTAGAAAGAAGTTAAATTATATATTTATAAAGCTAAATCTAAAGGATTTCTTAATAAATCTAATAGATTAGAAGGTAGTAAAGTATTAGAAAGATAATCTAAAGGAATTACTAGCCTAGCTTATAGTACTATAACCACTAGAACTAAGAATAGCATAGGGAAGGATAAAAGTAATAAAGAAAAGGGGATTAAAAACTATCCTAAAAATAACACTACTATTTAGTATACTAAACCCCCTAACTAGCTAATAGAGTTATATCTAGAAAACTTATAACTAGGACCTTTAGGGAATTCACTAGATTTAGAGAAACTTTATAACCCCTAGTTAGAACCCTTAGAGAACTTACTAGCTTTAAGGGAGATTTATACTAAGGCTAATAAATCTAATACTACTAGGATATTCTAGGAGGTAATAGAATAGTAGGAAGCTATATAGTAAGCTATAATAGATAAAGTAATGTTAGGAATAGACTAGCTAGTAATAAGGTTAATAACTAAAATTAGAAGCTTATAAAGTATAAGTACCTTAGTAAGTTTAATACCTTTAGTATAAAACACTACCTAGAGAATATTATATTTACTAAATAACTAGGGTTAGTATAATAACTATCTAGATATTAAAGCAGGACTATTAGTATAACTAATATATTATAGCACTAGTAGTTATAGTACTAGTAACTATAGTACTAGTAACTGTACTACTAGTAACTATAGTACTTATAGGTATTTATATAATAGTAAGTAAATCCATACTAAATATAGCAGTAAACCTTATATTCGCTAGATTAGGAATAGTATAGTAATCCTAGGCTAAAGAAAAGGGTAAATCTAGCGCTTAATTAAGTTTAGGATAACTAATAGGTATATTATTTACGCTAGTTAGCTCTATAGATAGCTATTACTAGTACTCCTGCTACTAAGTTAAAAGGGAAAACCCTAATCTAGGAAGAAAAACCCTCTTATATCTATGTTTAGGCTAGCGCTAGCCTTATAGTAAGCCTACGCTACTTAGTAAGTAGCTTATTATAAGTATTTATTACTAGCTTACACTAGCCTTATTCTATAGAAAAGAAAAAAGGAAAAGGAAAATATATAAAATAAGTATTCCTAGGCCTTTTAAACCCTATTCTAGTTTAGTAGTAAGTTTATCTTAAGTCTCTTTGCTTTTGCTTAGGGCAGAGTGAATCTAAGTTCGCGACGTTAATTCACTTCTTATTCACTTTTGCGCTAACTCTTCTGTGGCCCCACTCGTAACTAGCCAGCGGAATGAGCACTAGTGGTTAGTTAAGACTTAGGCTTCCATAGCCACTAGGGGTGCTATAAGTGCTTCTAATCTGCCTTAGTAGTGGCTTAGTTCTAGTGCTAACTTTATTTATTCTAAGTCCTAAATAACTTCTAAGACTAGGTTAAGAAACTATATACTAGTAATTAGGCTAAGAAAAAGCAGAGTGCCTCTATAGTAAGCCTAGACTAGGCTAGTTTCTCTAAGGAATAGTACTCTAAGCTTATCTTTTAGCTCTAGTGCCTTAATATATATATAGTAGAGATAAACTATCTCTTACTTATTACTATTCTTATAAAGAATTATATAAAGGTAGTAAAGAATACTATCTTTATCCTAGAAAAGAAGTAATATAGTAACTAGTTTTTAGTTTAAAGTAAGGGTAGTAGTAAGGTAATTAGGCTTATAATACCTAGAGTTTTTAGTTAAAATTAATCTAATAATTATTTTAGATATAAAAGTTCTTTATTATAACTATAGTATTAAGTCTACTTCTAGCTTACTAGCGCTCCTATACTACCTAGTCTATCTCCTAATTTATATCTATATTTAAATAGTTTTCTATCTATCTCTAGAATTAGCCTAGATTCTCTAATCTTCTAAGTTAGTTAATAGCTAGCTCTTATACTAATAAGTAGTATTAGAGTCTTTCTATACCTAGAAACTATCTTACTAGGAATCTTGCTTTTAAGGGGTTATTTAGGGCTAGCCTTACTTCCTATATATTAGTAAGCTATCTCTATTAGGATTATCTATAGTTATAGTTACTATAGTTAACTAATATATAGTATTAGTCCTTTACTACCTAGCTATAGCTATATAGAGGTAAAACCACCCTAGGGATATTCCTATAAAATAGGAATTTATCAAGGCTTATCTTCCTTATATATAATTAGATTATTACTAAAGAGATATATTTATCTAGCCTTATATAGAACTTTTAGATCTCCTTTAGGTTATAGGTAAGGGGGTAATCCTTAGTTAGCTCTCTTATGTATTTGCTTTAGGCTAGCCTTTCTTTATTATACTAGTCTTCCTAGTAATATTTCTAGTCCTTATATAAGTCTATATTTAGTTTATTATTTACTAAGGGAGGTCTTCTCCTATAGTATAGTACTATTACTACTAACTTAGCTATAGTTTAAATTTTTTTTATAATTCTATTATTTATAATTCTATCCTTAAACTTCTATTTTATATTATTTAGGTATAGATTAAGGAGGGGAATATAAGTCTTAACTTCTAGTTATATAATAGGAGTGGCTTTAAATACCCTTATAATAATTTAGAGATAGGCTAATTAGTTTACTATAAAGCTTTTTACTACTTCTCTTAGCTTTTCTTCTTTCTTAGTAAGGGTATAGTAAGCACTTACTTTATAGGTAAGAATAGGTTAGACTACCTATATATATAGGAGCCTAGTATCCCTAAAGCTATAGCCCTATACTAATACTACTAGTAAGAATAATATAAGTTATTACTAGGTAAATTTACCTTTAAGGATATTTTTATAGGCACTTTAGTTAAGTTTTTTATTAACCTATACTTTAAGGAATCTATATAACTTTATAGGCACTATCTTCTTTATACTAAGTTAGACCCTAGTTTAGGGGGGTTTATAAGACTTACTAAATACTACTATATTTATATTATTTATAAATCCTATAGCTACTATACCTAGTATAGCTTAAAGATAAATATAAAGCTTTATTAAGTAAAGTAAGAAAAGGATTAGTAAGAGAGGTAAGCCTTATAGAGTGCTAGCCTTAATTATAAATAATCTAGAGATTTCTTTATTAAAGCTAAGCTAGCTTATTTTATTTATAAGAAAGCTTTAAATTACTATAATTAGCTATTATAGGACTCCTATTTTAATAAGTAAATATATTAGGTATAGGTAGCTAACTTTATTAAATACTACTAATATATTTATTTATACTAGTAAAGTAATACTACCCCTTCCCTAGGCCTCTCTAATATACTTTATAAGAACTCTTATTATAATCTTTATTAATTTATTTACCTTATTACTTATCTATAGTTTAGGGAGTAGTTCTTTAGCCTTAGTAAAGGCTATAAGCTATATTATAATTACTACTTCTATAATTTTTCTAACTATATTAAGTAGTAAGATAAGTCTTTATATATTAGCTTTTCTTATTTCCTTAGTTATTTTACCTAGTTTCCTAATTACTATTACTCTTATAGTTTAGAAGTAAGCTAGGAAGTAGCCTATTTCTAGGACTATATTTAGGAGTTAAGCTATAGTATTCTTAGCTAAGTCTTTATAGGCTTTAATAAGGCTTACTAGGAGTTTATTATCTCCTAGCGCTTTCTAACTAGCTATATTTAATAGGACTTTTATAATCTTATCTTATCTAAATTATTTTTTATTTAGAAATAGTATATTTTTAAGTTTTAGGAAAGAGAGATTTAGGATATAGAAGAGGTTTACTATAGGTTTAGGGAAGAATCTTTATACTAGTATACTAGCTTTATTATTATATATAGTAGCTAGGTTAGGGTTATTTTTACTTCTTTTTAGTATAGGGAGTCTAGAAAGCTCTAGGGGGGCCTAGCTTTAAAGCTAGGCCTATCTCTCTAGCCTTTACACTTTCTTATCTTTCTCCTATATATTAGCCTTCTATAGGGTATCTCTCTATATATTTCTCCTTTTTTCTTTAATAATATATTCCTAATCCTTATTTACCTTAGTATAAGCTTACTAGTTTATATTAGTCCTTTTATGTCTTTACTATCTCTTAGCTTACCTTACTTTACTAACTAACTCTTATACCTTTCTTAATTACTATACCTTTAGGCTAGGTAGTCCTTAAGGCTTCTTTAAGGCTACCTTATTTATAATTTACTATAAGTTTATAATAAGCTAGGTTATATAATTATTAATTCCCTCTTTATTATAGAAGTCTAGTATACTTTTAGGTTAGAGTTAGATTATAGCTTTTACCTTTATATATAGTCTATTTAAGGCTCCCTATATATATCTAAGGGCTTAGGGGGTAGCTTCCTATTACTTATTTAAAATACTAATTAGCTATAGGATATAGTTAGATTTAGTAAGGTCCTTTATACTATTATAGTAAACTCTAATATTTAGTATAGCTTACACTAGGTTAATAGTGCTATCCTTATTATTTTTATACTATCTTATAGGTTTACCCTAGGGTATAATAAGTCTAAGCCTTTACTAGCTTATAAACTCTAGTAGTTTATTTACTTTATTAGTTATTCTATTTAGCTTATTCTAAAGAGAGTGCTTTTAGTTAAAGTTACTAATAATTATACTTTAGTTATAAGGCTTCTCTAAGTTAATTATATAAATAAGGGTATTTTAGTTACTACTATATCTTTCTAAATAAAGGGAGTAAATATTAACTCCTTATAGTTTTACTAGTAACTAGTTAGTTTCTCCCTAGGCTAACTATAATTCTATACTATATTTCTTATTTATATATACTATATTATATCTATTATAGTGTATAAGTTAGAACTAGGCTAGGCCTAGTGCTAGGGGCTATAGGTTTTTTATATATTCCTATTCTTAGATTATAATTATATCTATATTAATCTAGTAGTAAAGCGCTATATATATTAGTTTATTCTAGAAAAGAACCTATAGTATTATTATATTAATTAGGGGGGTTATTAGTTACTACTATCTTATACTAGTTTTATTCTAGCTCTAAGTTACTTTATATACTATCTAATACTTCCTAATATTAGTTATTTAGCACTATATTCTATATTTATAGGATATTCTCTTTCTCTAGTAGCTATAATAATAGGTTCTAATACTATACTAAATCTTTTATAGAGAGGGATTAGGCTTTTACTTAGAAAGTAAGTAGTAAAGTAAGAAGGTTATTTAAGATATCTTACTTTAGTAGTATTTTACTTTTTTTTTAGGATAGGGTAGTCTCTTAACTAGGCTAGGTATAGTTTAAAGTATAGGATATAGTTTTCTTTTACTTATTTATCTTTTATTAGGTAGGAGAATGCTTTATTCTTATAATAGCTAGTGCTATACTTACTATACCTTAGAGCTACCTTATAGAACTTAGTAATATAGCCTATTTAGAAATAGTTATAATATTATTAAGACTATAGGGTTTTATTATATAGTTTAGTTTAGAATAGCTTTACTTTAAAGACTATACTATTATAGTATATCTTATTAGTATTCTTAACTTTAGCTAGGCCTAGTATTAAGGTAGTCCTTTAAGTACCTTTACTATAGGGTTACCTTACTATTACCTTAATTATATTTACCTTATTAGCTTTTTTAATTTCTCTTACTAAGTTTTTAGTAAAAATATATTTAACTAGGAACCCCTTAATAATAATACTAAGTATATATTAGTAAAGGGTTACTTTTAGTCTAAATATATTAGTAATCCCTTTTTAGTCTTATTTATATTAGGTAGTATTTCCTTTAAAGGTAATAATAGTGTCTTTACTAAGGAGTCTCCTAGCTACTATTACTATAGCTTAGCCTATAGCTTTATTAACTACTATTACTATATCTTTTACACCCCTAAACTAGAGTAATTCCTAAATAGTATTCCCTTTAATAAGTACTTCCTAGTCTTACTTACTAGGGATCTAGAGAGGGGGAGGTAAGGTATTTAGTTACTTAGGGGCTAGGCTAGTAGTAATACTAGCCTAGGTTAGGGTATTACTCCCCTTGGCTTCTTTTTTAATAGTCTCTTTAAGGGCTTATTTAAGGGCTTTCTTAGTAGTATAAATATTACTATTATTATAGTTTATTATCCTTATTTTAGCTTAGGTATAGTTTATTACTTATCTAGTAATAGCTTTAGTAATATACTGTACCTAGGTAACTTTATTACTAGGGATAAGGCTTATAATTTTATTATAGAATTTTATATTATCTAGGTATTTAAATTAAATATAATCCATTATTAGGTTATTCTTGCTACTTTAGATATTAAACTATCTAATTCCTATATTTAGGTAGTAATAGCTTTATACTAGCCCTCTTTCTCTTATATTAATTACTATTAGCGTCCTAGCCTTACACCTACCTCTAGCTCTATTATAATATAATATTATAGGGAGGGGTAAACAAAGGTAAGGAATTTAAATATTAATGTGGTTTGTAATTTAGAGGCGATTCCGGACCTTTAGAGCGGTGCGGAAGTTTGTGCGAAGGTTCTGATAACTAATAGGTAGAGAATATAGAATAAATTACAGATTTAATATAGAAACTTATAAATATTAGACACTTTAAGCCTTATAATAAACTAGAGAAAGCTAGCAAAGATCTTATTATATATAATAAAAAGCAGACTATTTTCTATAATATTAAATTATAGGTCTAAGCTATTAAAGACTACTTATACTATACTAATCCTAGCTAATAGGATATTATTTAGAAAAAGATCTAGATATTATTTTAAGGGGATATAATAGTATAGTACTAGTAATACCTTAACTCTAGGGAGTAGAATACTATATTTAGTAATATATTATTAGTTTTTAAGGTAAGTTAAAAGGAATTTAGTATTTAAGTATAGGATATAATAGCATAGCTTAATAAAGTAAAATATACTAAAGAGAATATTATAAATAAGGTATTCTTTTATAAATTTATATTAAAAAATTTCTAGTATACTAGAGTAAATAGTAAAATAATACATTATTAGCTTCTAGTATATTTATACCTTAAACTTTATCTAGGATTATACTAAATATATCTAGTTCTAACTATAACTAATATAAGATTAGCTTATATTACTATAGTAAATAATAAAAGATAAGATTTATATAATTATTTATATAGTAAAGGTTATTCTATATTTAGGAAAAATAAAGAAAAACTTAAAGTTTACTTTTATATAAATATATCTAGTAATAACTTAAAGAATAATAAAAATAGCGCTTAAGTAAATTAGAATAGACTATTAAATATATAATTTTAGTTAGGAAATTAATATTATAGATAGGATAATTAGAATACTTAAAGATCTCTAGGATTTTTCTAACTAAGGCTATATTAGTAAAATATATAAATTAAAGAATAAAATTAGTAACTATAGTAAAGTAAATCTTAAGAAAATAGAAGAAAGAGTATAGAGTTTAGTTAGGATTAATAAAATAATCTCTAAGACTATTAGGATAAATAATAACCCTAGAACTTTAAACTATTAAAGAAAATAAGCTAGTTATAGTAGCTTAGGTAATTTTAATATTAAGAGAAACTACTTACTAAGGAGAAGGAATATATAAATATTATAGTATATAATAATAATTCTAATATATAATAGTAGGAAATATATCTTTAGGAGTATAGTTACTATATAGCTAAAGAAAGGGAGGTTATAAATAAAGATAGTAAGGAAACCCTAGGATAAGAATCTAATTTTATTAAAACTTATTTTATAGAAAATATAGTAAAGAAAATAGATAAAACCACTATAAAGATAGATTTAACTAAGCTAAGATAGCTTATTCTAAGATAAGTAATTAAAGCTATAGTAAGACTATAGGAAGTTAAGTATAATAGAAAATAAGTAAATATATACTTAAAAATCCCTCTTAAATTTAATAATAAAGGTAAGAGTTATTAGATTTACCTTAATTTAGGAATATTATTAATTCTAGTAAATAAAGTATAGCTAGAATAAAATAAGTTAAATATAAAATAAGGAATATAGGAGCCTAAGCCTATATCTAGAGTTAAGTCTACCTTTTATATTATAGAATTAGCTACTTTTAATTTTTATATTCTAAAAATAGCATATAAAACTAAAATCACTAGATATTTTATAGTTATAGTAAATATAATACTAAACCTAGGACTAAAGTTATTACTTAGGATAAATTTCCTTTATAAATATAAAGTAAAGATTAATTTTATTAACTCTAAGGTAGTTTTTAGGTTAGTTTATAGTATAATAATACTAGTAGAGATTTTTTAGCTAGCTAATAAAGTACCTTATTAAAGGGTAGTTACTATATATATAGTAATAATTTTACTAAAAGGAGTTATATATATACTAGTTACTTAGAAGGTAGTATAGAAGAATTAGGAAATAAGTATATACTATATATAGTTATACTTAGAATATTTTCCTAATACTTTATTTAATAAATCTAGCTAAGGTTAGATAATTACTTATAATCTAACTAATAAAACTATTACTATTTATAAGTATAAGAAAGTTATATAATTAATAGTAACTAGTAAAGTTAATACTAACTATCTAGTTAATAATCCTTTAAAGTATTATATTTATTTTAGTAAGGATATTATAGAAAAAACAGGAGATATAGATAAGGATAGTAGTAAATCTAATAAGAAGAAGAATAAGCTTAATCTAAAGAAGGTTAATATAGGAGTGCTATTATATAGGATTTTATATCTAAAGGAAATTCTATATATTATAAACAAATTTAGAGTATAAATTACTAATATTAATTATAACACTATAAGCAAATTTATCTAGCTTATAAATAAATATAATATCTATTATAATAAAGGTATTATCCCTATGCCTAAAGATTAAAAAATATAGATTAATTTAGTTAAGGGATAGTAATATTAAACAAGGCTAATTTAACTATATAGACTAGGAGGGTAGGATATAAATAAACTTAATAAAGTATATAATAAACTTTACCTTAAAGGGAAAATATTATATCTAGATAAGCTAGTAGCTATAGTATATCTAGTGTTTATAGTTTAGTAAGAAACTAGCTAGAAAAGGAAAGAGAGAGTTATAGTTAATATAAGACTGCTTAATAATATAGCTATACTAGATATCTACCCCTTACTAGATTAGAGTAATATCATAAATAATATATATAGTAAGAAGGTTTTTTTACTTTTTAATAGAATAGGATTTTTTCACTAGCTACTAATTAGAAAAAACTACTAAGCTTATATAGTAGTTATATTAAATTAGGGTCTTAAAGCATTAAATATAGCACTAATAGGATTTAAGAATTCTCCTGCTTTTACTTAATAATTTATAGATTAACTCTTTTAGAAGTATAAGCACTTTATTTATATTTATATTAATAATATTATTATATTTTTAAATAGTATTAAGGAGTATTTAGAGCACCTTAATATTATACTTAAGATTCTTAAGGAAAATAGGATAATAATTATAGCTAAAAAGTCTTTTATTAGTTACCTTACTATTTAATTACTTAGTTTTATTATTAATAGTAATAGAATTATTAATATAAATAATAGACTAAAAGCCTTTTAAAAAATAATCTTCCTAACTAATCTATTAAGTCTTAAAACCTTTATTAGCATAGCTAGATTTCTTTATAATAGAATCCTATAGTTTAATATACAAATCTAACTATTATAGGCATAAAAAACAGTATTATTAAAGGAATTTTATAAAAAGAATAATAAAATCACTAGGATCTTAAAGCTAATATAAAAGAGAAAGATATAGTAAAGGATATTTTTACTAACTAAGGAGAAGAAAAAGGCTTTTAAAGATATTAAGGCTTTTTTAAGTAAGAAATAAACCTTATAGTATTATAACCTAAGTAAGCTACTTTTCCTTAAAATTAATATATATAAGGAAGGATTTAGCTTATATACTTTCTAATTATAGAAAGAATAGGATAGTTAAAGTATCCCTAGAAAAGATATTAAGAATAACTAAATATAGCTAATCCTATTTCTTTTAAGGGTAATATTAAGCGTTAAAAATAATATAGTTTAATAAAGGCTAAAGTAGCTATAATTATATAGAGTATTTAAAAGCTATAAAAGATAGTATAATCTAATAATATAGTAGTTAACTTATTAACTAACTATTCTCTAGTAAAGGGAATTATTAAATATATATTATTATCTATAATAAATCTAGATAAAGCTAATCTAAAACTAGCTAAAGTTATAAATTATCTATTATAATTTAATTTAAAGGTAATATATATACTAGGAGTACTAAATATTATACTAGATATACTTTTAAGGCTACCTATAAAGATAACTTATAGGGAAGTAGCGTAGAATAGCTATTATAATAAATTAAACATAAGTATATACTTAGTTACTAAAGAATATATTACTACTATAATTATAGATAATAACCTTAAAGCTAGAATTATATAAGGATATTAGTTTAATTAAAAATTTAGCTAGATTATTACTACTATAAGAATATACTAAGAAAGGTAAGCTTTAAAAAACGCTAGAATTAGACTAAAAATTCCATTATATAGATAGGATTTATATAAGGATAGTCTACTATATTACTATAGTAAGGATAGGTTTTTCTATATCTATATCCTAATAATAGAGGTTAAATCTATACTATAATTAGTTTATAATAAGTAATAGCATTTTAGAATTACTAGGATAGTAGCAAAGCTCTAATTAGTTTATTTTCTATATATAAGTTAATAGATTTATAACTATATAGCCTATTATATAGTGTATTAAGAGAATATAATTAATTATTCTAAGCCACTAGAAGAACTATAACCCTTATAGTTAAAACTAATACCTTTTAATATAATTTTACTTAATTTTATTATAAATATACTAGAAGTTTTAGTGGCTAATATAATATAATAGATAGAAGGGTATATAATATATAACTTATTATATCTAGAAAATTACCTTTTTAGTAAAAGAACTCTTCTAATACTAGGATATATAATATATCTGGTGGAAATCTAGGTAGAATTACTTCTTTATGCTTTATATATTATAGACTAGGGGTTATAAAGATAAATTATTTGTAATAAAGACCTAAAGTTTATATCTAATATATAGAGAGAGATATTTAGGTATATAGGAGTTAAACTACTTATAAGCATAGTATATTACCCTTAAATAGATAGAATAGTAAAGAGAAAAAACTAAATAGTAATAATTATAATATAGTACTATATAGTAATAAATCTAGATATAGTATAGATATTAATACTTCTAGCGCTATAATATTAACTAAATAACACTATAGATATAAGTATAGGGTAGGCTCCTAATAAGCTACTATATAGGTTCTATCCTCTAAGCATTATTAACCTTCTCTCTCTAAATAATATAATTAACACTAGAGCTAGCGTAAATAATATAGTAGTGCTATAAAAGCTATACTAGTATAAGGCTTAATTAGCTATTATAATAGTAGCTACCCTTACTAAGATTTAGTATAATAATTGCTATAAACTAGTTAATATTAATATAGAAGATATAGTTTACCTATAATTATATAAGAGGTATAAATTACCTAGGAAGCCTAAGAAGAAATAGTTACTATAAAAGGTAAGGCTATATAAGGTATTAGAAAAGGTAAACCTATTAGCATATTAATTAGATTTCTCTCTAGATTTATAAGTCTATCTAGTGGTTTCTATAGTATAAATATAGAAGCTAGCTTAAGAAGAGAATCTATTTAGTAAGGAAGAACTAGCTTTACTACTAATTATATTTAATAATCTAGAGGAAGCGAATTATTAGGAAATTAAATAAATCTATAGTTATTATATTAAGATTTTAAAATAAAATAAGACTATAAGAGTAGAATTCCTTATTAAATAGAAGGGATTTATAGCTAAAGATAACTAATAGATAAGTAAAAGAGAAATACAAATTAATATAGCTAAGATAGTAGAAGAATATCTTAAGAAAAACCTAATTAATTAGCAAAAGGAATATATAAAGAAAGGCCTTAATTTACCTATAGAATAGTAATAGTAAAGAAAGAGAGGTAATAGTAAGTGGTTAGATTTAATAAGCTAGATTAAAGCTACTAGACCCTTTTATATATATTACTCTCTTACGCTAACTAGAAAAGGGCCCTCTTACTTAATTCTTATATTATCCCTAAAATTACTATAAGCTTAGTATAGTTAAATCTAGTAAGAGCATAGTTAAATTTATTTTTAACCCTATTTTTGCTTTATAGTACCTAATTCTAAGGATAATATTATAAATAATAGGGAGTTCTAAAAACTATAGTATATAAAACTAAACTAGCTATAAGAAATATAGAATTATAATAATTATAAGAAATACTAAGTAAAAAATAAAACTATTATACTAGAATTTAAATATAAGTATTATAAATAATATATAACTTTATACTATAATTAAGAAGCTATACTAGATTTTATTCTTTTTAATAATAAAGTGTATATATATAACTAAATACTTTATAAGTAAATATAGGCAGTATATCTATATATTTAAGTACTAGCTATAATAGAATAAAATTAAATATTAGGGAAGCTTATAGTTACTAACTTAGTATAGTAATAATCTATAACTAATAAGGAAAGAGTTAAATATATTTACTAAGTTAAAAAGTTTTAGTAAAATTAGGAACTATAACTTATTATAAAGAGGTAAAGTTTTATAAACGCTATTTAAGTTAGGTAAAATAATATAATTAGCTATAAAAATATTTATACCTAATATAATAAATTACATAATTATAGTAGTAGTAGTATTTAGACTAACTAAGAATAAGATAAAATAAAGTAAATATACTATTATAATTAATAAAGGGGTATAATAAAAATGCTAAGTAAGTAGCTAAAGTTATTTAAAAGATAGTTAAGACTAAGGAGTAAGGTAATAATAATAATTATATAAGCATAGCAATAGATCTAGATAAAGAGTAGTAAAAGCGTAAATAAGTAATAAAAGAATTAATTAAAGATAATTATATAAGAGCTATAAGAAAAGAGTAGTTAAAGTAAGTAAAAGTAAAGTTAAAAGATAATAAATCTATTAGTATACTAAATAGAGAAGATATTAAGATAGTAAGAGTTAATCTAATATAGTTAGGGGTAGAATCTTTTAAACTAGAATTAGAATCCCTTGAAGTAGAATTAGAACCTAAAATTAATAAGGATAGTGGTTTTAAAAGCAAAAATAATAAGAATATTAGTAAGATACCTATAGAATTCCGTATTAGGCTATTATAGGTTTATAAATAAATAGTAAAGCTTAACTTTAAGCTATTATTTCTTAGATTTAGAAAGCTAGGATCTAGGACTAATACTTAAATACTAATACCTAACATTAGCGTAGTAGTATATAAGCAGAGTATTGTTTGTAGTTAGTGTAGTGTGATTTGTAGTTTTTACATTTAATTTTATATCTAGGTTATTGATTTTTATAATTTTTTTAGTATCATTGGTTATAGCCAATGTATCTAATTTATTACAACATATAATTATTACTAGCAATACCTAGCTAGTAAAACAATTAATAACTAAATTCTTATAGCTATAATAATAAATAAGCTCTAAGGTTATAAATATAGGGGGCTGTGAGGTTAGAGCAAAGTTTGCAATAAACTTTATAGCTATGTTAGCGTAAGAGTTATAATTCATGACTGCAGTTAAACTTAAATTCGTTTAAGTTTTGCTTATAGTATAAATTAACGTAATTCCCCCTTCCTCTATAACTATGTTTTTTCTATCTCTCTCACTTATGCTTTAAAGCTCCGAGGCAAACCAAACATAACTTATCCTCACTTATCTCTAATTTAATTCAAATCGCTAGGTAGGTTCTATATTACTAATTAACTAATTAACCCCTAACTAATCAGATAATAGCATAGCTAAGGGTAACTAAAAGCTAGGGGTAATAACCACTAGGCTACAGAACCTTTAGGCTATTTAAAAAGCTAATAAAAATCCTAATCAAAAGGAAATCAAGAAAACCGAAGAAAATATAGAGGAATTTAAGAAAAGTAAGAATAAGAAGGGGAATAAAAGACTAGAGAAAAAGGCTTATATCTAGCTTATAATAAGAGATACTATTCTATAAATTACATAATCTTATAGAGATAAATCCAAAGAAAAATACTCTTTATAAATGTGGATCTAAAAGTGGACCGTTTAGCCGTAAATTAGAAACACTACATTTGTAGTGTATTTTTAGTACTAAAATGTAGTGAAATGTAGTTTTTCTAATGTACAGGCGTTAGACCCACTTTTATATATAACTACATTGTAGTTTTTTAGTTATCTATCTAAAAAAAGAAGTTTTATATCTCTATCTATTTTCTAAGATTAGATATATATTATTTGTTAAAAAGAAAATACACTACAAATCAATTGTAGTGCAATACTCTGTATATAAGAGAGTAATAAAGGAGTTTAATACTAAATATAAAGAAAAAAGTATTAAAGGAGTTAACTTTAGTAAATTTAGATATACTAAAGTAAGCTATAAAAATAGTAATTAGGATATGAAATATATAATATAGGCCTATATATATAAATTCGCTCTTAAAGGGGCTATAATAGTATTTAATAGTTTAGAAGTTAACTTAAAGAATATATATTTTATATTATAGTAAAATATAGTAATATAAATTTTTACTATATTTAAGGAATAAAAGGCTATATTAATTATAAAGTAAGTAGTAGTAAAATAAGTAAGAAAGACTATACTCTAAACTACTATTAATATAATAGAGTATAAAGTAACTTAAAGAGTAAAGAACTAGGTAAAAATAGTAGTAATAGCTTTCTATAGTAATATAATAGTTAAATATAGATAGTAAATAGCTACTTATAATAGTATATTATCTTTACTATTATAAGCTAATCTTTTAGCTCTTTATTTTATAAATAAATATAGTATAGTAAATACTATAATTATAGGTATATTAGCTAGTATTAGATAAGTGGATTTACTTTATATTAGTATAGAAAAGGAGTTAGTATAAAGATTATCTAAATCTAAGTAAGATAAAGAGAGAAGTAAATAATATAAAAAGAGTAAGATTAATAACCTAGTTAATTAAGTTAATAGAGTAAAAAAGGATTTTAATATAGTTAAAAAGTAAGTAAAAATAGTATATATAGTTACTAAAGACTTATTAAAGAGTATCTATAAATTAATAGAATTAATAGAAAAGGAGTTAGAAAGTTTTAGGAATAAGTTTAAATAAATTACTAATATATTAATGGCCTAGAAAGAGAAGATTATAAACCTTAAGTTAGGCAGAATATCTATTAATATTAATAAATAACTTAATGTTTTAAAATAGGATATAGTTAAGAGAATTAAATTTAAAAGGAAAATAGTAGAATTAGTAACTATAATAATAAAGATAGTAAATAAAATAGAAGCTTAGGAGATAAAAATTAAGAATCTTATAAATAAGTAAAAAAGGTTTAGAGAGAATATAAAGAAAACAAAAGTAGCTCTAGTAAGGCTAATTCTAATAATTAGAACCCTAGAGATATAGAACTAGGTAATGCTAACTCTAGAGACACTAGTGTGTATAATACTAGCTTTAGTAATATTAGCTTTAGGTAAAACTAATAAGTATTAAGGTAAATTATATTAGGGAACACTAAAAATAAGCAATAAGTAACCCTATAGTAGGATAGGACCTTTAGTAATACTAAGCAAAAAGCCTAAATTACTAGAAAAGCCTAGTCTAAAGGTAGCTTAGATAGATACTTAATAAATAACGCTAGATATGCTTATAGAATAGGAACTAAGGGAGATATTACTAGTATTATTAGGAAAATAGATAATAAGGATATTAAGATAGATAGTATCCCTAATTATATATATACTAACTACTAATATAATTAAGCTATAAATTAAGGAGGATATATTTGCTAGATTACTAGATTAAAGAAATAAATTTAGATATTAAGGTATAGAGTTAGAATATAGTGTATAGTAAGGAAGGAAGCTAGGATTTAGACTAAGTATAAAATTAAAATAAACAAAGACATAAAGAAATTTAATATTTTACTAAAAGGAAATAATAAAATATAGTAAAGATTAAGTATTTAATATTAGATAGGGAGAATGTATTATTTAATATAATAATTTTATAAGTATAATTAAGGGATAAAAGTTACTAAGAAATTACTATAGAGTTAGGTAAACCTATATAAGAGGAGTTATAAATATAGTAATAGATATACTAAGTCTGTTTTTCCTTTATGTAATTTTAATAGATAATTTTTTTTTATAAGCTTAGCTAGATAAAGGCTAAATCTAGTTATAGCTTAAGTAATAATAACTAGGATAGTTATCTTTTTAGCATGCCTAGCACTTATTATATAGCGGAATATAAGGGTGGCTAATATAAGGCTAGATTTAGACTTTATAAGTAGAGAATTAACTTACTTCTAATATCTTACTATATCCCTAATAGTAGCTTATATAAGTGAACCTAGTATGACTTTATAACTGCAAATCCGTTAGCCCCTATGACGGATTCGCCCCTTATCGTGCCAAACCTGCACGTAACATTTAGGATATTTAGTTAATTATTAATCTTATTATCTATTATAAGAAAACTAACTAAACAACCAAATCTATTGCTATAAGGTATTTTATTTAAACCTAATATTAAACATAACCCTTAGCTAAGCTAGCTAACTTATATAACCTTACCTTTCTACCTCTTTTCTCTCTTCTTTATAATTATTTACTATAACTATCTTTACTTCTCTATATTTTATATATAGTTAAGTTGTTTCTAAGTCTACGCTATCTTTATTACCTATTCTTTTCCCTTCTTTTACCTTTTTCTATTGTTTTTGTTATTTCCCTCTATTTATCCTATTTATCCTATTTATCCCTTATAATTAATAAGGAAACGCTACCCTATTATTATACTGCCCTTTGGATTATTCCGTTTATTTAGTTTATGTTATTTAATAGGAGCCCTAGGCTCTATTATATTAATTATATCCCTTTTATTCTATTTTCCTTAATTCTATCAATTTACTATTAGCAAAGATTAAACCTCTCTTACTAAAAGAAATAGAATTAGATATTAGATAATTAATAAGAAGCACTTCTTACCTTACTTTCCCTAATACTAAGGTACCTTAAGGGTCTTTAGTAATAGGCTAATAGCCCTTGAAGAACTATAAAAGAATAGTTTACTAAGGTAACTATAGCTATTTTTATTTATACTTATAAAGAATTAGAAAGAACTTACCTAACTAAACCTAGAGACTACTATATAGCTTAAGCTTAATAACTAGATTATAAGGTTTATTTACCCTCCTAAGCACGAGGTAAAACTGCTTAGTATTTTACAGCCTAATGCCCTATTCTTTTATCTTCTTCTTATTTACCTTATAAATCTTATTATTTATATTACCTTTACTTTTTAGTATTTTTTCCCTTATAGTATAAATACTATTAATTATCTTTAGGTTAGATTTATCTTTACTTCCCTTCCCTTTACTTTACTTTTCTTTTCTTTTACTATATTATTTAATATTTTAAATAAGGTAGTATTCTTTTTATTACCCTTAGCTATGCTATTATCTAATTAGTTAGGGGTTAATTAGTTAATTAGTAATATAGAACTTACCTAGTAATTTAAATTAAATTAGAGATAAGTAAGGATAAGTTATATTTAGTTTACCTTAGAGCTTTAAAGCATAAGTAATAAGCTATAAGATAGAAAAGATATAAAGAGATAGAATAAATATAGTTATAAAGGAAAGGGGAATTATATTAATTTATACTATAAGTAAAACTTAAATAAATTTAAGTTTAACTTTAATTATAAATTATAACTATATCTTATGCTAATATAACTATAAAGTTTATTATAAACTTTACTTTAACTTTATAGCCTCTTATATTTATAACCTTAGAGCTTATTTATTACTATAGCTATAAGAATTTAGTTATTAATTATTTTCCTAGCTAGGTATTGCTAGTAATAATTGTGTGTTGTAATAAATTAGATGCATTGGCTATAACCAATGATACTAAAAAAAATTATAAAAATCAATAATTATAAGGTATAATTTAAAAGTGGGCCCTAGTCTTATTTATAAATAGGTTAAACTTATTTATTATAGCTTAACTAAGCTATATAGGCTAATTAAAAATAATACTATTAAGAATCTATTAATATATTATAAATATTAGTCTATTATATTCTTTCTTTATATATTATAGTAATTAGATATATAGAGTTACTATATATAACTTCTTAAAGCTTTAGAATTATAAAGCTTAAAGTAATATTTAATTAGTTTAAATATTAAATAAATAGTTTAAGCTTTTTTTAAGTTCTTATTATATTAATAATAATATTTAGGTACTAAGTATATATTTTATTAACTTCTATATATTTATTTAGATTTCTTAATTAATTTTATTATATTAATTTAGGGTACTTTTTACTTAAAATAATAATAATAAAATATAAAAATATAAAATAATTAATAGTAATAGTAAATAAAATAATAAGAAGGTTTTTATTAAAGTTATATTAGTAAAATAAAGTATTAAGTATAATAGTATTATTAAAAAGTTATAATATTATATATAACCTTAGTTATAGTGAATTCCTTAAAATTAGTAAATCTTATAAATTATATAACTAATTAGGTAAAATAGGTAATAATAAAAGCTTCTATATAACTAGCCTTTATTTAATTCTTATAATAACCTTATATAATAAAAAGGCCCACTTTTTTTTCTAGCTAACACTATATTTGTAGTTTTTATAGTGTAGTGTAGTTAGTGTAGTTAGTAACTACACTAACTATAAAAAAAAAAAACTATACTACACTAACTACACTATAAATACAAGATTTTCCCAAAAACTACACTAAGTACACTACAAACAATACTCTAGTTCTATGTAACTAATTAACTAATTAACCCCTAACTAGAGCTTTGCACTACACTACACTACACACTATACTATAAGGAAATTTTTTCACTACACTACACTACATGTAGTATTTTGTAGTATTTTGTAGTATTTATAATTTTTAGTAATATAATAGCTTATAATAGCTTACAATAGCTTATAATAGCTTATAATAGCTTATAATAGCTTATAATAGCTTAAAATAGCTTATAATAGCTTATAATAGCTTACAAATTTGTTAGCTATTAGTATTACTATGTTAGCTAGTATCTCTTTTAAGTAAAAATAGCTATAGATAAGTTACTAATGGTTTCAAAGACCCACTTTTATTAAACTCTCTCTTTTTCACTAAAAATTAAATATCTTAGTAAGAAAGCTATAGATAAGCTACTAATAGTTCTAAGGACCCACTTTTAGACCCACTTTTAACCCTAGTTTTAGAAAAAGCCTTATAACTAAGTAAGGAAGCTAAGGATAATATATTATTAAGCTTCCTTTTAAAGCTTATTTTTTAATATCTTATATATTAAGGAAAATATATTATATATGTATTTTATATCTATTATTAAATCTTAAAGTTCTTTTCTAGTAGTTTTTCTTGTAGTTCTTCTTATAGTTTATACTTTTTCTTTAGCTTAAAAAACCTTAAAATTGAAATAATTATTTATAATTATAATTAAATAGCTATATAGCTAGGGATTTCTTTATTATATAAATTTAAATAATTTCTTTATAATAAAATACTTATATATATAAATATATTTTTATTAGAGTTATAGTCTTATTTATATATAATAAAAAAATAATTTCATTAGGGTAATTATTATATTTTAAGTAAAAAAGTATATTAAAACGCATAGTAAATCTATTAAAAAAGATATAAAAGTAAAAAGACTATTTAAATATAGAGAAAAAGAAAGGATATTATAAGGTCTTACTTATAAAACTATATATACCCTATATACTAATTAATAACTAATAATCTAAAACCAAGAAAGTTAAATAAATTTATAACTAAATAACTAAATTATAATAGAAAAAGAGGCTAATATTAAATTAATAGAGAAAGATCTAAGGAATATTATAAGATATTAATATACCCCACTTTTATTTTCAGACTTACACTACATACTACACTACACTAAGATTTACTACACTACACACTACAAGGAAAGTCAAAATACTACATTTACTACACTACATGTAAAGGTCTGCCCCTAACTAATTAGATAATAGCATGGCTAAGGGTAACTAAAAGCTAGGGGCAATAACCACTAGGCTATAGAACCTTTAGGCTATCCAAAAAGCTAACAAAATCCTAATTAAAAGGAAATCAAGAAAACCAAAGAAAATATAAAGGAATTTAAGAAAAGTAAGAATAAGAAAGGGAATAAAAAACTAGAGAAAAAGGCTAGATATTTAGAAAAGATGTTAAAAAACATAGAACTTTAATCATTTAAGCAGTTTTACCTCGTGCTTAGGAGGGGGTAGCTAATAGTTATAAGGACTTACTTATAGACTCACTTTTATTAAAATTGCCTCTCTTTAAGTAAAAATCATAAATCTAAGCAAGAAAGCTATAGATTAGTAACTAATAGTTATAAGGGCTTACTTTTTAGGCTTACTTTTTACTTAGATTCTATATATATATTATTTACGCTAGATAGCTCTATAGGCAGCTATCACTAGTACTCCTGCTACTAAGTTAAAAGGGAAAACCCTATACTAGGAAGAAAAAACCCCCTTATGTCTGTGTTTAGGCTAGCGCTAGCCTTATAACAGGTCTACGCTGCTTAGTGTGTGGCTTATTATAAGTGTTTATTACTAGCTTACACTAGCTTTATCCTATTAATAAGAAAAAGAAAGGAAAGTACAATAAATACATAGAGTAAGTATTCTTAGGCCCTTTCTAACCCTATTCTAGTGTAATAATAAGCCTATTCTAAGTCCTTTTGCTTTAGGCTAGGGCAAAGTAAATCCAGGTTTATAATATTAATTCACTTTTTATTTACTTTTATACTAACTCTTCTATAGCTTTACTTTTTAGCTATCTTTAGCTTACTCCTACCTTATAAGTCTAATAAAGTCTAAGTACTTAGTTTTATTTAGTTATTCTAGGGGGAGGGTATTTATAGTCCTAGACTAGTGTAGTCCTAGGTTAAATCTATTTATATATTATTAGAGTTATTAATTATATTATGCTTTGTTTTTTAAGTAAGTTATCTAAATAATTCCCCCTCCCTCTCTATAAGTATAAAAGAGAGCTCTCCCTTCCTTAGGGCCCTAGTCTTTTTCTTCTCTTTATATTAAACTTCCTATAGATTCTTCTCTTATCTTTAGCTACTTAAGGCTATTCTAGGCTAAAGTTAGATTATTTACTAATATTTATTATAGATTAAAAGCAAATCTAGCATAATAGCGCTAGAGACTATAAGTTCTCTAGTGTTACTATATATCTAGCTCTAACTTACTTAGGAACCCGCTAGATATAAGGACTTCCTAAGGAAGTCTATAATCACTAAGTAATATATATAGGTTAAGGAAAAAGGTCTCTCTATAAGTTATATTTGCCTTTATTCTAGGCCTGCTTTACTACTAATTTATACTAGCTTAGTAAACTAAGAGATATTTAGTGTATTTCTTATAAATCCTACTTAGTTTAGTATCCTAGGTATTAGTGCTATATTATTATTAGTAGGTTAGTCCTTTTCTAGCTTAGTAGTAAGGCTAACTTACTAGGTAAGGGTAGCTACTAATATATGTTTTAACTATTAGGTTTAAAATTATTAATATTACTAGGTAGTAATTACTTTTATTTTAACTTAGGTCTATATCTAATTCGCCTAGTTTTAGCTAAATTTATCTACTTAGTAAAATAAGCACTAGTAACTAGTAAAATCCTAGGCTTTTATAGGTAGTAAAGGTAATATAAGTTTACTCTAGCTTAGTAATAGATTTATTCTAGCTCTAATTTCCTTCTTAAGAAGTCCTAGATAGCTTCTAGGATTAGGTCTAGGATTAGGTTAAGAAACTCTATACTAGTAATTAAGTAAAGAAGAAATAGAGTACCTTAGTAGTAGGCCTAGACTAGGCTAGTTTTACTAAGGAATAATATACTAAGCTTATCTTTTAGCTTATATACCTTAATATATATATAGTAGAGATAAACTATCTTTTACTTATTACTATCCTTATAAAGGGTTATAATAAGGTAGTAAAGGGTATAATTCCTATCCCTAAGAAGAAATAAGGTAGTGATTTAATTTTAGTTTAAAGTAAGGGTAATAGTAGGTTAGTAAGATATAGATACCTAGAGTTTATAGTTAAAATTAATCTAATAACTATTCTAGATATTAATATTCTCTATTATAACTATAAAATTAGGTTTACTTCTAGTTTACTAGTGCTCCTATATTACCTAATCTATCTCTTATTCTATATCTATATTTAGGTGGTTTTCTATCTATCCCTAGAATTAACCTAGATTCTCTAGCCTTTTAAGCTATTTTATAGCTAGCTTTTACACTAATAAGTAGTATTAGAGTCTTCTTATACCTAGGAACTATTTAGCTAGGAATCTTGCTTTTAGAGAATTATTTAGGGCTAGCCTTACTTCCTATATATTAGTAAGCTAATATTATTAGGGCTATCTATAGTTATATTTACTATAGTTAACTAATATATAGTATTAGTTCTTTACTACCTAACTATAGCTATATAGGGGTAAAACCACCCTAGGAACCTTTCTTTAGAATAGGAACTTATTTAGGCCTTGCTTCCTTATTTATAGTTAGTTAATTATTAAGAAGATATATTTATCTAGTTCTATATAGAATTTCTAGATTTCCTTTAGGTTATAAGTAAGTAAGTAGTCCTTAGTTAGCTCTCTAATATGTCTGCTCTAGGTTAGCCTTTCTTTATTATGCTAGTCTTTCTATTATCTTTTCTATTCCTTATGTAAATCTATATCTAGCTTATTATTAATAGGTAAGGGTCTTTTTCTATAGTACAGTACTATTACTACTAAGTTAGCTATAGTATAAATCTTTTTTATAATCTTACTATTTATAATTCTATTCTTAAACTTTTACTTTATCTTATTTAAATAAAGGTTAAGAGGGGGGGATATAAGTCTTAACCTTTAGTTATATAATAGGTATAGCTTTAAACGCCCCTATAATAATCTAGAGGTAGGCTAATTAGTTTACTATAAAGCTTTTTACTACTTCTCTTAGTTTTCCTCCCTTCTCAGTAAGGGTATAGTAAGCACTTACCCTATAGGTAAGAATAGGTTAAATTACCTATATATATAGGAGTCTAGTATCTCTAAAGCTATATCCCTATACTAATGCTACTAGCTTAGAGAGTATAAGCTATTACTAAGCAAATTTTCCTTTAAGAATATTCCTATAGGCACTCTAGTTAAGTTTTTTATTAATCTATACTCTAAGAAATCTATATAATTCTATAGGAACTATTTTCTCTATTCTAAGTTAGACCCTAGTCTAAGAAGGTCTATAAAACTTACTAAAGTATATTAGTTTAGTCTTAGCTAGGTTAAACTTAACTCTTGCTTACTTTACCTATTCCTTATAGATTTTCTATATAGCTTTAAGTCTTTTCTAAGTCTAGGTAATATTTTTACTAAAGGCTACTATATTTATATTATTTATAAATCCTATAGCTACTATACCTAGGATAGCCTAAAGGTAAATATAGAGTTCTACTAAATAAAGTAAGAAAAGGATTAGAAAGAGGGGTAAGCCTTATAGGGTACTAGCCTTAATTATAAATAGTCTTAAGAGTTCTTTATTAAAGCTAAGCTAGCTTATTCTATCTATAAGGAAGCTTTATATTACTATTATTAGCTATTATAAAACTCCTATCTTAATAAGTAAGTAGATTAGGTATAGGTAGCTAATACTATTAAATACTAATAATATATCTATTTACACTAATAAGGCAATACTACCCCTTCCCTAGGCCTCTCTAACACACTCTATAAGGACTTTTATTATAGTTTCTATTAACCTATTTACTCTATTACTTATCTAGAGTTTAGGAAGTAGCCCTTCTGCCTTAGTAAAGGCTATAAGTTACTTTATAATTACTACTTCTATAATCTCTCCTACTATATTAAGTAATAATATTAGCCTCTATATATTAGCTTTCCTTATTTCCTTAGTAGTTTTACTAGGTTTCTTAATTACTATTACTCTTATAGTTTAGAAGTAAGCTAGGAAGTAGCTTATTTCTAGGACTATGTTTAGGAGCTAGGCTATAGTATCTTTAGCTAGGTCTTTATAAGCTTTAATAAGGCTTGCTAGGAGCTTATTATTTCCTAGTGCCTTCTAGCTAGCTATATTTACTAGGATATTATTAATCTCCCCTTATCTAAATTATTCTTTAGCTAGGAATAGTGTGTTTTCTAGCTCTAGGGATAAGAGGTCTAGTATATATAAGAGGTTTACTATTAGTTTAGGGAAGAATCTTTACGCTAGTATACTAGCTTTATTATTATATATAGTAGCTAGATTAGGGTTATTTTTGCCTCTTTTTAGCTTAGGGAGTCTAGGGAGCTCTAGTAAGGCCTAGCTTTAAAGCTAGGCTTATCTCTTAAGCCTCTATAATTCTCTATCTTTTTCCTCTATATTAGCCTTTTATAGGGTATCTCTCTATATATTTATTTTCTTTTCTCTAATAATATATTCTTAATCCTTATTTACCTTAGTATAGGCTTACTAATTTATATTAGTTCTCTAGTATCTTTATTATCTCTTAGCTTACCTTACCTTACTAACTAACTCTTATGCTTTCCTTAATTACTATACCTCTAGGCTAGGGAGTTCTTAAGGCTTCTTTAAAACTACTTTATCTATAATCTATTATAAACTTATAATAAGCTAGGTTATATAATTATTAATTCCCTCTTTATTATAGGGGTCTAGTGTGTTTTTAGGGTAAAGCCTAATTATAGCCTTTGCCTTTATATATAGTTTATTTATAGCTCCTTATATATATCTAAGGGCTTAGGGGGTGGCTTCCTATCTCTTATTAAAGATACTAATTAGCTATAGAATATAGTTAAAACTAGTAAGGTCTTTAGTGCTATTATAGTAAACTCTAATATCTAGCGTAGCCTACACTAGGTTAATAGTACTATCTCTATTATCTTTATACTATCTTATAGGTTTACTCTAAGGTATAATAAGTCTAAGCCTTTACTAGCTTATAAACTCTAGTAATTTATTTACTTTATTAGTTATTCTATCTAGCTTATCCTAAAGAGGGTGCTTTTAGTTAAAGTTACTAATAAATATGCTTTAGTTATAAGGCTTCTCTAAGTTAATTATATAGATAAGGGTATTCTAGTTATTACTATATCCCTCTAAATAAAGAGAGTAAATATTAACTTCTTATAGTTTTACTAGTAACTAGTTAGTTTCTCCCTAGGCTAATTATAATCCTATACTATGTTTCTTATTTATATATACTATATTATATCTATTATAGTATATAAGTTAGAACTAGGCTAGGCCTAGCGCTAGGGGCTATAGGTTTTTTATATATTTCTATTCTTAGATTATAATTATATCTATATTAGTCTAGTAATAAAGCACTATATATATTAGTTTATTCTTCTTATTTATATTCTAGAAAAGGACCTATAGTATTATTATATTAGTTAGGGGGGTTATTAGTTACTACTATCTTATATTAGCTTTATACTAGCTCTAAGTTACTCTATATACTATCTAATACTTCCTAATCCTAGTTATTTAGCGCTATATTCTATATTTATAGAATATCCTCTTTTTCTAGTAACTATAGTAATAGGTTCTAAGGCTATACTAGATCTTTTATAGGGTAAGGTTAGGCTTTTACTTAGGGAGTAAGTAATAAAGTAAGAAAGTTATTTAAGATATCTTACTTTAGTAGTATTTTACTTCTTTTTTAGGATAGGGTAGTCTCTTAACTAGGCTAGGTATAGTCTAGAGTATAGGATATAGTTTTCTTTTACTTATCTATCTTTTATTAGGTAGGAGGACTCTTTATCCTTATAATAGCTAGCACTATACTTACTATACCTTAGGGCTACCTTATAGAACTGTTATAGACTGGCCCCTAGGCAGCTACGATAGAGCGTTAATATAATATTAAGAAACTTAAGGAGGGAAGAAGGAAAGGTAAAAGACGTATTCTTACTAATACCTCTTATACCCCCTAACTACCTTATATTAGCCCCCTTTTTATATCCTTACTAGCTTAAAACTATCCTTACTTATATATACTATAGTAAATACTTAGGCAAAGCCTAAGCCCTTTATATATACCCTTACTCCTTCTCCTCCTAATAAACCTTAACTATAGTCTCTTTATAAATATATAAGTTATATCTAGCTTAGTAGTGTATTATTACCTTCTTATAGCTATTATCTAATTAAGTTATATATAAAGTATTGCCCCCTTAATATATAATAAGTGCTACTAATTAGTAGCTAGTATTTAATAATATATATAGATATATTCCTCTAACCTTACCTTATTAGTATAATAACCCCTAGCCTTACCCTTACTTATTTATAACTTATCTACCCTAGGTAAAATCCCTTACCTAGAATCTCTTATTTATTTTCCTTATATAACCTTACCTTCCTTATATAACCCCCTTTATTAACTATTATAATTGTATTACTCTCTCTTACCTTATTATTTTAAACACTCTTTATTCCCTTATTAGACTCTTACTAAATATAGCTTAGTATAGCTCCTCTAGTTATATCCTACCCTATATTATAGTAGCCCCTATTATACTAACTATATAAGCTATTAGTAAGTTTCTTATAAAGAGAAACTTAGATAATAAGAAGTATATTACTTCTAAGTTAGTGTTTAGACCTTATAGCCTATATATTAAGAGATACCTTACTATAGGTATTTTAGATTATTATACCCCTAAGAGCAAAAAGTCTTACCCCCTATATTAGTAAAACTATATAACCTATATCTAGCTAACTAGGTTTCTATTTGCTAACCCTTAACTCTAATATTATCTAAAGGATATTAAAGCTATAATTACTTTAGGTATATATATATATTATTACCCCTAGTATTGCTAAGACTATAATAATAAAAAAGAAAATACTAATACTCTCCTAAAGTTTCTATGCCCTTATTAGCTAATAGACTACTTTTCTAAACTAAGCCTAGTTTAATCTAATACTAGTTTATTTAGCCCTTAGGCTACCCCTATTTACTAACTCCCTTATTATAAATATAAATAAACTTAATATTATCCTATATACTAATAGTAATCCCTTAGGTAAGTATAGTATAGGAAACTTTATATAGTAAGTTACTAGTATTTTATTCTAATAAAACTAGTAGCTTATAGGTAGTATAAACACTATATATTAAGAATATTATAACTAGTCTATACTTATCCTTAAGGTACTCTTACCTTACTACTATAGTAGTAACTAAAGCTATATATACTATATTAAATCTAGTAATAAATTACCTTCTTATTACTACTAGGAACACTCTTAACTTAGGACTAAATCTAGTCTTATTAACTATTACACTAACTATACCCTAGGTAATTATTCCTAAGCTATTACTAATACTTAGCCTCCCCCCCTTATAGGTAAATATACCCTAGCTACTAGTTATACCCTAGCTATATTTACTATTTAGCTTCTCTCTCTTACTAGTAAATATTCTAAGAGTATAGCTGTTAGGAGCGCAGAGGTCAGAGACAGGACGTTTATTAGAGCGAATCTTTAGAGAACCTTTAGGCCACGTGAATAATAAAGAGGCTAGCTAGCTATAAGATAGCTATGTGCTTATAGAGTAAGGTATTTATTAAAAACTATATATATTATTAGTACTAGGTTAGAGATTAAAACCTTTATATACCTACCCCTAGCTAGTATTTTCCTAGTAGTAACTATAAGAATCTTAGCTATTACTTTATTTATTTAACCTTATAAATAAGCTATAATAAATTAATCTCTTTAAAACCCTTTTAGGGATATAAACTATTAGCTAGATTATTATATAGCTAATACTCTAAAGATTTATATAAAATATACTAGTACCTTATAATAATAAAGCTATAAATAATTAAAAAGGTAAAGAACCCTTATAATCTAGAACTATAGATAATAATAAGGTATAGTAAACGCTACCTAATCCTAATCTAGGTAAAGGTATAGATAATATAAATAACCTAGATAAAGTGTTATAAAGATACTATAAGGTTATATAAGCTAAGCTATATTACTATTAGAAAATATAGGAGATTCTATAAATAAAGGTATAGATTAAAGAGCTTAAGGTAAATCTAGGATTAGCTAGACTTTCTTTAGGACTTATAATTACCCCTTAAACTTTAGCTATAGTTTTACTAGTAGTTTATAGTAACTTAGTAGTAATTATATAGTAAAATAGTCTTATTAAGATATAGATAAAAATACCTATATATAAAGGGGATATATATAAGAACCTATAGAATTTCCTAGTAAATTTAGATATATTATTTAAATTAGACTACTATACCTTTAAGGATAATACTACTAAGGTAGTATATATAAGTAGCTACCTAGCTAATAATATAAAGTAATAATAAATATATTATATAGCTATAAATAGGTAAATAAATTACTTATTATTTATATAGGTAGGTTTTCTAGAATAGCTAAAAACTAGAATAATAAATAAGAGTATAAGATACTTAGAAGCAATAAGAACACTACTAAATCTTAGGTAAAAAAGTAACTAATTATTTTAAGCCTTTATAAAAGCTTAGACTAAGGTAAAAGCTAAGTTACTTAAAGTAATCCCTATATATCTATAAATTACTATTTTTCTAAATAGCTTAAATAATACTATAAGAAAGTAAATAATTAGCTAAGAGATTCTAATAACTTAGAGCTAGTTATAAGGCTAGGGTAAGAAAGTAAAGGTTATAATAAGTTTAGGCTAAAGTAATAAAAAAAGTTAAGACCTTAAAAGAAAGAGATAATACTTTATATTACTTATAAATAAAGTATAGTAATAAAGTAAAGATTAAGTAAAAAAGCTATTTCTAGTGTGCTATAAATATAGAAAGCCTAGATATACTATACTAGCTTATTAAATACTAGACTATTTTACCTATAAAAGTAATAGGTATATAACTAAGAGGTATAGTAAAAGTAATAATAAAGCTATATTACCTAATATAATACTAGTTTAAATAGTATAGACCTAGGAATATAATCTTACTATAGAATACCCTATAGATAATAGAATAAGAATATAGGTATCTTTATAATAAGATAACTAGTGATTAGCTATAAAAGCACTATTTAATATAAGTATATAGTTCTTAATAATTTATCCTAAATTATTATTAAAAAAGGATTAGAAGAATATAATCTAATCAGACTAAGTACTAGAAAGTATAAGCTAAAAAGAGATTCTATATTAAGGGATCTTAAAAATATTAATAAAAGTAAAAGATAGTATAGGATTTATAAAAGTCTATTAAGTTAGCTACTATATTACTAATATAAGTAAAGGGATAATACTAGGTATAGATTAAACTAAAGAATATTTACCTATAATTATATATTAGGATTAGGGATTTTAAAGATATCTAGTAACTATAAAATACCTCTCCTTTATTTATAGGAAGTAGTAAATATATAAGGAGAAAAAATAAGTAGCGGTTTTATTACTATTTAGGGTAATAAAGATTAGGCTAAGTATTCTAAAAAATAAAAATTAGAAAGAAAAGGGTAAGGACTAATTAGAGAACCTAGTAGTAATAAAAGTATAATTAAATAGTAAAGTAGCTATATAGTTACTAAAATATACTTATTAGTAGTAAAAAAGCAAAGGTATTATAGTTATACTAATTTTAGAAAGCATAAGTAGTAAATAAGCTATATTAAATTAAGGTATAAGTACCTAATGCCCTATACTAATAATTATAAAGAAATATATAGAGTTTATAAATATTTTTTCTAAAAAGCTAGTAAGTAAGCTTTCTAAACTAGGGGGCTATACTTATATAATTAAATTAGAAAAAGGGAAAACACTACCTTAGGGGCTTATATATAATTTAGCTAAAAAGGAGCTATTAGTTCTTAGAGAGTACCTTATAAGTATATAGCTTAAAGGGTAAATTAGAAAATTAGTTAGCCTAGCTAAAGCCCTAATTTTATTTATTCTAAAGAAAGGAGGGAAATTAAGGCTTTATATAGATTATAGGGGCTTAAATAAGATTATAATTAAGGATAAGGCCTTTTTACTCTTTATTACTAAAATTCTTAATTAATTAATAAGTATATTTATTTTTATAGTTCTTAATCTAAAAGATATATACTACTAGCTATATATTTACTTAGATAATAAGTAAAAGATAGCCTTTTATTATTACTATAGCTACTTTAAATATCTTATAATACTATTTAAACTAGTTAATACACTAGTAATCTTTTAGGAGTATATTAATAATACTCTTAAAGGACTTATTAATAAGACCTATATTATTTACCTAGATAATACGCTAATATATAGTAGTATAGTTAAGGAGTATATAGAATATATTAAATAAATTCTATATAGGCTTAGGGATATAAGTCTTTTTATTAACCTTAAGAAATATTAATTTTTAGTTAAGGAAGTTAAATTCTTAGGCTTTAAGATATTAGCAAAAGGTATTATAATAGACCTAGTAAGAGTTAAGGTAATTATAACCTAGCTAATACTATATAGTATCTTTAATATTTAGTTATTCCTTAGTTTTACTAGATTTTATTACTATTTTATTAAATAGTATAGTAAAGTTATTATTCTATTAATAGATTACCTTAGAGAATAGTAACTAGTAATATTTAACCTAGAACTCTATAAGTTAGTAGTATTTAAAGAACTTTAATAAAAATTTTAAGAAGCGCTAATCTTAGTGCATTTTAACTTACTTATATATCTTAGAGTAGAGATAGATATATCTAGATATATAATTAGGGCTATACTTATAATATATATACTAGGTTACTAGCACCTAGTTATATTTATATTAAGGAAAATAACTAATACTAAATTACGCTATTTAATACCTAATAGCAAATTATTAGCTATTTAAGAGGCTTTTTATATATAGAGACACTACTTTACTTATTTAGCTTATATAATTAAGGTTATTATAAACTATTTAAACCATAAGTACCTAGCTATAAAGCCTAAGCTTACTAGTAGGTAAGTAACTATACTTAATAAGCTTTATTCTTTTAACTTTAAGATTATATATTATATAGGGAAATTAAATCCTACTAACTTACTTTTAAGAAGACTAGATTTTATAAGTAAGGTAAGGAAAGCAAAAGTAGTAACTATATAACTTCCTACCTTTTTATCTAAATTTATAAATACTAAGTAATAGGAATACCCTAGTAATACTATTAGTACTATAGTTTTTATAAAAATATTACTTAATATAGCTAATAGTTAGTTATAATAATGCTATAATAATACTACTAATATCTAGGGTTTTAAAAAATTATAACTTAACTATATTTCTAAAGAACCTAATAATCTAGATAATCTTAGAAGAGTTATATTAGTAAGGTTATTTAATACTTTTAATTCTTTTATTAATAAGTAATAAGCTAGCTATAGTAATACTACTAGCACCTAGTGTATATTTAGTTTATTACTTAGTTATTTTAATTTTCCTATTAGACTAGTTACTACTATTAGGGGTAGACTAGTATAGGTTATTACTAGTAAGTAGTAAGAGTGCCCCTTAAAAACATTACTTATTTATATACTTATAAGACTAGAAGTATCTATTAAACTAATTACTTATAGAGATATTATAGCTAGGATCTAATCTATTTAAAGAACCTCTTCTAAGTTTATCTTTAACTTTCTAGAAAAAAGCTTAGAATTAAAACCCCTAATTTAAGTCTTATTATATAAAGCATAGTAAGGGAATAACTTTATTATAGGTTAATTAAAGTTACTTAAAAGTAGTAATTTAGTAGTATCCTAAATATAGTCTATTAGACTCTCTAAGCTATTAATATTTAAGAATTATATTTTTATTCCTTTAGGAATAAGAAAAGAAATTTTATTACTAACTTATAATAACCTTATTACTAGGTATTAGGGAGTAAGTAAAACTCTTTATTAGATTATAAACTAATATTATTACCTAATAAAAAAGAAAGATATAAAGGTATATATTAGTACTTATATAAGTTATTAAACTTTAAAACTAAGGTATTATAAACTATATAGTAAGCTAGCTATACTACTAGTGCCTAATTACCCTTTTTAAGAATTATTAATAGATTTTATTACTAGACTTTTACTAGTAAAAGATTTAAACTAAACCTATAATATAATTCTAGTTATTATTAACTAATTTATAAAATATAGTATCTATATTCCTATATTAATATAACTAACTAGTAATAAGCTAGTGACTATATTCTTAGAATATATTTTTAGAGATTATAGAGCTTTAAAAGGTATTATAATAGACTAAGGTTCTATATTTACTAGTGGTTTCTAGATAACTTTTTATTATCTTCTTATAACTAAGCGGCTACTTAGCACTGCTTTTTACCCCTAGATAGATAGCTAGATAGAATATTTAAACTAGGTCCTAGAATATTATTTAAGGGCTTTTACTTATACTAAATAAACTAATTAGGTAAATAACCTATTATTAGTATAGTTTGCGTATAATATAAGCAATTATATAATATATAGCTACACACTAGTAAAGGCATTATAAGGTTATAATCCTAGAGGTTTATAATAAGTAATTATAGATATCCCTTTAGTAAATAATTAAGCTAAAAGTAAAGTCTTAGTACTAAGAGAGAAATATACTATAATTAAATAGCTTTTAAGTAACTTATAGACTTAGTATAAGAAATATTATAACTAGAAAAGAACTCTAATAAGGTTTAAAGTTAGTAATTATATTTTACTATTAATAAAGAATATTAATTTAAGATAACCTAGTAAGAAGCTAGCTATAAAGTATTTAGGCCCCTATAAGATTAAAAAGGTAATTAGGAGTTATAGATTAGTATATTAATTAAAGTTACTACCTAGGACTTAATTATATAATATATTTAATATTACTAGTCTTAAGCCTTTTAAAGGGGACTTAACTAATATAAAAGATATATCCTTACTATAGGATAATATTAAAGATAATAAATAAGAGTTTAAAGTTAAGAGAATTATTTTATATTACTATAATAGAAGGTATTATAAATATCTAGTTAAATAGAAAGGCTATAATACTTTAGAGAATTCTTAGGTATTAAAAAGGGATTTGAGCACTAAAGAAATTATTAATAACTATAAGTAATAGTTAAGTAGTAAAGTTAATATAAGATAGTTATAATTTATAAGTTAATATAGTAAGATATTAGAAAATAAAGTTAATTTACTTAAATAACTTAAATAATCTATTATATAGCTACTAAGCACTTACCTTTTTATAATAAAGTTAGTTACTAGAATTACTAGTTTCTTAGTAATAGTAGTAGCTATAGTAATTATAAAGGTAAAGGCCTTAGAAGTATCTTTATTATTAGAATCCCTCTCTTTATATATATAAACCTAAAGTTTACTAGGGAGCTTAATAAGACTAATATAATTAGGTAAGTTAGTAATATAGGGTATAAACTACTAGGAAGTTAGTTAGGTATTAGCTATATATATTAAGAAAGCTTATTATTAGGATATTCTAGGCTATAAAGCAAAGACTATTTAAAATATTAATCTATATCTTAAGGTTTATAGTATTACTTAGTAGCGCTATTATAATATACTTATTACTCTTTGCTTTATAAGTAGTATTAGTAATTATTTAAGTATAGTAAATATTCTATACTTATTAGAATTTTTATAGAATAAGATAGTATTCTATAGCTTTTTCTTTACTTTTATAATAAACTACTAGTAAGTTAGTAGTAATCTAGTGTTTAGGTAATAGAATTATACTTACTTTATTCTAATAGTAATAGCTACCTTCTAGAGTAGCTTTAATAAGTTTAAATAGCCTATTATAAAGCTATATAATTTAAGCTAGATACTAGTAGTATATTAGTAATAAGTAAGTAAATTCTAGATAAGAAAGATATACTATAAGGTAGTTTTTATTATTTTAGAAGTAATAAGTATATTTTATTAAGTAGCCTATTAGAATATTAGTAATAAAGAAGTAATAAGTAAGTAAAGAAGTTATACTTATAGATTCTTTATATTCTATAGGGAAGGTCTTATTATTAATAAGATATCCTAGAATATTATAGGTACTATTTTTTAGTAGGATATTCTATATTATTACTTACTAAAAGTACTATATATATAGAATTTTCTTACTTATTATACTACTAGTAATAAGTTAATAATAAAGATACTATAAAGATATAATAAACTTATATTAAAATTTTAGAAGTAGTTTACTTCTAAGGGGATAACTTCTTAGAAAACTTTAAAGGAGATTTCTTAATAGCTTAATCTTTAGGAGCTATTAATAAAGGAGAAGTTCCTATATAAGTATTAGATATAGTAAACTAGCTATAAGTTAGCTATAATAAACTAGATATAAATTATAACTAGAAGTAAATAAACTAATAACTAAGAATAAGATAAAAGACTAAGATAAATAATAATAATATTTAAAGACTAAAAAAGATTAGTAACTATAGTATAATAGTAATAAGAAAGCTATTACTTAGCTAGTAAGGGTAACTTATAAGGTTAAGGATTATTATAGGAGAAAGGAAGTATATAAAAGAGAGGAAAAATTAGTCTTTTTTATATTAACTATAAACCCCTTAAGTAATCTAACGCACTATATATAAGTAATCTATAAATTATAATAATAACTATTAGCTTTACTACTTATATATATACCTAATAGCTATAAACTTATAGTAACTATAATATAAGCCCTTTAGTTAGACTATTTAGAACTATAGTATTAGGTACCTTATTTATTTAAACTAATTATAAAAATTAATATAAGTTATCTATTTTTTTTAGTCTAGCTATATAATAGGTAATAATATTTATTTTACTATATTAAAGCTATATATAAGCTACTATTTAGACACTACTACCTATAATAAGGGGGGTTATTTATAATTAGTAGTATTATTATTATTATTTTATTTACCTATATATTTAGTTATAAGGTACCTTATCTTATTTTTCTTTATAAGCTTTATTATAGTAACTATACCCTAAGTAAGTAGCTTATTTTATAATTAAGGTTAATTATATATTAGGGGAGTATTATATTAGGAGCATAAAGGTTAGAGATAGGATATTTATTAAAGTGGATTTTTAAAGAACCTTTAGGCTATATAAATAATAAAGAGGCTAGCTAGCTATAAGATAGCTATATGCTTATAAAGTAAGGTATTTATTAAAGACTATATATATTATTAGTGCTAGGTTAGAGATTAAAACCTTTATGCACCTACCCCTAGCTAGTATCTTCCTAGTAGTAACTGCAAGAATCTTAGCTATCACTTCGTTTATTCAACCCTACAAACAAGCCGTGACATTAAATAACTATAGTCTAGCTTAATAGTCTTAGAGGTTTTGTTTTTCTTTAATAGACCTTTATCCTTATCTTTTATATTAGTATTAGTATTATTTTTATTATTCTTTTATTAAGTATTAAAGTTAATCTTTTAGTCCTTCTAAGGCTTATTAGCATTATATATTAAGTAAGTGTTAGGAGCGCAGAGGTCAGAGACAGGACGTTTATCAGAGCGGATCTTTGGAGGACCTTTAGGCTACGTGAATAATAAAGAGGCTAGCTAGCTATAAGATAGCTATGTGCTTATAAAGCAGGGTATTCCTTAAGAACTATATATATTATTAGTGCTAGGTTAGAGATTAAAACCTTTACATACCTACCCCTAGCTAGTATTTTCCTAGTAGTAACTGCGAGAATCTTAGCCATTACTTCGTTTATTCAACCCTACGCTCAAGCCGTGACAGTAAGTAAGTATACTTTCTTTTATAAGCTTTAATTTAGAGAATCCCTTAATCTTCTAAGTATTATATATATTAGGTATTAAACCTTAAATAGCTTTAATTATCTATAATACCTAAATAATATTAAGGATCTTTTTAATCTTATAGATTTAGTTCTAAAGATTCTAGTAATAATCTAGCTAAGCTTATATTATAGAGAAATTAGCTCTCTTTAATTAAGAGAACTATTATAGTAGCTTAATAATAGCTTAGTTAGCCTTAAAGCTATAATTACTTTTAATTAATTATATTATTTTAGTAACTAGTATAGTATTAGTTTATTTTATATATATTAAATTCCTTTAGACTTATAAGGAGAGGCTTTACTATATAATAGAAAAGAGAATTATATAATCCTTATTAGTTTCTTAAGACTATAAAGTTCCTCTAGTTAAATATAGTATAAGCTATATAATATAGACTTATATTTAAATTAAGATATCCTATTCCTTAAAGTTCTTAGCTCTCTTAAGAGAAGTAATAACTACTATTCTTATATACTATACCTTAGTAATATTATTAAGTTTATTTAAATCTAGTTAAGTAGCTAGGATTATACTAGAAACACTTATATTATTATTTATATTAAAATAAAAAGGAAGGGTAAGGTTATATATTAGAATTTATATACTCCTATTACTATATAAGCTTAATACTAATTATTATTAATTTAGTTAAGTAAGAGTTATAGTAATAGCTCTCCCTTAGTTAAATTACTATATAGCTATTAATATATAAAAATATAAAGTTAAGAGTAAAAGATATTTTTAAATACTTTTATAATATTTTACCTTAGCCTAGTTAGAGAGTAATACTTTACTAAGAATTTACTATACTTACTTTACTTACTTTACTATATACTACTTTACCCTAGATAGTAATAAATCTAGATTATTAGTTTTAAGTACCTAAGGTAGTTTTATAAGAAATATCTTATCCTAGCTTACTATTTACTAAGATTTACCTAGAAAGGACTAACTTTTTAAGGTTATTACTAAATCTTAATATATAATACTTTATACTAATAATAATATAAATACTATATTTATAACTTATTAATTAATACTATAAAGATTATATATTTAATTCCTAGTTATATAAATTTTTTATAACTTTTAGGTTTAGAAGCTAAATTATAATTAATTTAATCTTAACCTTTATAGTATTATTATTAGTGTTTTAGGTAAGAAAAAAGAGGTCTTTATACTACCCTATAAGTTAAGTAATTTACTTTAATAAGATATTAGAAAAAGATATATAATTATATATAAGACTATAATAGTTAGATAAAAGGAAAAAAAAGAAAAAAAAGAAAGGGCATAATTATAAGCGCTAGGCTTATAACCTATAGAATAATATAGATAGAGGCAAAGAGAGAGTAAAAGAGAAAATAAAGATATAGAATTACTATCTAGGAATTTAGAATCTAATAGAGAGAAAAAAGGGAAGCTTATAAGCTTTAAATTTACAAGTAATAAGTCTAGGTCTTTAAATAAAGCCTTTAATAAAGCGCAATAATAGGCGCGATGCATTATTAAACGAAGAGGGGAGATGACAAGCGTGATGCCTGATATCTGAGGCTACGATGTGAGGCTGTGAACATCCTCAACACAGCCTAAAGCAGGGTGCTTAAAGAGACCTTTCAAAAGAAGGAAGGAAGTTAAGGCAGGGTTACTAGGATCGCACGAGCACAAGTTGCACAAAATTCGGCTGCATAAGTGAAGAGAGGATGATCTTTGAAACGATGTCAGTCATTATATGGGCGTATGAATTCCCAGTCAAAGATAGACAGCCCTAGGTATGTGACACAGCGCAAAGCCATGTCTAGGTTACCTAGAGGATTCCACTTTAGCAAGATCTTTCCAGGGTGCTTCTGTGTCGTATAATGGATCAATCCGAAGCTCTCCGTTTCTCTATCAATGGCCACTAGTCCAGGGCTACTTGGAGCTCTTGCGCGGTTAGTATCTTCACCAAAAGTGCAGGTTTACAGCAAGAGCGCCCTGACTTTGTGAGGTTAAGGTGTCCATCTCTGGAAAACGTGATGCCGCTTTGGAAGGTCAAATTGCGAAGCGCCGTTAGCCCAACCGTCGAGCCGCCTGCGGCTGGACCAAGGTTCTTCCGCTCCACGGCGGAGACCGTATAACAACCCTCATCAGTCTTGGTGACTAAACCTAACTCAAACCTAGTATCCTATTGAAATAAAAAACATTCACGAAATGCCTACCGAAGCTCGGCGACCCGGCGACCTCGCAATCAAAGACACCGCGATGCGGCGATGTCTTACGCTCCTTGCGATGAAAACCATTGCCCGCTTTTACAGATGTGACGGTCCTTGCGTTCCTATTGCACCATGGGTTATTGTGAAGAAGGGCGAGGACATAGACCTCCTCACTGAAGCCGCAACGATGATTTTTATCGCTAGCCAGACGAATATTCCAGTTCCCCACGTGTATTGCTCTTTTATTCGCAAGAAATCAACATATATCGTTATGGAAAGAATTCCTGGCAAAACCCTCGCGGCTGCCTGGCCTGGCCTCTCGGACTTGGAACGCGAGCACGTCTTAATGCAGTTACGAAACATTATCCAAGAGCTGAGGGCGCTTCCGGCGCCGGATTACTCTGTACAAAGCTGCGTGGGAGGGTCACTACATGATTCTCGCATTCCCCGACCAGAACCAAGATTTGGGCCTTTCCCATCAATACTAGCATTCCATCACTGGTTACGCGAAGGACTACAATTGGATCAATGCCCAGATGACCAAGATGGTGACGACAAATGGGCCGAAATCAAGCGCATGATAGTGATGCAAGATCGCCAAGAACCAGCATTACCTGTATTTACGCATGGCGATCTCAATCCTTTTAACATTCTTCTTCGAGACGGGAAAATTGTGGCTATTATAGACTGGGAATTTTCAGGGTGGTACCCCTATTATTGGGAATATACATCAGCTTGGCTTGGGAATAAGACAAGGCAAGGATGGCAAAACCTAATCCCAAAATTTATTAATCCATGCCCAGACGAACTTGGAATGGAGACAATTAGGCAGAGATGGTGGGGCGACTTCTAATTGCTTCTCGAAGAATCTAGCTATCGAAATTCAAGGTATAATCTCTTTCTGCTCCATCATATCCCAGGTTGGTTTTGGCTCTAATATTTGATCGACCTCTAGATATCTCCCCTCAGCAACTTTCTTCTCGACATAGCGCCTAGCCTTTCGCTCTATTTTATTCCAGTCTAGCTCCGAAGTTCCTATTACCTTAGGTTCTGCTTTCGATATCCTCAACAACGCATCTGCCATCCAAGTCCGGCAACGGAAGTTAGGATCGCCGTGTATAATAGCTGTTTTCCTTAGGATTTTCAAAAGTCGTTTTTCATCCTCGATTTTTGCAACAACAAATCGTGCGAGGAGATTAACAGTGCTTTTCACGTTTCGTAGCTTAACTTCTTCGTAGACCCAACCATCAATAGGATGGTTCTTTACATGGCATCGTAAACCAGGAGTTTGTGCGTTGTCCTCGTCCTTCGGCCCAATGAGAAAACCCCAATGGTACCTGTAAGTCAGCTCAGTTTATAAATTAACAAAGCACGAGAACTGTCTTACTTGCGCTCTTCGTTGTCCACCACTCCACTGGGGTACAGGGCAACGTATAGCCTCTTTTTGTTGGAGACCATTTTTCGTCGAGACAGGAGGTGAATTTTCCAGCAGTGAGGAATAATTCATGGCTTTGATAAACAGGCGCTCTGACTTTATTTATTCAAGGCACGTACATGTACGCGGTAGGCTGCAGCCATGATTGAAGACTGCGTTATGCAAGAAGGCCTGCGAGACCATCACACCTTAGCGCTTTCTCACGCAGTAGCGCTTAGCGGTTGGTAGGGAATCAATGTTTCGATTTGGGAGCGGGGTTTGTGAAGTACTCGACTCTAGGCAGCGAAGCGCGAGCAGCGTATCGGAAGTGCTTCCTAACAACCTGCTGTTAGATGACGAGTCACAATGTGGTATTTTGGAGCTACATTGTAGTATCATCGGGGAAGTGGGTTGACGACGCTGTGGTGCAGTCTTCTTCTTGGGCTTCGTGCAATCTTCGTCGCGGGGAGCCGGCATCGGGGTGATATTTGGGTTCTTGTCTTGTTTTTTCCATGTGTCAGAACCGCGAAGGGCATCGCTACGATTCATGACGAAGGGCGACGGATCGTTAACCCTTAGCTCGGGAGATACAGATGTGTTGGCCATGGTTGCAAGATGAGCTGAGTTATCGGTGAAGCCTGTTGAGGATATCGAAGCCTCACATCGAAGCCTCAGATCTGAGGCACCAGTCTTGTCGTCCCTCTTCGTTTGATGATGCAGCTTTGCGCATCGGGTTTATTATCACGTTTTATCATAGGCTTCGTTTGAAGACCTAGATTCACTTGTCAATAGATTTGTAGCTTATGATAGCTTCCCTTTTCCCTTATTAGATTCTGGAATCCTTAGCTAGCAGTTCTACATCATCTTCTCTTCTGATCACTCTTTGCCACCACCTGTATCCTTCCACAAAGCCAACCGTTGCAGGCGTCGTCCGCGGACTTGGGCTCGGGGAATGTGAAAGGAAGTTAACCTTCTTAGAAACCTCCTCGAGGAAATGTCGTCCCTATTTATACTCGCTGGCTCTCTACTTAGATCACGGGATCTGTCCGCATTGTTAGGGCCAGTCTCTCTAGCCCCTCCCATCAACATGATGCGCCACTGGAGCCATCGCTTTCGCTTCCGCTACTGCCTGGCCATACCTTTGACACACTCGTCTCCCAGATAGAGGCGGACTCGGCCTCGGCGCCTTCTCCAATGTTGAAGTCTTCGCTGGGGGCAGACTTGGCATCAGGCAGCCCGCTGTATAAATATAGGGCATATGCAAGATTTTACCACTATATTTTAGGGCATATACTACCTATAGCCCCCATAACTAACTAACTGACTGACTGACTGACTAATGGAATTGACAAATTGACGAATTGACCGATTGACCGATTGACTAACTGTGAATTCGCATTAATACACTGTGGTCTTTGGTATATGCTAAGCAAATGCTTAGTACATATAGCGATTTTTCACCGCCTACCTAATTTGGATTTAGAGGCCTTACCCCAGATACGAGACGAACTTTGTTAGAGCCGAGATTTAATCGTGCCACGCCTTACTTCTTTTAGTTATTACTAGGCTCTAACCACTGAAGGTAGTGCTTATCATTGCAACGGACTAAATTAACAATAGAATACCTTTATTAGCCCTTTCGCACACAATGAGTGCCCTTTTTATTATAAATAACTAAGGGTTCTAAGCTATTATTATAACGCTTTATATATGCCACTTTTATGGCTTTAAAACCCGTGTTTTTTGCGTGTTTATTAGCCTTTTTCTCTATAGCCTTTATAATATATCTTACTTCCCTTTTAAGGTTAATCCCTTTTTAACGTATAATCCCTTAAGCATTAGCTATAGAAAGCACGCTACCTATCTTTAGTTGTTAATTCTTTATAGCCTTATATTATTGATTTTTATAATTTTTTAGTATTATTGGTTATAGCCAATGCATCTAATTTATTATAACACATAATTATTACTAGCAATACCTAGCTAGTAAAATAATTAGTAACTATATTCTTATAGCTATAGTAATAAATAAGCTCTAAGGTTATAAATATAAGGGGCTATAAGGTTAGAGTAAAGTTTGCAATAAACTTTATAGCTATAGTAGCATAAGATATAGTTATAATTCATAACTATAGTTAAACTTAAATTCGTTTAAGTTTTGCTTATAATATAAATTAACATAATTCCCTCTTTCTCTGCAACTATGTTTGTTCTATCTCTCTACATCTCTTCTATCTTGCAGCTTACCACTTGTGCTTCAAAGCTCCGAGATAGCCTTATATTATTATAATACTAATTTAGCGGCTTTTATATACCTAAGGTCTCTTTTTATCTAGATAAGCTCTGTAGTAGTAATAAGGCTTCTATAGATAAAACACTATAAATTATAGCTGAATTTATTATTAAGCTCTTTCTCTTTATACTATAAGTCTTAAAGCTCTATAATAACCTTATTAATTTGCTATAATATTATTAGGGTCTTAAAATCCAAAGATCTATAGATTAACGCTTCTAGAGAGGGCGTACAAATAGGGGCTTATCTAATAAGCTCTTTAATTATAGACTATGGATTAAAGGGCTAAATTCCGGTTTTATAAAATACAGAGATTATCATAGACTCCTTAAAAGCTTGTTTTTGTATGCCTCTAATAATACTAAGGAATTTAATCTTTATAATGTTTGTAGCCCTATTATAGACTAGGATATTAAGAGCTTTTATATAATAATGCTTAAGGGGCTAGAAGACTATAATATTAAGAGGCTATAATAGATATATTAAATGCAAAGGTAGCCTAAAAGGAATTATATTATGATCTATATAGAAATTAATAAATTTAATTATATAATATAATCCATAGCTATTAAGAATTAATAAGCGTTTTATACTAATAGATATTATAAATTTATTAAAGTGCTTTAACTACTTAAATGTAATCTGGTTATTAGTGTATCTAGATACTAATAGTATTATCTTTCCCCTCCTAAGCACGAGGTAAAACTGCTTAGTATTTTACAGCCTAATGCCCTATTCTTTTATTTTCTTCTTATTTACCTTATAAATCTTATTATTTATATTACCTTTACTTTTTAGTATTTTTTCCCTTATAGTATAAATACTATTAATTATCTCTAGGTTAGATTTATCTTTACTTCCCTTCCCTTTACTTTTCTTTTCTTTTACTATATTATTTAATATTTTAAATAAGGTAGTGTCCTTTTTATTACCCTTAGCTATACTATTATCTAATTAGTTAGGGGTTAATTAGTTAATTAGTAACGCAGAAACTACCTAGCGATTATAACGAATTAAATTAGAGATAAGTAAGGATAAGTTATGTTTAGAGTTTAAGTTTGCCTCGGAGCTTTAAAGCATAAGTAAAAGAGATAGAAAAAACACAGTTATAGAGAAAGGGGGAATTATGTTAATTTATACTATAAGCAAAACTTAAATAAATTTAAGTTTAACTATGGTTATAAATTATAACTCTTACGCTAACGTAGCTATAAAGTTTATTATAAACTTTGCTCTAACCTTATAGCCCCTTGTATTTATAACCTTAGAGCTTATTTATTACTATAGCTATAAGAATTTGGTTATTAATTGTTTTACTAGCTAGGTATTACTAGTAATAATTGTGTGTTATAATAAATAAGATGCATTGGCAATAACCAATGATACTAAAAAAAATTATAAAAATCAATAGTATTATCTTTATCCTTAGATTAAGCTCTTTAATATAATACTACTATTCTATGTGCTTTTAACCTATAAGAATAAGGAAGGCTAGGATAACTTAGCCACTAGCTATAATAGCTTGAATTATAGTTATAGAATCCTGATTTTTAGGCATTCAGAAGAGATATACCCTCTTTCTCTTTATTATAACTATATAGTCTTTTCCTATACTAATTTAAAAGCTAGTCTTATCTATATTCTATATATCTATAGGACTAATGCCCTTAGTAAAAATAACCTCTTTTAGCTAATTAAAGTATAAAGTAATAACTTATATATTTTCTAATACCTTATAATTAGAGGCAAGCTTCTTTTAAAGAAGCTTTTTATACCTATAGCGCTTTAGAAAGCGTATAGTCTAGAGCTTTCTAATAACCTATTCTATACCTTTAGTTAATAATAATACCCTATTTTTTAGAATATAATTTGCAGTGTCTGTTATTGTGAGGCGCTGTGTACAGGGACAGGAAAGAGAGCCCTAGGTGACAGGCCTTATAACTAATTATAAGGTGCAATGTTAGCAATAGCTAGCATTAACGGATCTTTTAGTCTATTAGCTTAACCTAGCACACCTTGTAGGTTCTGATAATTATACTAGCCATTACGGGTCTTCTAGCTAGGCTAGTCCTAGGTTCGAATCCTATGGGGTGCGGGATTGACTAGACTAGGTAGCTTATGTTAGGCTCACAGGGCAAGCGCAAGCCAGGCCTTAGGGGTTTGCAATTAGTTAGATTATCTCAGAGGCCACGGAGGTCCGGGCCTAATCCCTTGAAGGTTGCGTACTAGCAGAGACCTAAAGTGGCTTAGGGCAAGCCTCTAGAAGGGAAGGGATAGTTGTGAGGCGCTGTGTACAGGGACAGGAAAGAGAGCCCTAGGTGATAGGCCTTATAACCAATTATAAGGTGCAATGTTAGCAACGGCTAGCATTGACGGATCTTTTAGTCTATTGGCTTAACCTAGCACACCTTCTAGGTTCTGACAGTTATAAACTTAGGTTATATAGCAAGGTTTATATTATTAAGTTAGTTAATATAGTAGCATAAGGTAACCTCTTCTTTGTTTAAAAGCTTTGTTTTAGTTAATTACTAACCTTTTTTAGGTTAAATCCCTTAACTTTAGTGTATAAGTGTCAGGTAGGGGTGTAAATCGATGATAAAAAGCGTTCAATTTTGATCAATCAGAGGTGCAGACAGCACCTACCTTTTGTACCTAAAAGGTACACAGTGCGCTATAGTAATAACTAATCCATAGAGGTACTTCTAATATATTATCTTTACTTGTTATCTTACTAAGGGTTTTATCCTAGTTAGTGTGCGTTGCCCTTATATATCCTAGGCTTTAAGGGCGCTCTCCCTAACACACCCCCCCTAGCTAAGATATCTATTAAAGCTAGAGTTTATAAGCATTAGAAGAGATTATAATAAATTCCTAATATTATGATTATGCGGGAATTTATTATAAGCTAATCTAGTAATAGAAATCCCTATATTTTTAACTTAATAGAGGCTTTATAAAGCTATTAGCAAGTATCTTAGACATCTTTAACTAATTTATCTTAATATTACCTAGGGTATATTACTTATGAATTCACATTTAATTTATATTAAGATGCTAAGGCTAGTTGAAAGCCTTCCTTCCTTATATTCTATAATATAAATTATTTACTTATTATTACACTAGATAATTAATAGCAAAGGAACCTATATACTAATATTATAAAGTAGTCTCCCTAGAGATATACGCTCTTTTGCTCTGTAATTTAATATAAAGAGCTTTGCTTCTATACTTAAAGTTATTATATAATACTACCTTCTAGACTTCTAATTAATTATAGCGCTATACATAATAAAGATATAGCCTTATATCAACTTCTAAGTATTAGGGTTATTACTAAGAGAGGCATTAGTGCTAGAGAATCATATATTAAAGCTATTTGCTCCTAAGTATTAGATATATAGTTTCCTTATATTCTAAGTATATATTAGAGCTCCCTTTATAAGCTTTATATGCTTTATTAATAGGTTTATTATAAAGGAGATAAGCCTTAATACTATAAAAGCTATATCTAGTCTTCTAATAATATAAAGATAGACTAAAGAGCTAATAACTGCTCTATAGTAATTAATCTCCTTATTAGTAGCCTAGCTATTATTAAGGAGTATTATAGCTATTATAAGAGGCATTGTAATTAAGCTCTTCTAATTATTATTTATAACATTAAGAATGAATTTCTAAGCAATCTTTTAAATATGTAATTCCTATAATAACTATATCTCTTTAGTATTATAATTCCTAATAATCTTAATACCTAGGAATTACTTTAAATTACCTAAGTCCTTTATATCTAGGCTATTTATTAACTACTTATATAGCTCTTTAAATTCTTCTTTAAATCCGTTTAGATATAGTACTATAATATTATTTATATAAAAAATAGGATAAATCTATCCTTTATAAAGATATATAGGTCTTCCTTTCCTTAGATAAAGCCTAGATTTAATAGGAATCTTATAAGATAGAGAAACTATTATTAGGGAGCTTTCTATAGCCTATATAATACTCTAGTTATCTTCTAGAGATAACCTTATATATTTATACCCTCTAGTAGCTTATAGAAAATAGGTTCTTTAAGTTTTATATATAGGAAGGTTGTGGCTTCCTTCGGACCTTCGGACGATAGTCAGTCCGACCATGGCCAAAGGTAAGTCCACCGAAGGGATGCACGCGATGCGATTAGTTGCATCGCGGGCGGCCCCGCACTATTCATAGTAGCTCTGTACTATAGCCTTACTTTCCCCCCTTTTTGCCTACCTTCTCTCCTAGCTAGATTCCTCTCCTTCTCTCTTTTCTCTTCTCTCTTAAATAATAATAACTATTATTAACTTTATTAAATTAAACCCCCCTTTACACTAGTGCGAATTCCTTAGTGTATCTAATACGAATTAGTAGTTAACTATAACTATAGATAAGTTAGGTATTATAAGAAAAGACATTTTTATAGATACTATAGCCCCTTACCCCTTAAGCTAATATATAGGCTATTTAGGCAGAGAGGTATACCTATAGAGTGTGCTAAAGGAAGATAGACTAGAATCCTAGTTATAGGCTTATTAGACTTCTAAGGAATTAATTTATTAACCCTTAGGCTTATAGGATATAACCTTATTATATTTATCTAGGATATTTAGTTAATTATTAATTCTATTATCTATTATAAGAAAACGAACTAACTAACTAAATCTATTACTATAAGGTATTTATTTTAAACCTAATATTAAATAAACTTAGCTAAGCTAGCTAATTCACTTATAACTTCTCTTAATATAATCTCTTTCCCCCCTTACTAGACCTATAACCTCTCCCTATAAGCATTTACTACTTATTTCTTATCCCCTTTACCCTTAGTGCTGCTTACCCTATGCTTATTAGCTAGAGAAATTACCTCCTTCTCTCTTCCCTTATAAAGATAAGGAATTACTCCTTATTACTCCTTACTCCTTTCTATTCTTCCCTTATTACTTTTATTACTTCTATTGCTTTTATTACTTTTACTACTTATACTATTTTTCCTATTATTTTTCCTATTTTTATAGACTAGAACTATACCTATAAAAGGTAACCCTTATATATATAATATCTAGAGACTACTATATAGTCTAAGCTTAATAACTATATTATAAGATTTATTAACCTTAGTAAGCATTAAGACTAGAGAGATAATAATCTTTAGAAATTATTCTAAGAAGACTTTAAAGGCTAGTCTAAAGATACCTTTAAAAGGGCAAATAAAGATATTATTAGAGAGCTATATAACTCTCTATAAGATTATAGCGTTTTTATTAAAATAGGCCTAGGATACCTAATCTTAGTATTACTTAAAGAAGTACTTTATTAAACCTTAATACTACCTTAGCTATAAGGAAGATTATAATTATAATTCTCTAAACCTCTAAAGCCTTAACCCTAGCCTCCCTAATTACTTACCCTAGAAGTTTACTTCCCTTAATCCTAATAACCCCTTTAACCTTTATAAGAGCCCTTAAGGTAATCTAAATCACACTAATTACTTTACCCTAAGGATTATTATTTATAATAGATTATAGACTATTATTTATAATAAATTATGCCTTTATAGCAATTCCCTTCTAAAGATTAAATTATAAAGAAAATCTTAGAACTTATAAAGATATATAAGAATAGTAACTATTATAGCAGGAAGCTATATAACTTTCTTATGCTAAAGATTATGCTCTTGAAGAATAAGTGTAATAGGATTAACCTCCCTTAAATGCATTATTAGAAGGCCTTTATTAGGAGCGCAGAGGTTAGAGACAGGACGTTTATTAGAGCAAATCTTTAGAGAACCTTTAGGCCGCGTAAATAATAAAAAGGCTAGCTAGCTATAAGATAGCTATATACTTATAAAGCAAGGTATTTATTGTAAATTATATATATTATTAGTACTAGGTTAGAGATTAAAACCTTTATATACTTACCCCTGCTAGTATCTTCCTAGTAGTAACTATAAGAATCTTAGCTATTACTTTATTTATTTAACCTTATATATAAGCTATAATAAATTAATCTCTTTAAAACCCTTTTAAGAATATAAACTATTAGCTAGATTATTATATAGCTAATACTTTAAAGATTTATATAAAACACACTAGTACTTTATAATAATAAAGGTATAGATAATTAGGAAAGTAAAGAACCCTTATAATCTAGAACTATAAATAATAATAAGGTATAGTAAACGCTACCTAATCCTAATCTAGATAAAGGTATAAATAATATAAATAACCTAAATAGAGCGTTATAAAGATACTATAAGGTTATATAAGCTAAGCTATATTACCTTTAGAGAATATAGGAGATTTTATAAATAAAGGTATAGATTAAAGAGCTTAAGGTAAATCTAGGATTAGCTAGACCTTATCTAGGACTTATAATTACCCCTTAAACTTTAACTATAATTTTACTAGTAGTTTATAGTAACTTAGTAATAATTATATAGTAAAATAGTCTTATTAAGATATAGATAAAAATACCTATATATAAAGGGGATATATATAAGAACCTATAAAATTTCTTAGTAAATTTAGATATATTATTTAAATTAAATTACTATACCTTTAAGAATAATATAACTAAGGTAGTGTATATAGGTAGCTACCTAGCTAATAATATAAAGTAATAATAGATATATTATATAGCTATACATAGGTATATAGATTACTTATTATTTATATAGGTAGGTTTTCTAGAATAGCTAAAAACTAGAATAATAGATAAGGGTATAAGATACTTAGAAGTAATAAGAACACTACTAAATCTTAGGTAGAAAAGTAACTAATTATTTTAAGCCTTTATAAAAGCTTAGACTAAGGTAAAAGCTAAGTTACCTAAAGTAATCCCTATATATCTATAAATTACTATTTTTCTAAATAGCTTAAATAATACTATAAGAAAGTAAATAATTAGCTAAGAGATTCTAATAACTTAGAGCTAGTTATAAGGCTAGGGTAAGAAAGTAAAGGTTATAATAAGTTTAGGCTAAAGTAATAAAAAAAGTTAAGACCTTAAAAAAAAGGTAATGCTTTATATTACTTATAAATAAGGTATAGCCTCCCGAGCACAAGGTAAAACTGCTTAGTATTTTATAGCCTAATGCCCTATTCTTTTATCTTTTTCTTATTTACCTTATAAATCTTATTATTTATATTACCTTTGCTTTTTAGTATTTTTTCCCTTATAGTATAAATACTATTAATTATCTCTAGGTTAGATTTATCTTTACTTCCCTTCCCTTTACTTTTCTTTTCTTTTACTATATTATTTAATATTTTAGATAAGGTAGTGTCCTTTTTATTACCCTTAGCTATACTATTATCTAATTAGTTAGGGGTTAATTAGTTAATTAGTAAGGCAGAACCTACCTAGCAGTTTAAATTAAATTAGAGATAAGTAAGGATAAGTTATGTTTAGTTTAAGTTTACCTTAGAGCTTTAAAGCATAAGTAGTAAGCTATAAGATAGAAGAGATATAGAGAGATAGAAAAAATATAGTTATAAGGGAAGGGGGAATCGCATTAATTTATACTATAAGCGAAATAAGTAAAACTCAAACGAATTTAAGTTTAACTATAGTTACGAATTATAACTATATCTTACGCTAACGTAGCTATAGGGTTTATTGTAAACTTTACTCTAACCTTATAGCCCCCTATATTTATAACCTTAGAGCTTATTTATTACTATAGCTATAAGAATTTAGTTATTAATTATTTTACTAGCTAGGTATTGCTAGTAATAATTATGTGTTGTAATAAATTAGATGCATTAGCGATAACCAATGATACTAAAAAAATTGATAAAAATCAATAAATAAGGTATAGTAATAAAGTAAAGATTAAGTAAAAAGCTATTTCTAGTATGCTATAAATATAGAAAGCCTAGATATACTATACTAGCTTATTAGGCACTAGACTATTTTACTTATAAAAGTAATAGGTATAAAACTAAGAGGTATAGTAAAAGTAGTAATAAAGCTATATTACCTAATATAATACTAGTTTAGATAGCATAGACCTAGGAATATAATCTTACTATAAAATACCCTATAGATAATAGAATAAAAATATAAGTATCTTTATAATAAGATAACTAGTAGTTAGCTATATAAGTACTGTTTAATATAGGTATATAGTTCTTAATAATTTATCCTAAATTATTATTAAAAAAGGATTAGGAGAATATAATCTAATTAGACTAGATACTAAAGAGTATAAGCTAAAAAGAGATTCTATATTAAGGGATCTTAAAAATATTAATAAAAGTAAAAAATAGTATAGAATTTATAAAAGTCTATTAAGTTAGCTACTATATTACTAATATAGGTAAAGGGATAATACTAGGTATAGATTAAACTAAAGAATATTTACTTATAATTAAATATTAGGATTAGGGATTTTAGAGATATTAAGTAACTATAGAATACCTCTTCTTTATTTATAGTAAGTAGTAAATATATAAAGAGAACAAATAAGTAGTGGTTTTATTATTATTTAAGGTAATAAAGATTAGGCTAAATATTCTAAAAAATAAAAATTAGAAAAAAAAGAGTAAGGACTAATTAAAGAACCTAGTAATAATAGAAGTATAATTAAATAGTAAAGTAACTATATAGTTACTAAAATATACTTATTAGTAGTAAAAAAGTAAAGGTATTATAGTTATACTAATTGTAGAAAGTATAAGTAAAAAATAAGCTATATTAAATTAAGGTATAAGCACCTAACGCCTTATACTAATAATCCTAAAGGAATATATAGAGTTTATAGATATTTTTTCTAAAGAGCTAGTAAGTAAGCTTTCTAAACTAGGGGGCTATACTTATATAATTAAATTAGAAAAAGGGAAAATACTACCTTAGGGGCCTATATATAATTTAGCTAAGAAGAAGCTATTTATTTTTAGAGAGTACCTTATAAGTATATAGCTTAAAGGGTAGATAAGAAGATTAGTTAGCCTAACTAGAGCCCTAATTTTATTTATTCTAAAGAAAGGAGGGAAATTAAGGCTTTATATAGATTATAAGGGCTTAAATAAGATTATAATTAAGGATAAGGCCTTTTTGCCCTTTATTACTAAAATTCTTAATTAATTAGTAAGTATAGTTATTTTTATAGTCCTTAATCTAAAAGATATATACTATTAGCTATATATCTGCTTAGGTAATAGGTAAAAGATAGCCTTCTATTATTACTATAGTTACTTTAAATATCTTATAATGCTATTAAGACTAGTTAATACACTAGTAACCTTTTAGGAGTATATTAATAATACTCTTAAAGGACTTATTAATAAGACCTATATTATTTACCTAGATAATACGCTAATATATAGTAGTGTAGTTAAGGAGTATATAGAATATATTAAATAAATTCTATATAGGCTTAGGGATATAAGTCTTTTTATTAACCTTAAGAAGTATTAATTTTTAGTTAAGAAAGTTAAATTCTTAGGCTTTAAGATATTAGTAAAAGGTATTATAATAAACCTAGTAAGAGTTAAGGCAATTATAACCTAGCTAATACTATATAGTATCTTTAATATTTAGTTATTCCTTAGTTTTACTAGATTTTACTACTATTTTATTAAATAGTATAGTAAAGTTATTATTTTACTAATAGATTACCTTAGAGAATAGTAACTAGTAATGTTTAACCTAGAACCCTATAAGTTAGTAGTATTTAGAGAACTTTAATAGAAATTTTAAGAAGCGCTAATTCTAGTGTATTTTAACCTACTTATATATCTTAGAGTAGAGATAGATATATCTAGACATGTGATTAGGGCTATACTTATAATATATATACTAGGTTACTAGTACTTAGTTATGTTTATATTAAGGAAGATAACTAATGCTAAATTACGCTATTTAATACCTAATAGCAAATTATTAGCTATCTAAGAGGCTCTTTATATATAAAGACACTACCTTGGTTATTTAGCTTATATAATTAAGGTTATTATAGACTATTTAAACTATAAGTACCTAGCTATAAAGCCTAAGCTTACTAGTAGGTAAGTAACTATGCTTAATAAGCTTTATTCTTTTAACTTTAAGATTATATATTATATAGGGAAATTAAATCCTACTAACTTACTTTTAAGAAGACTAGATTTTATAAGTAAGGTAAGAAAAGCAAAAGTAGTAACTATATAACTTCTTACCTTTTTATCTAAATTTATAAATACTAAGCAATAGGAATACCTTAGTAATACTATTAGTACTATAGGTTTTATAAAAACATTACTTAGTATAACTAATAGTTAGTTATAATAACACTATAATAATACTACTATTAGGGGTAAACTAGCATAGGTTATTACTAGTAAGTAGCAAGGGCGCCCCTTAAAAACATTACTTATCTATATACCTATAAGACTAGAAGTATCTATTAAACTAATTACTTATAGAGATATTATAGCTAGGATCTAATTTATTTAAAGAACCTTTTCTAAGTTTATCTCTAACTTTCTAGAAAAGAGCTTAGAATTAAAACCCCTAATTTAAGTCTTATTATATAAAGCATAGTAAGGGAATAACTTTACTATAGGTTAATTAAAGTTACTTAAAAGCAGCGATTTAGTAGCATTCTAGATATAGTCTATTAGACTCTCTAAGCTATTAATATTTAAGAATTATATTTTTATCCCTTTAGGAATAAGAAAAGAAATTTTATTACTAACTTATAATAACCCTACTACTAGATATTAGGGAGTAAGTAAAACTCATTACTAGATTATAAACTAATATTATTAGCTAATAATAAAGAAAGATATAAAGGTATATATTAGTACTTATATAAGTTATTAAACTTTAAAACTAAGGCATTATAAACTATATAGTAAGCTAGCTATACTACTAGTGCCTAATTACCCTTTTTAAGAATTATTAATAGATTTTATTACTAGACTTCTACTAGTAAAAGATTTAAACTAGACCTATAATATAATTCTAGTTATTATTAACTAATTTACAAAATATAGTATCTATATTCCTATATTAATATAACTAACTAGTAATAGGCTAGTAACTATATTCTTAGAATATGTTTTTAGAGATTATAGAGCTTTAGAAGGTATTATAATAGACTAAGGTTCTATATTTACTAGTGGTTTCTAGATAACTTTTTATTATTTTCTTATAACTAAGTAGCTACTTAGCACTGCTTTTTACCCCTAGATAGATAGTTAGATAGAATATTTAAACTAGGTCCTAGAATATTATTTAAGGGCTTTTACTTATACTAAATAGACTAATTAGGTAAATAACCTATTATTAGTATAGTTTATGTATAATATAAGCAATTATATAATATATAGCTATACACTAGCAAAGGCATTATAAGGTTATAATCCTAGAGGTTTATAATAAGTAATTATAGATATCCCTTTAGTAAATAATTAAGCTAAAAGCAAAGTCTTAATACTAAGAGAGAAACACACTATAATTAAATAGCTTTTAAGTAATTTATAGACTTAGTATAAGAAATATTATAACTAGAAAAGAACTCTAATAAGGTTTAAGGTTAGTAATTATATTTTACTATTAATAAAGAATATTAATTTAAGATAACCTAGTAGGAAGCTAGCTATAAAATATCTAGGCCCCTATAAGATTAAAAAGGTAATTAGGAGTTATAGATTAGTATATTAATTAAAGTTACTACCTAGGACTTAATTATATAATATATTTAATATTACTAGTCTTAAGCCTTTTAAAGGGGACCTAACTAATATAGAAAATATATCCTTACTATAGGATAATATTAAAGATAATAAATAAGAGTTTAAAGTTAAGAGAATTATTTTATACTATTATAATAGAAGGTATTATAAATATTTAGTTAAATAGAAAGGCTATAATACTTTAGAGAATTCTTAGGTATTAAAAAGGGATTTTAGCACTAAAGAAATTATTAATAACTATAAATAATAGTTAAGTAGTAAAGTTAATATAAGATAGTTATAATTTATAAGTTAATATAGTAAGATATTAGAAAATAAAGTTAATTTACTTAAATAACTTAAATAATTTATTATATAGCTACTAAGTACTTACCCCTTTATAATAAAGTTAGTTACTAGGATTACTAGTTCCTTAGTAATAGTAGTAGCTATAGTAACTATAAAGGTAAAGGCCTTAGAAGTATCTTTATTATTAGAATCCCTCTCTTTATATATATAGACCTAAAGTTTACTAGGGAGCTTAATAGGACTAATATAATTAGGTAGGTTAGTAGTATAGGGTATAAACTACTAGTAAGTTAGTTAGGCATTAGCTATATATATTAAGAAAGCTTACTATTAGGATATTCTAGGCTATAAAGCAAAGACTATTTAAAATATTAATCTATATCTTAAGGTTTATAGTATTACTTAGCAGCGCTATTATAATATACTTATTACTCTTTGCTTTATAAGTAGTATTAGTAGTTATTTAAGTATAGTAAATATATCTATACTTATTAGAATTTTTATAGGATAGGATAGTATTCTATAGCTTTTTCTTTACTTTTATAATAAACTACTAGTAAGTTAGTAGTAATCTAGTATCTAGGTAGTAGAATTATACTTACTTTATTCTAATAGTAATAGCTACCTTTTAGAGTAGCTTTAATAAGTTTAAATAGCCTATTATAAAGCTATATAATTTAAGCTAGATACTAGTAGTATATTAGTAATAAGTAAGTAAATTCTAGATAAGAAAGATATACTATAAGGTAGTTTTTATTATTTTAGAAGTAGTAAGTATATTTTATTAAGTAGCCTATTAGAATATTAGTAATAAAGAAGTAGTAAGTAAGTAAAGAAGTTATACTTATAAATTCTTTATATTCTATAGGGAAGGTCTTATTATTAATAAGATATCCTAGAATATTATAAGTACTATTTTTTAGTAGAATATTTTATATTACTACTTACTAAGAGCACTATATATATAGAATCTTCTTACTTATTATACTACTAGTAGTAAGTTAATAATAAAGATACTATAAAGATATAATAAACTTATATTAAAATTTTAGAAGTAATTTACTTTTAAGAAGATAACTTCTTAGGAGACTTTAAAGGAGATTTCTTAATAGCTTAACCTTTAAAAGCTATTAATAAAGAGGGAGTTTCTATATAAGTATTAGATATAGTAAACTAGCTATAAGTTAGCTATAATAGACTAGATATAAATTATAACTAGAAGCAAATAAACTAATAACTAAGAATAAGATAAAAAACTAAGATAAGTAGTAATAAATAATAATAATGTTTAGAGACTAAAAAGGTTAGTAACTATAGTATAATAGTAGTAAGAAAGCTACTGCTTAGTAAGTAAGGGTAACTTATAAGGTTAAGGATTATTATAGGAGAAAGGAAGTGTATAGAAAGGGGAAAAATTAGTCTCTTTTATATTAACTATAGACCCCTTAAGTAATCTAACGCACTACGTATAAGTAATCCATGAATTATAATAATAACTATTAGCTTTGCTACTTATATATATGCCTAATAGCTATAAACTTATAGTAATTATAACATAAGCCCTTTAGTTAGACTATCTAGAACTATAGCATTAGGTACCTTATTTATTTAAACTAATTATAAAAATTAATATAAGTTATCTATTTTTTTTAGTCTAGCTATATAATAGGTAATAATATTTGTTTTGCTATATTAAAGCTATATAAAGGCTACTATTTAAATACTACTACTTATAATAAAGGGGGTTATTTATAATTAGTAGTATTATTATTATTATTTTATTTACCTATATATCTAGTTATAAGGTGCCTTATCTTGTTTTTCTTTATAAGCTTTATTATAGTAACTATACCCTAAGTAAGTAGCTTATTTTATAATTAAGGTTAATTATATATTAAGGGAGTATTATATTAGGAGCGTAGAGGTTAGAGATAGGATATTTATTAGAGTGGATTTTTAGAGGACCTTTAGGCTATATAGATAATAAAGAGGCTAGCTAGCTATAAGATAGCTATATACTTATAGAGCAGGGTATTCCTTAAGGACTGCGTATATTATTAGTGCTAGGTTAGAGATTAAAACCTTCACGCACCTGCCCCTAGCTAGTATCTTCCTAGTAGTAACTATAAGAATCTTAGCCATCACTTCGTTTATTTAACCCTACGTTCAAGCCGTGACAACCTTATTATAAATAGTATTCTTAAAGTCTTTTATAATCCCTTAAGGCTAATTTTATCTTAGTAATATAGGATTTAGCTTATATTGTAGCCTAATTACGCTGTTTTTAAGGGTTTAATATTATTTATAAGACTAGAGAGAAGCTTATAAGCACCCTAATCATAAGAAAGAGCTTTTTAACTTCTAGTATATATAATTATAAATAGTTATAGAGTGTGTTTTTAGGTAATATAAGCAAAAGTAAAAGATAATTTACTATAGTATTACTAAGTATAACTTTCTTATATAAATTAAGATAGTCTATACTATTATAGCTCTCTCTAACTTTATTAAATTAGGTAGAAAGGAGCTATATAACTTTAAAGCAAGAGAGATAGAATTATTACCTAGAGATAAGTATAAAGTGCTTAAAATAGCTACTATATAAGTATCTTTACTTCTTATAGGCCTTATAGGCTATAAGATTTAGAAAAGGATAGTATAGTAGCTTTAGAGGGTTTAGTAAAGTAATAATTTAAATAAAAAGATATATATTTAATAAATTTAATAGCATTATTAATAGAATTCTAATTAATATAATAATAATATTATAGGTTAAAAAGTAATAAATATATATAGCCTATAAACCTTCTATATAAAAAGCCTTGCTTTTACTAGTAAATAGTATTAATACTAAAATTTAACTTAATCTATGCTTACTTTACCTTTTTTAATAATAATAAGTTCTAAATTAGAGGATTTAGTTAATCTTACTTTAACTATAATATAACTCTAATAATTATGCTTATTCTAAACTCTTTACTATATAATTAATAGTCCTTAACTACCTTCTTAATATTATTAGCCCCTATAGCTCTTTAAGTAATAATATACCTTTTTAAGCCTTATATTTAAGGCCTAAGGATATTAGATATAATCTCTAAGAGCTTTTTTACCTATACTATAGCCTAATGCTTCTATATACTTTATAGTAATAAATTTAGCTATAATCTATTAGGTATAGCCTTAGTAAAGCTTATTTAAGAGCTCTATAGGTTTAGCATTAAGGAAATAGCTATATTATTAGTGCTTTACTCTAGAATATTACTTTAAGACTAACTTTAATACTACTAATTATTCTTAAAGAGAGAATCTTCTTTATTAGGGAGCTTAATAGTATTATAAGCCTTATTATTAGGGTATTATATATTAGTATTCCCTATTTAAGACTTAAATTTATTATTTTTAAACTTATTAGAGCTTTCTTCTAATAACTCTTCTTATACCCTTTTAGTAGTAATAAAGCTTTTAGTATCTTAAGCTTTAATAACTATATTACTAGCTTTATAGTCTCCTAAGAAAACCTCTACTTACTTCTCTCTTATAATAGCTTTATTTATAATAAGAGGCTTTATTATAATAAATTTACTAAACCTTCTATATATTTAATAGATATAATTAGTAGTTTACTTACTTATATAAAGCTACCTATCTTATTTATTATATATTATACTAGATCTTTTCTCTATAGTGTAAAAAGCATGCTAAATACCCTTTAGCTACTTATATTAGTTCTTAATAGTATTTAAAGACTATTAATATTATAGGAATTTCCTTATAAATATAGGAATAAAGCTTTTAAGGATATCTTAAAGAATACTTATCTTACTATTATTAAGCTATTACTTATAGTAAGCTTTAAGAAGTAATTTAAGAAAGAAAAGGGTTTAATTATTAGTCTAATAAATTTAGAAGGGTTTAAATACCTATAATTAGGTGCTTTAGGATATAGTTATAATAGGTATTTAAATTATATAAGATTTACTAGTAAATTATAATAATCCTATTATATTAAAGCTATAGAAGGGAAGAGCTACTATTATAATAGTTTCCTTATATAAAGGCAGTGAAAAAAGCCTTAGAAGTGGGCTATAATGGTATAAAGTGGCCGCCCTATACAGATCCACATATAATTTGTACTATGTAATGTCGGTGCAAACTTTGCACTGGCTTGTGGATCACACCCTGAGTAGTCCTGAGTAGTGCAACAAGACGAGTGACTCTGGCTGGCAGTGTTTCACAATTTTCTCCCCTTGGCACCCCGTCGGGTGGTTGCTCGAGACAATAAGCTGTGATTGGATATCGGCATTTGGAAAATTGATGATGCGGGCGTTGGAACTAAGCCGTCTTGAGACGACGTCACGGCTCGGAAACGCAGGCCAGGGAAGGCAGGGCCAAGGAACCTCCAAAACCCACACCCCCCTTTGCCCGTTGGTCTTGGGAGCGTCACGGTTCAGCCCGCGAGCGAAGAACCAGGACCTTTACCCGATTTCTTGTGCGCAGCCTTTGGCACCAAAATGGAGGATGAGACCACGGCCCCAAAAACCTACGAGACAACGCAACGCCCCCCCAGAAAAAAAATGAAAAATTCCCTCCGCCCGTTTTCCGTCCCCCCAACTCCAACTCTCCCCATCCATTCATCATCCATCATCATCCTTTCCATCACTTACCATCACCGCCCGCGACGGAAACATCACCACCCAACGCTGTTCGCTGAGGAACGCGCCCAGAGTGCAAATCTGCCGCTCTACGCTCTACGCTCTACGCCAGTCTGCCGCGACCTGACTTGGCTCGAATCCGGGCACCCACGCACGTCAGTGCCGAATTCACCACCACACTCCCCATGCAGGCGCCTGGTGGCTAGATTTTGGCTTTCCGAATCCTGCCCGCAGCACAACCATAAAATCTCGACTGCCTGTGTCGTTCACGCGTTCTGCAGAACCCATACACCCTCCCATGCGCGACGCATCCTCATTCTGATACCATTCCCACCCACAAAGCTCGATCATCCAAATCACTTTCCCATCGCCGCGACATCTCGGGGTTCGGTTCATCATCAACTTCAAATCACACACCCCGAAAAAAAAAAAAAAAAACCCATCATTCGCAAACATGGCTCCCAAGGCTGATGGGCGCCGCAAATCCGGTGGCAAGTCGGGCATGGTCGTCACACTCAAAGTCCCTTCATCTAGACTACGCGACGTCATTCGATCAGAAACTCCTGAATCCAAGTCAACAGCTCCACGCGAGTCGACCGAACTCAAGGATTTGGTTGACTCGCCAGCCCCCTCTGCCAACCTGGCAGTTTCTGGCCTCTCAAATGGGGACAATGCATCAGACTCCAATGTGGCGACACCGGTAGCAGAGGGAACCCCGGCCCCCTCATCAATGGCGCCTCCAATTGATGGTCGTAAGAAGGGCGCGAAGCGGTCCGCTGCAACGATAGATGGCCTGCCCAAAGCTCGAGGGAAACCGGGCCCCAAGAAGAAGCCCAGACTGTACGTCTACTGCGTCGCACCTAGCACTGATGAACTTGATGCCATACACTTCATCCAAAGTCTCTGCTTACTAACTGATATCGTGTGTTTCACAGTGAGGACGGCACAATCGACCATAATGCAGTGGCCAGGATGCAAGCTGCCAAGCTTGGTCCCAAGGCCAACCAAGGAGCCATCAACGCCGGTCTGCGAGCCCTCGATCGATCTGGCAAACCTTGCCGCAAGTGGGCGCGGGGCGGCTTCAAGCTCAAAAGCTTCACGGGTGTTCTATGGGAGATTCCTCGCTGGACAGCCCCTCCCAAGAAGGCGACCGATGAGGATACTTCCGAATCAGGCGCCGTATCTGCCTCGGCCGACAACAGCAGCAGCAAGGAGAACAAGCCCAATGGACATGAGAACAGCGTGAACCATAGCAATGGAGGCGGTGATGCCGAGATGAACAGCATTGCGAGCGTCAACGCCTCCTCCCCTGCCCCTATTGCTATTTCCGCTGCATCGTGATTCTTCCACCACCATGGATTGTCGTCCCGAACGAGCAAGAGAGATGGGAAGACAGGTTTCCGTCCAAGTGAGACACGGCATCCGGCCAAAAGCTTCCAATGGGATGTCAGTCTATCAGCCATGGGTGGATGAGCGTTCGCAAACGATTTTTCAGGTTACTTTCATTTACTTGTTCTTTCTTCTCTGTTTTGTGGATTATCATCACGGCGCGGGGTCGTTGGGCGTTCGTTCTGGGTTTGGGCTGATGGTGTGTGTCACAATCGACGGACAAGCACGGGGAGTAAAGGATTCATTGGCGACGGGTTTAACTCTGTACATTAATGCTAGAGCTGGACTGTGTCTACCATAGATGTGTGTGTTCTCCACGGCGAAGATGCCAGGCTCACGCAATTTCCACATGTCTCATTGTTGGCTATGCGGTGACTTCTTGCCCCGAGACTGACGTGCTGAAGGCCAACATGTTGCAATTCTCGACTGCTGTGCTTCTTCTGGCGTTGGCTGGTCTTTGGTTGGGTACGGAGTAGAAGGTCAGCTTAGCCAGGCTTGCAGCGGGAACTGTGAAGAGGACGCAGAGTGCGGTCGGCTGTCTCATTTGTTGGTCAGAATCACGGCTGCTCGTGGACAAGTGAGCTGACAATGATCTGGGTCGGTCGACCTTATCGGCAGCGCCAAGGCGTTTTTAAGCTCCAGCTATTGCTCCAGTCCAGTCAAGTCCAGTCGCCCACCACAGCCACAGCCAGCCTGGCGGGTCCAAGTCACGCACGACTTCGACGACTTCTGGCCGCTGGGCTGGACCCGCTGGACATCCCATCTCGACCTCGTGCAACCTCGACGCCCGGACGTCTCGCAACTCATCACTACCCCACGACTTCATTCACCACATTAGTATTGCCTACACTGTTTTGTCTCTGCTGCTTCCTAGTCCCTTCCTCCACAGCAGCCGATCGACGGCGTTGCACGGGGGAACTGGAGCTGACAAAGCGTCACCGTCAACGTCACGGAGCAGAGTGGATGGGTGGCCACTGACTGGTAGGTCCGTCATTAGCCGTCCAACAAGCTCGCAGCGGACGATTGCCAGAAGCATCATCATTCCTGACTGGCCCTCCCCCCCTCCAGCCCGAGGAACTATTTACCATTGTCAGTTATGGACCAGCATGGCTTATCTGGTATTTCAGACTCAGACTCGTCAGCTGGAGGCTCTATCCACCCGCGAACCCGCCCCGTCGCCTCGTCCGCCTTCACCTCCGAACCACCGACTCGAGCTGGTCCCAGCTCTCACTTTTACACACACCCAGCTCGCACATCGACACTGAGCGCCAACGGTGGTCTGCTCCTTGGCCCGACCTTCGGTCTTGCCTCGGCGGCCCCTTGTGGGGAGAATAACGAGATGGATGACACGGTGAATAGAACCGTGAATCACCACGGGCCGAGGATGGGCGCTAGCTTGCCGTCGTTTTCTCGTCGCTTCGAAAAGTTCATGGCTGAGATGGACGAGAACAGTGGCTTACCAAGGGCGGATGACGGCTTCTTTGTCCCATCATATCTCTCCAAATCGACCCATGTTCGGAAGTTAAAGGAAGCGCACGAGGCCCAAATTCAAGCTCAAACCGAATTGAAGCTGTCGTCCCCAAACGGAACCAGCTCGAATGGTGTCGGCTTCCCTCAACAGTTACTTCCCGCTGGATCCCACCGAGGCATGTCTCATAACGTTATCGAGCGACCTCCACCTTTTGAAGAAGATGATGCCATGGAACCCCTGCCAACACGATGGAATAAAGATGACATGTGGCCAGGGATTGAGATACTACCTGACGGCCGCTCAGTCGAGTTTACTGGTCCCAGAAGCCCCAGCGATCGCGACCATGAAGCCTCAGCGGTGCGGGCGGACCATTATATGCCTCCTCAGTGTGGAATATATTACTACGAGGTCAGCATCATGCACGGGAAGCGAGATGAGTAAGTCAATATCCGAAGCCAATTTGAGAAAAAAAAAAGCCAGTGTTAAGTCGGAGGGGGAGCAGAGCCGAAAACTGACGTTCTGAAAGCACCACCATTGCCGTCGGCTTTTCAACCAAAAATGCTGCAACGTCACGACCCGTTGGTTGAGAACCTGAGTCCTGGGCCTACCACGGAGACGACGGTCGTTGTTTTACCGGTCAAAACATTGGACGACCATTTGGCCCAACTTTCACCACGGGTGATGTCGTTGGATGCGGTGTCAACTTCCGCGACCACACGGCATTTTTCACCAAGAATGGTGTCAAAATAGGCAAGTTCACGCTCAGTGTCGATCTTTTGCTGCAGCCGCGAGTCTAATCATGGCGTGACAGGCGTTGCTTTTCATGATGTGGCCCGGGGCAAGCTCTACCCCTCCGTCAGTTTGAAAAAGCCACGAGAGCACATTTGGGTTAATTTTGGTCAGCATCCATTTATTTTCGACATTGATAATATGATTCTGGTAAGCCGTCTTATTTTTCCTTTCCTATCCTTTCCTTTCCTTTCCCTTCTCTTCCCTTCCCTTCCCTTCCCAGTCGTATCACCATACAACGGCGTCAGAAAGGACATAGCAGGCTAATCTTCAGTAGGAGCAAAAAAACAAAATCCGAGCAGATATTCAAAATACCGATATATCAAGACTTGAGCCTGGTTTGGGTGAGACGGACTTGATACACGCTTTGGTTCTGCAATTCTTGCAGCATGATGGCTACGTTGAGACAGCACGTGCCTTTGCCAAGGACATCAAGCAACAGAAGGAGGCGTTGAGACTGGATCCGAATGTAACTGTTGACGGCATAAACATCAAGGACGATGAAGATGCTAATAACAGACAACGTGAGTTCTTTGTCGAGAAGACGCGGGGTGCGATGGACGCTGACGATTGTTCAACAGGGATCAGAAGGGCTATCCTGGAAGGGGACATTGACCGTGCTCTCAAGCTGACGAACGCGTATTACCCGCAAGTTTTTCGCGACAATGAAGAGATGCATTTCAAGTTACGATGTCGGAAATTCATCGAGCTTGTCAGGATGGCTGCACAACTTCGAGCAAGTGGCGAGTCGAAGAAAAGCAACGGCAACGGGCCCACAGGGGTAGGCATCTCGCAGGATATGGACGTCGATGGTAATGGCGCAGACGGAATGTCTTGGAATGAGACCATGGATACCGAAGCTGTAGACACACAACCGGAGATGATGAAGCTCGAGCAAGAAATGCTCGACTATGGGCGGATGCTAGGTGCAGAATACGCCAATGATGCTCGCCCTGAAATCAGCAAAGCCCTCGGCGAAATATGGGCACTAGTGGCATACGCAAATCCGCTCAAGGAACCCAAAGTCAGCCACCTCCTTGGCCGAAAGGGACGAGTTGCAGTTGCTGAGGAACTCAACTCGGCCATCTTATGTAAGACCAAACCTGCACCCACTCTATCTTGGCTCACGAGACCTTTACTAACAGTTCCCTGAAGCATCGTTGGGCAAATCCTCACGTGCATCGTTGGAAAAACTCTTTGCACAAACGTCTGTGCTCCTCGAGGATCTCAGGGCAGACGGTGGATCGGGCGCTTTTGTAGCGGTACAGGATGTGGTGGACTTTGTAAGGGAATCTGTCCCATTGTCACCGTCGTCATCATCATCATAGTGGAAGTGCCGACCAGGACGCCCAATATTGACCCGATCCACGTCACTTGAGTGACTGAAGTCGCTCGGTCCATTCTTTTTCTCCTCTTTCACTGTATTGCATTACACTACGGGCGGTGTTTGGCGGGGCTGGCTTTCTTGCGTTGTATTTGTTGCCCTTTTGACCTTGTACTGCTTTCACCTGGAAGAAGCTGGTTGGTATGGGATGGGGAAGCATTCTGATATTCGGCCTCGGCGGCGTTGCATGATGACAGTGGACTTGCGGTCCTTTGGATGACAAGCTTGCTTGAATTGGCTGGACAGTATGGGGGGGGATCTTTGTGTTTTGTTTTTTTTTCTGGGGAGGGGGATGGATGCTTAAATTGTATGTAGCCCAGGGGCTGTGGACCAGGTGGCTTAATATAGCATAGATGGTTTGAGACGGTCGACGTGATGGGGTCGCGACGAGGCAGAATGGCCTGTGTACCTACCTGGTTTGTAGGTAGCGCATCTGGAATAGCGATATAGAAAAGTCGAAAGCGTTGAAGCGTATCAAACTCGTCGCGTGGGGGGGATATGTGTACGATGATGAGATCTAGGTTCCGCGACGATGGTGAGGCAGGCTATCCGCCGGAGGGCAGTTGTGGCCTGAGATCTCACAGTCACACATGCATGCAATGCGTAGATCTAATACACGCCGAGACGTGGACACGCAAAGACGATTGCATCTCAGCATGACATGGTCGCAGAACAGGCCGAGGGGGGTCGCCCGAGAACTAACCCGCTCACATCAACTGAAAAAAAGGCCACCTGGTCTATTTTTCTTTTTTTCACATACAGACACGGCCCGAGTCGTCGGCACAAAGATCCCATAGACATACAGTCAAGTATAATTACAATGCACCCCGTGCTTTTCTTTGAGAATTTCCAAGCCAAGCAGCTATTTCCGACGGGGCCGCGCACCACTCGTCAAAAAACAAGTCGCTTCAACCACCACCCTCCTCCCCCCAACACCTCTCGTACAGCCTCTTCGCGTGGCCGACGAGATTCCCACACCCGACGAGACACTCGGCGAGCCTGCCGTCCTGCCAGCCCATCCTGTCGTCCCCAATCAAGTACGTGTACGCAAAGACGTCTGCGTCGAACGGGCCCGGCGACGGCCCCCCAGAGAACCACTCCTGGTCACCGAGGAGCGCCGTCTCCGCATCGCGGTACATCTGCGAGGGCCGCACGACGCGGCAGCGCGTTGTTTGGAGAATCTCCCTCGTGGCTGCGGCGCGGAGGCTCCGCAGCAGGGGGTCGCGCAGCGGCGGGCGAGGGAGGTACAGCCTCGAGAGGAGCGCCGTGTGGACGGGGTCGAGGTACAGCGTGTAGAGCTGCTTGCGCCGTTAGTTTGGTTGCTTGGCCGGGAGGGGAGGAATGAAGGGATGGGGCGTGGTGTTTTTTTTCTTTTTTTTCTTTTTGCGAACCCATGCTGGACGGATGCTCTGCGCCAGAAGCGATGCGTAGGCTTGTTGGCGGGCGACGGCAAGGGGGCGCTCGTCGGGCCACGCGAGAGACGACAGGTGGTGCTCGCGCGCGTACTGGGCGATTCGGTCGCCGGCGAGGGGGATGTTGTCGGGCCGCGAGTCGGAGGAGGAGGAGGAGGGGAGGAGGAGGAAGGGGAGCGCGCCGGAGGGGGAGGCGTGGTTGGTCGAGGGGACGAGGTCGGCTTGTAGGCCTGCGATGCGGAGAAGGGTCTTTCCATGGATGTCAGTTTGCTTTTATTTTTTTTTATTTTTTTGGGAGGGAGGGAGGGGGGTTCTTCTTCTTTCGTTGAAAGCTTTGCTCAGGAAAATTTAGGGGCCGGCAGGTGCGAGGGAAAAAAAAGAAACACATACCTGCCACTTCAGACAAGCGGGATTATAGCTCGGCAGCCCGCGTGCGGCATCGTCGTCGGTCGAAAAGACATGAAGCTCTGCGCGGGCCCGCGGCCGGTCCGGCGACCGTGCGGGAAGGGGCTCTGCCTCGCGGACTTGCAGCGGGAAGAGCTTGAAGAGTTGGCGGATCGGGCGCGGCGCGGCGAAGAGGCTTGCGTCGGGGGGGGGCAGCGGGTGCTTCCATTTGTCCATTTGTCCGGGTGAAGGGCGTTGCGTTCTTCGCGTTGGGCTTGGTGGGTTGTGGATGCGGTTTTGAGGAGGATTTTCTGGTGTTGCGGCGTTGCAGGTTGTTGGGAGGAAGGTTCCCATCGAGGGGGTGAGTGGGTCTGCGTCTTCGCTGGGACGAATTAGATGAATGAGTCCAGCCAGCAAAACATCCCGTCGATGAGGAGGAGCATGACTTTTTTTTGCGCGTCAGGGACCTGTTGAATGGGGAAATGGATTAGATAATCGCGGTAGTAACATTTATAGAACCGCCCTAGCTAGCTTAAGTAGTAATTAACCATTATTATTACCCTATTTATTTTAATACTATTACATAGTAATAAGACTAGGACCTTATTATATTATTACTAAGTTAGTATATTTAATCTAAATAATTATTTACTAGAGAAATTTAATAGCTTTAAATTAAGTATATATTATTTAGTCCAGTTAGCTCTATAGATAGCTATTACTAGTACTCCTACTACTAAGTTAAAAGGGAAAATCCTAAACTAGGAAGAAAAACCCTCTTATATCTATGTTTAGGTTAGCGCTAGCCCTTTAGTAAGTTTACGCTACTTAGTATATAGCTTATTATAAGTATTTATTACTAGCTTATACTAGCCTTATTCTATAGCAAAGAAAAAAGAAAGGAAAATATATAAAATAAGTATTCCTAGGCCTTCCTAGCCTTATTTTAGTGTAGTAATAAGTCTATTCTAAGTCTCTTTACTTTTATATAAAGCAAAGTAAATCTAAGTTTATAATATTAATATACTTCTTATTTACTTTTATACTAACTTTTCTATAGCCTTACTTTTTAGCTAACTCTAGCCTAGTCTTACCTTATTAGTCTAATAAAATATAAGCACTTAGTTTTACTAAGTTATTATAAGGGAAGGGTAGCTTTAACCTAAGACTAGGATAGTTCTATATTAAGGCTAGTTATATATTATTAGATTTATTAAGCCTATTATACTTTATTTTTTAAGTAAGTTATCTAATTTATTCCCCCCCCCTTAGTAAGTATAAAAGAAGTTCTTTTTCTCTTAAAGACTTAGTCTTTTTTCTTTTTTTATATTAAACTTCTTATAGGTTCTTTCCTTTTTCTAGACTATTTAGGGCTATTCTAAGCTAGATTTAGGTTAATTACTAATATTTATTATAGATTATAAGGAAACCTAGTATAATATTAATAAAGCCTATAAGTTTTCTAATATTACTATATTTCTAGTTTTAACCTACCTAGGAATTTATAGAGTATAAGGGCTTTCTAAGAAAGTCTATAACTACTAAGTAGTATAAGTAAGTTAAGAATAAGGGTATTTTTATAGTTATATTGCTTTTATTCTAGGCCTATTTCACTACTAATTTATACTAGCTTAGTAATCTAAAAGATATCTAGTATATCTCCTATAAGTCCTGTTTAGTTTTAGAGCCTAAGTATTAGTGCTATATTATTATTAGTAGGTTAGTCCTATTCTAGTTTAGTAGTAAGGCTAACTTACTAGGTAGGGGTAGCTACTAACGCCTGTTTTAACTATTAGGTATGGAATTATTAATATAATAAGGTAATAATTGCCTCTCTTCTAGCTTAAGTCTATAACTAATCTGCCTAGTAGCTAGAGCATTGTAGTATTGTATTGTATTGTGTATTGTATTGTATTTTTAATACAATACAATACAATACAATGTATTATTTTTATAAGTAAGGTAGTATATATACCTATTATATAGTAGATTTTCTTTATAATCTAAATATTATATCCTTAATTTTTTTAAATTTTCCTTATTTAATTAGAAATTTATAAAGTTTTAGCTTATTAAAAATAAATTCTAAATAATAAGCTAATTATATATAATTAATAGCTTAATATAGTTATTTTTAAATTTAACTTATATTATAATCTATTTCCTATATTTTAAAGGTTTTTATATTAAAATACCTATTTTTAATAATTTATTATAAATTTAAGTATATTTTTTTAGCTTAAAGTATAATATTTACCTTGAAGAATATTTTTAATATTCTAAATAAATAAAATATAAATTCTAAAAAAAATATTTTTTAAAGTTTTAACTTTATATTTATATAAAAAAATCTTAAGTTTTCTAGTAATATCTCTTAAAGCTATATAAGTATTTTTCTAGAATTAAAATAAATTCTTTTAACTTTATAGTTTTTTTAAACTAAAAAATTAGTTAAAAATCTTAAAAAAGCTTTTTAAAAAAGAATTCTTATTATAAAAAAAATACTAATTATATTATAATTGAATTAACTTAATTAAAAAACTAATAAATATTATATTAGTATAATATTATTACTAGGAGAAGCTTATAAATATTTAAATTAAAAATTTTTTAAATTAATATAGGTTTTTTTATAAAAGAAATTAGTATTTAAAAAAAATATTATTATATATATTTATATATATAAAATTATTATCTTTAATTATAGAATCTAAGTAACCTTCGCATAATCTTCCGCACCGCTCTAAAGGTCTGGAATCGCCTCTAAAATACAAACTATATTAATATTTAAATTCTTTATCTTTGTTTACCCCTCCCTATAATATTATATTATAATAAAGCTAGAGGTAGGTATAAGGTTAGAATACTAATAATAATTAATATAGGAGAAAGAGGGCTAGTATAAAGCTATTACTACCTAAATATAGGAATTAGATAGTTTAATATCTAGAGTAGTAAGAATAACCTAATAATAGATTAAATCTAATTTAAATACCTAGATAATATAAAATTCTATAATAAAATTATAAGCCTTATCCCTAGTAATAAAGTTACCTAGATATAGTATATTACTAAAGCTATTACTAAATAGGTAGTAAACTATACCTAAGCTAAAGTAAGGATAATAAACCATAATAATAGTAGTATTTATATTACTAAAGAAGCCCTTAAATAAGCCCTTAAAGAGACTATTAAAAAAGAAACTAAGGAGAGTAATACCCTAACCTAGGCTAGTATTACTACTAGCCTAGCCTTTAAATAACTAAATACCTTACCTCTCTCTCTTTAAATCCCTAGTAAGTAAGACTAGGAAGTACTTATTAAAGGGAATACTATTTAGGAATTACTCTAGTCTAGGAGTATAGAAGATATAGTAATAGTAGTTAATAAAGCTATAGGCTAAGCTATAGTAATAGTAGCTAAAAGACTCCCTAGTAAAGATACTATTATTACCTTTAAAGGAAATACTACCTAATATAAATAAGACTAAAAATAGATTACTAATATATTTAGACTAGAAGTAACCCTTTACTAATATATACTTAGTATTATTATTAAGGGATTCCTAACTAAATATATATTTACTAAAAACTTAGCAGTAGAAATTAGAAAAGCTAATAAGGTAAATATAGTTAAGGTAATAGTAAGGTAACTATATAGTAAAGGCCAGAGCTTTGTACTACACTACACTACATACTACACTACACTACAAGGAGATTTTTCTACTACATGTAGTATTTGTAGTATTTTCTTATATTTAGTAATATAATAGCTTATAAGAGCTTATAATAGCTTATACTAGCTTATAATAGCTTATACTAGCTTATACTAGCTTTGTCATAACCTCGAAGGTGTGCAAGGTAAGCCACTAGACCAAAAGATCCATTAATGCTAGCTCTCGCTGCATTGCACCTTATAATTAATTATTAGGCCTGCCTATAAACGCGCGCACCTAATAATTATCCCTTCCCTCGTAAGGCTTGCCCTAAGCTAAGGGCCTTACACAGGCTAGCGGCTTATAATACAACCTTAACTTAGATTAGGCCTGGTCATCCGTGGCCTCTGAGATAATTAATCAATTATGAACCCCTAAGGCCTAGTACGCATAACAGCTAGGCCTATACATCACCTAGTGCACGTGACCCCACAGTTGCATCGCAACCGTATAGGCGTAACCATACCTGCCCTGTGAGCCTAACGTAAGCTGCCTAGCCTAGCAATTTGAACCTAGACCTGTCAGGGGTGTGATCCACGAGAACTCTGCTAAGTTAGCAAGGACGACCCACAGTATAACTTATATGTGGATCACTATAGGGTAGCTACTTTATACTATCTAAGCTTGTATTTTATGGCTTTTTTTCACCGCCCTTATATCCAAAGCCCCTTATAACTAATATTCCCTTTATCTATAGTTAAAAAATTAAATCTATATTATAATTTATTAGCAAACACCTTATAATTTAAATATTAATTAATATTATACCCTAATCCTTATAGTTATAGATATCCTTCGCAGATTAGCTTCGCTAGTTTAATAAAGAGACACTATTCCTGCTTAACTTACTGCTTAAAGCTTAATATAAGTAATAGCTTAATAATAAGAAGCCTAGTATTATAAGAGATCTCTTTAAGGGCTTCCTTCCTGCCCTTACCCTTAAATTCCTAAATTATTAATAGGAGGTAAGGCTTATTAAGAATCGCTATATATAGCTAAAGAAGGTATAGTAAGCATTTTAAGCTATAAAGTCACGATCTAGTATAACTTATAATAAAGAGACTAGAAAGCTTTAAATAAGTAAGTAGAATATTAAATTTATTAAAGAGGTTTATAAGAGATTTAGCAGGGCTATTATAAGGAAGCCTCTAATTATAAATAAGTCTTTTATAGCTATAGAGTGGGCAGAGGTCTTTACGCTAGACCTTCTAGCTAGTAATAGAATTCTTAAGGCTTAAGATAATAAAGGCTTTGCTATAGCAGAGAAGGAAATAGGAAGAGGTAGCTACTCTCTAGAACTAGATAATAAAGAGAAGGATATTAGAGGCTTGTAATAAGGCACTAATAATAATATTCCTTGTTTTATTTAAGAGATTTAGGATAATAATAATCCCTTTAAAGTTAATAATAATTCTCTCCTTTAACTAGATATATCTAAAATCATAGAAGATAGCTACTCTCCTAGTTATAGTTCTTAAAGGCTAGCCTATAGCTGCTTATTAAACCCTTCCACTAGGTCTATACCTAGTAGATTATAGCTAAATAGATTGCTAAAGAGCTTGTAAAAGCAAAAGGCTATAGCATAGGCAATAGAGCTTTTAGAGGTAATATTAAATGTTCTTAGGCCTTATACTACGGGCCCTAGGTAGTATATCTTTTCCCTAAGGTCTATAAATACAGAAGATATTATATAGGCACTTAAGGACTACTAATTATATAGCGAAGAGCTTAGGATAGCTATAGTAATTTGAATTATTATATAGTTAAAGAAGGATTATATAAATACTCTTATTTAGAATGTATTATCCTTAAGGGAGGCAAAGAAAGCATAGGTTAAATTAAACTTTAGTGTTAGGCCTAGCTAGGTTATAGAAGTAAGGGTATTAATATCTTCTATAGGCATGTGTATCTTTACTTTTCTCTCTATAGCACTATTAGCATAAAAACTAGGAATTTATTAATAATACTACTAATTTTATCTAATATATAATTCCTTAACTTATTCTATACTCTAATATTATTCCTAAAGCTACTTAGCGATTTATTTATAAATCTATAACCCTATATAGCGTGAATTTACCTTATTAGCTTACCTAGTAGCTGCTTTAAAAGCTTTACGCTTATCTAGAGGTAACTACTCTCTCTTATTTGCTTTAAAGGTATAGGGTTCCCTCCTATATGTTTTAATAAAGTTAAATAGACCTATAATAGCATAGATTATCTTAATCTAGATAAGAAACTTATATTTAGCTATACTATAGTAAATAATCTTCTACTTTTACTTACACTACCTAAAGACTTGCTTAATAACTATTCTTAATTATAAGTACTAATAATTAAAGAGCTCTTCTTTATTCATAAGCCGTTAATAAGCAAGTGCCTAGTCTTATAGATAATACTAAACTCTTAAAAACAGCGTAATTAGCCCTTAATATATGCTAAACCCTATATCTCTAAGATAAAAGTAACCTTAGGGTATTAAAAATAACTTTAATAAAGCTATTTATATTAAGGTTATATTATTAATAGAACCTTTAGCGCTAGGTAGCATATATTAAAATAATCCCTTAAAGCTAGCAGCTACTAGCATGTTTTGTAAGATATTATTCTTCCTTAGCTAAAACCTTTTCTACCGTAAAAGCAAGATATATGCAGGGATATGCGTGCTATTAATAGCGCTAATTGCACCGTTAAATTAAAGGAATCTATTATTTAATTCCATAAAAGGTAAAACATAATCCGGGTTTAGCTAACAAACAAATCTTATATATAATTTCCTTATTGGATTAAGTAACTTATAAAAGATCTATAATACTAATAATTAGCTTAGATAAAACCAATAGCCTGTGTTCCTTTAAGGCTTATTATAGGCATAGATCTATAAGAATACTATTACTTTCTGCTTAACTAATTAATATTATAAGTCTCTAATCAAAGTGTTATTCTAAAGCTAGTAATAGAGCTAAAGAAAGGTTTTCTTTAGCATTTAAAAGAGATATATAAAGTTAATGCTAGGCTCTTAAAGGATATAATAGTAAAGGTCCTATGATATAGTTAGTGACTATTAAGCGCCTTCTTTAAGAGCTATAAATTCAGTATTATTATAATAGTAACGGTGGATATGCTCTTAGAGGTAATAGGGTTAATAGAGCACTCTCTGCATTCTTGCTATAGTCTTATAGCACATAAGAATTAATACTATAACGTAAAGATTATTACTATTATTATCTTCTTTAATAGTAAGGTGCTTAAATAAGAGGTTATAATTCCTAAGAAAGGTTATTATAGCGCTTTGCTAACTTTATTATAATGCTCCCTGTAAAGTTTATAAAGTAATTTACTCCCTATAAAAACAAGAGCTAAAAAACAGTAGAATTCCCTTTATTCTTAGTATCTAATTCTATTACAGGCATTTACACAGCCCTTACTAGTTTAATATATTATAAACAGGGGGAAATGCGAAGTGGACTTAATTCCATAACTTTCTATGTAAATTTGCTGCTAAAAATAGTTAGCGCGTCTGTTATGCATAGTTATGCACTCTGCTAACTTTGCAGAGTTTTCGTGGATCACACCCCAGGCCTTAATCCAACTGCGGGAATTGAACCTAGGACTAGCACACGCCCCACTCACGAGGATTCGAACCTAGGACTAGCACACACTAGAAGACCCGTGAGAGCTAGCATTAATGTCATAACCTTAAAGGTATATAAGGTAAGCCACTAGACTAAAAGATCCATTAATGCTAGCTCTCGCTACATTGCACCTTACAATTAATTATTAGGCCCGCTCACGAACGCGCGCACCTGACAAGCTTATACTTGCTTATACTAGCTTATACTAGCTTATACTAGCTTATATAGTTATACTAGCTTATACTAGCTTATACTAGTTAATAATAGCTAATAATAGCTAATAGTACTTTATAATACTTTATAATATTATAAGTGTTAAAGTTTAATAAAAATAAAATAGTAAATAAATAATTTAAATATAAATATAAGTAAGTATAAGGAAATTACTATAGAAAAAGGAGTAAATATAAGTAATAGTAATATAGCTAGCTTAACTATATAGAGGTTTTTCTAGATATTTTTTTTAATTTACTAAGGTAAAAAGAAAAGAGAAAGCAAGGGAATACCCCTCCTTAAAATTTTTTTCGCTTAGCTAAGTAAGTGAGTCATAAATGACGCAATTGACTAAACAGTCTAATTGAACCAATCAAACTATCAGAGACCCACATAAGACCCACTTTTTATAACTATAAAAAATAAGATTAGTATACCTATAACTTTTATACTATATAAATCTAGCTAATTTATAGCTTTTTCTATAAATTTTACTAAGAAATAATTCATTTTTATTTATAAAAAAATATTTTCCATATAAAAAGTATTAGTTTTTAATATTATAGGTCTCTTATAATTATATAATACTAATTATACTATATATATCTTATATTACATAATATAAAAGAAGTTATAAATTTATTATAATTAAATACTATATTTAAAAATAGTATATAATATTATATAATAAGTTATAAATTTAGAAGCTTTTATAATATATAAAGCTTTTTTTTAAAATTATATTAGTAACTTTATATAAATATGTTTTCTTTTAATACTAATATTTTAAGAATTCTTTTCTAATAATATATTAATATTTAAGTAATAAATTTTAAAAAAGTATAAAAGAATTATAAAAATTATATATTAATTCTAATAAATTATCTATTAACCTAAGGTTTTTATATATTATAAAGAAATATATTAGCTATTTAAAACATGTTTTATAATTCTTTAATATAATTATTTTAATTTTTAATATATTATTTAGTACTATTTCTAAAGATATATATAGGGTACTTTTATAATAAAAAAGCGCTTTTAATAAATAATAGGATATTAATATTAGAAAAAATAGTATATTTATAATAGAAACCCTTAGTATATATTAAAAATTTTTAAGATTTTAAATATCCTAAAATATAGTCTATAGGTACCCTATACCCTTACTTATAGCTATTTTTCTAAATAAGGTAAAACTTTATAAATTTTTAACTAAATAACTAAATCATAATAAAAAAAACAGCTAATATTAACTTTAATAAGAAAAATCTAAGGAATATTATAAGACTATATAATACCCTACTCTTTTTTTTTACTAATACTACATTTGTAGTATTTGTAGTGTAGTGTAGTATTTACTACACTACACTAAAATCTACTACACTACATACTACAACAAAAGTCAAAATACTACAAATACTACACTACATGCAAAGCTCTGGTAAAGGCACCTAAAGGACTACTCTAATACTAGGCCTAGCTAAAGTTAAAGATACTAATAAGATATACTAAGATAGTATAGTCTTTAAAGCAAAGCTATTCTAAACTAAACTATATAATAAGACCCTATAGCCCTAATAATACTATAACTACTTCTAAATAAGCTATATTACTAAGTTCTTGTAAAGGGCTTGGGCTTTGCCTAAGCATTTACTATAGCGCATATAAGTGAGGATAGTTCTAAGCTAGCAAGGATATAAAAAGGGGGCTAACATAAGGTAGTTAGGGGGTATAAGGGGCACTAGTAAGAATAGGTCTTTTGCCTTTCCTTCTTCCCTCCTTAAGTTTCTTAATATTATATTAACACCCTATTATAGCTACCTAGGGGCTAGTCTATAATAATTAAGAAACTTCCTTTAGTCTTTATAATAGCTACTAAAAGATATAATAGATATACTAATAAATATACTAATAGATATAATAGGCACGCTTTAACTATAAGATTAATATAGCTAGGGGATATTAACCCCCCTATCTAATGCTATAGCACTACTAGTAGCTTAATAAGCCTAATTTAAAACACTTTAACTTATACTAAATAAGTAAATAGCAGAGCTTATATATCTCTAATAATAAGTAATAGTAAATAGTATAGGACCTTTAACCTAACTACCCTCTATAGCCTAGCCTAGTACCCTAGTAGCTAACCCTATAGTACCTTCTATCTCTAACCTAGTCTTACTTATACCTAAAGTAAAATAAAAACTAATCCCTATAGGTAACCTATATAATAGTAATAAAGCCTTATTTACTATATAAAGGTTCCTAATAAAGTATAAGTTATAAGTAAATAAAGACTTTATTAGTACTAATAAGAATAGATAGATATTTATTTACTAAAACCTATTCTCTAAAGTTTAGTCCTAGGTAGCTACTTACTTTAAGTAAGGCAGTGCTATTAGTTTTAACCTTACTAACTTCCTAGAATACCTTAGGTTAGTATTCTCTAACCTATATAAATAGGAGATAGCTTTTATAAAGCTTAACTAGCTAGAATAAGGCCTAAGGGAGCTATTTTCTATATTCTTTATTTACTTTATAAAGAAGCTATTACTAGTAAAAGGGGAATATTAAGGGGATAATATAAAGCTAGTAAAGCTTTAATATATACTTAATAAGCGTTTAAGGGAGATTAGTATAGGCTAGGGTATTAGCTAGAGTATTTAGTATATAGCTATTATATAGTATTATAAAATTATAGTTAATATTAAGGCCCTTACTATAGAGAATAAATATTAGTTCTAATATAAACTATAGTAAGCTAAACCTATACCCTAGACTAACTATAAGGGTAATATACTAATAACTAGGGTTTATTGTCAGGTGCGCGCGCGCGCGTGACCTAATAATCAATTGTAAGGTGCAATGCAAGCAAGAGCTAGCATTAGTGGATCTTTTAGTCTAGTAGCTTACCTTACATACCTTTAAGGTTATAATATTAATGCTAGCTCTTATAGGTCTTCTAGTGTATGCTAGTCCTAGGTTTAAATCCTTATAGATAAGGCATGCGCTAAGTCCTAGGTTTAATTCCTATAGTTAGATTAACTTAGCAAGTCTAGGTTTAAATTACTAGGCTAGGTAGCTTATATTAGGCTCACAGGGTAAGTACGGGTGCACACCTATATAAGGTCACGTGCACTAGGTGATGTATAGGCCTAGTTATCGTGCGTACTAGGCCTTAGGGGTTTATAATTAGTTAATTATCTTAGAGGCCACGGATGACTAGGCCTAATCCAAGCTAAGGTTATGTCGCTAGCCATTGCCGCTGGCCTGTGTGGGGCCCTTGGCTTAGGATAAGCCTTATAAGGGAAGGGATAATTATCAGGTGCGCGCGCGCGCGTGACCTAATAATCAATTGTAAGGTGCAATGCGAGCGAGAGCTAGCATTGGTGGATCTTTTGGTCTAGTGGCTTACCTTGCACACCTTCAAGGTTATGACATTTATATAGCTAGTACTTAGCTAGGAAGGTAAAATAAGCTAGCTAAGAAGGAGAAAGAGCTAAAGCCTGCTATAAATATATAATAAGCTAAATAGGTATTAGAAGTAAAGTTAGCTAGATACTATTAAGAGAGATATTACCTATAATATAAATCTAAGGATTACTATATCTAGGAGTGCACCTTTCTCCTACCTTACTATCTATAGGTTAGTATTAACTTATATAGGGTAAATAAGGAAAGTATAAATAAGAAGGTAAATATTCCCCTTATAAAAAATAAGTAGCCCCTAAGTAAAGTCTTATATAAGGGTAAATAGGCTAGTTAACTACTATACTATAAGATAACTATTATAGCTATATAGAGATAGAGTAGGATATAGTATAATATATAGACTAACTACTATTCTTAATTCCTATACTCTTTAATATATATTATAAAAATTAATATCTAAATTAATTATAGTTATAATTACTTTAGTGCTATAAGTAAATTAGTAGTAAGGTAACTTAGCCTAAAGCTTATATAGTTACTAACATAGAGGTATATTTACACTATGGTAGAAATAGAAAAGAGAGGGAAGCAGGTTAAGGAAGATATCTCTTTTATAACCTATATAGTATATACTAGAATTAATATAAATAGCTAGGAGTTATTTATATATTTATATATTATCCTAGGTCTTACCTAGAATATAATATTTAGAATGCCCTAGTTAGAATAGCATAATATAGTAATTTATATAGTAAAGTAATAACTAGTTATTAAAGCAGTAAAGGGCCTTTATATCTCTAAGGCCTTTACTAAGGGGTTAGAGGTACTAGTATAGGGAATTATTAGATCCCTTTACATTACTAAAGCTTATAGGGTATAATAGAATAAGGACACTACTATAAGGTTTATTACTATAAGCTTAAAGGAGATAATAATAGTATTATAAATTATAGCACCTAAGTTAAAGCTATTAGCTCCTAATATATTAATATTACCTAAGGAGTTAGTAGACTTTATAGACCTTTTTAATAAAGCTAAAGCTAATAGTTTAACCCCTTATAGGGATTCTCTTAACTACTATATATATATATATAAGAACCTAGATAGGTCTAAACTAATACTTCTATAGGGACTATTATATAATATACTATAGGATTAACTCCTAGAGGTTTAGCGCTAGATTATAGACTTAATAGATAAGGGTTAAATCTATACTAGCTTCTTATTAGCTATAGCTCCTATCCTTTTTATTAAAAAGGCTAATAAGGGATAGTATTTTTATATAAACTACTACACTCTTAATAAGATAATAGTATAGGACTATTACTCTCTCCTATTAATTAAAGAGATACTACACTTCTTATCCTAGGTATACTAGTTTATAAAAGTAAATGTTTATATAGTATTTTATAAACTATAGATTACTAAGGGGAAGGAGTACTTTATAGCATTTTATATAAGGTTTAGTTTATTTAAGTAGCTAGTCTACCCCTTTAGCTTAGTAAGCGCGCTAGTAACCTTTTAGTATTATATTAATAAGTCCTTAGGGAATATATTAAGGGATTTTATTATAGCTTACCTTAATAATATCCTAGTTTACTTAGGGGGGTTAAGAAAAGATTATATAGCTAAGGTCTAGCTAGTTCTAGGTTACTTAAGGGCTATAGGTTTATACCTTAACCTTAATAAGTCTATATTTACTATAAAGGAGGTTTAGTACCTTAGATATATTATTATAGTAAGGTATTTAATCTACCTAGATCTTATAAAGGTTATAGCTATTAGGGAGTAAGCAGTACTTATAAAGCTATAAGGGGTTTATAGCTTCCTAGGATTTATAAATTTATATTATAACTTTATTAAAAACTTCTCTAAGTTAGCTACCTTACTAATATAACTTACTAAGAAAAATATTCCTTTCTAATAAGGACTTAAGGAGAATAATACCTTTAAAAGGTTAAAAGATACCTTTATTATATATCTAATCTTAGTATAATAGGATTTGGATTATTCTATAGTAGTAAAGGCCAATTATTTAGGCATAGCCCTTAGCAAATACCTATTATAATAAGGTTCTAATAGCGTTCTATATTTAGTTACTTACTATTTCACTAGCCTTATATCCTTATAGAAGAATTATATAATTTATAATAAAGAGCTACTAGCTATTATCTCCTATCTTAAGGTATAGTTAGTAAAGCTCTAGGGAGTGTCTTACCTATTTATAATTTATATAGACTATAAGAACTTAGAGTACTTTATATCTCCTTAGTTAATATTAGAGTAATAAGCTAGGTAGGTAAATATACTTATACTATTTAACTTTTACCTTTACTATAGGCCTAGTATATAAGCTTAATAGCTAGATACCCTTTCCTAAAGGGAATAGGACTAGAATAAGTTAGCCTTAAGAATAGGATATATTTTATAACCTATTACTATTATAATATTCTCCCTATCTTTAGATATATAAGGGGATAGCTTTAACCTAGATTTATGCCTTATATATGTATTACTACTACTAGAGAGGGAGGCTCTCTTTATTACTAAGCACCTCTAGACCTTATAGGACTAAGCTATTATATTAGACCTTATATATAGTATCTAACTAAGGACTATCTAGGAAGGGGCTTAGAAGTTTCCCCCTAAGGCACTAATAAGGAAATAGGTTATAAATTATTTTATAAGCATATATAGGGCGCTCTAGTTTAGGGGCTATACTTAGATTCTAACCTAGGAACCCCTTATAATAACCCTTATCTAATAATACTATAATTTACTAGTAGTAAGATACCTAGGGTATAATACTATATTCTAAATTCTATAATAGCAGTTTTATTAGGATAGGATATTATAGAATATTACTTAGTTTATTTATAACTACTATTACTTTAGTAGCTATAAGAGTTATTAATAGCACTAGGGCTTACTAAAACCTTTACCTATCCCTAATTAACTTTAGTCTTAAATCTCTATTAACTTTATAATAAACTTACTAGTATTATTCCTAAAGAGGCTATAATACCTTATAGTTATAATAGATAGGCTATTAAAGTTTATATAGTTAGAAGCTATAATCTCTATTAAGGCTAAGGAGTATATAAAATAGTTTAAAATAGTATAGTAAAGGTTTTAAGGATTTCCGTAATTTATTATTATAGATTAAGGGTTAGACTAGCTAGGAATATTTTAGATAATATTATATTCCTTAGTTAGGATTAATTAGCTACTTTTTACTTCTTATTACCTATAGACTAATAGTAATATAAAGTAGGTAAATTAAGAGGTATAAGTAATATTATAAGTAATAGTCTCTTTCTTATAGTTTAATTAGCTATAATATCTTATTACTTACTAACTTATAATTAATAATAGGTTTTCTTTAGTAATAAGAGTTAGCTTAAATAAGCTACTTTATAGTTATAACTTAAAGCCTATCTAGTTATAACTAGACTAGTCTTTATTAATAACTATACCTAAGGGGTAAGCTATATAATTCCTTAAGTATCTATAGAAAGGGACTTTTCTAGTATAGGCTATAATAGCTTATATATAATAAAAGCAGTAAAACACTATATTAGCTTTTAGATAGCTAGTAAAATAGTTTTATATTAGTAATAAGGTATAGCTTTTACTTAAGAATATTAAGATATACTATCTATTATAGAAACTTAATTAAGTTATAATAAAATATATAGTTATAAAAGTACTTATACTACTTATAGTATAACTTAATATTCTAAAAGGTATTTACCTAGTTTTCTATATAAACCTTATTAAATAAGCTATAAAAAACCCCCTTTCTAGTTAGAAACTCTAGGACTCCTATCTAGGGCTAGAATAGGTTCCCTTAGAGAATAATAATAAACTTATTAAGGAATATAGAGTAAAATAGATCTTAGTAGCTTATAATACCCTAGGCTAAGGTAAAAGATATAATATACTAGTTAAGTAAGTAAGTTATATATAACTAATATAGGAATTACTAGAGAGTATAGTATAGATATAAGCCCTTAATAAGTTTAAAGCAAAATAGGGAGATATATATTATAATAATAGACTAAATTAACTATAAGCTACTTATTTACTTATAGAGACTTTTACTAGTATATAGGGTATACCTATTTTATAATCTATTTCTTCTTACTTCCTAATAATATAAACTTACACTCTCTTATTTACTATATTATAGATATTACTTATATTATTAGTTAACTTAGCGCTATTATTAAATAGGATAGGAATTAGTATTACCTTATATCTAATAGAAATAGTAACTATATTATAATAAACTAGGTAGCTACCTTAGTTTTAAATAGTATAAGTAAACTAGTAATTAAAGGGTTTAAAATAAGTATATAGTAAGGGAGCTATTGTCACGGCTTAAGCGTAGGGTTGAATGAACGAAGTAATGGCTAAGATTCTCGCAGTTACTACTAGGAAGATGCTAGCTAGGGGTAGGTGCGTAAAGGTTTTAATCTCTAACCTAGCACTAATAATATATATAGTCTTTAAGGAATACCTTACTTTATAAGCATATAGCTATCTTATAGCTAGCTAGCCTCTTTATTATTTATATAGCCTAAAGGTCCTTTAAAGATTCGCTCTAATAAATATCCTATCTCTAATCTCTATACTTCTAATATAATACTCCCCTAATATATAATTAACCTTAATTATAAAATAAGCTACTTACTAAGGGTATACTTATTATAATAAAGCTTATAAAGAAAAATAAGATAAGGCACCTTATAACTAGATATATAGGTAAATAAAATAATAATAATAATACTACTAATTATAAATAACCCCCCTTATTATAAGTAATAGTGTCTAAATAGTAGCCTATATATAGCTTTAATATAGTAAAATAAATATTATTACCTATTATATAGCTAGACTAAAAAAAATAGATAACTTATATTAATTTTTATAATTAGTTTAAATAAATAAAGTACCTAACGCTATAGTTTTAAATAGTCTAACTAAAGGGCTTATATTATAGTTACTATAAGTTTATAGCTATTAGGTATATATATAAGTGGCAGAGCTAATAGTTATTATTATAATTCATAGATTACTTATATATAGTGTGTTAGATTACTTAAGGGGTCTATAGTTAATATAAAAAAGACTAATTTTTCCCCTTTTCTATATACTTCCTTTTACCTATAATAATCCTTAACCTTATAAGTTACCCTTACTTACTAAGTAATAGCTTTCTTATTACTATTATACTATAGTTACTAACCTTTTTTAGTCTCTAAATATTATTATTATTTATTATTATTTATCTTAGTCTTTTATCTTATTCTTAGTTATTAGTTTATTTGCTTCTAGTTATAATTTATATCTAGTCTATTATAGCTAACTTATAGCTAGTCCACTATATCTAATACTTATATAGGAACTCCCTCTTTATTAATAGCTTCTAAAGGTTAAGCTATTAAGAAATCTTCTTTAAAGTTTTCTAAGAAGTTATCTCCTTAGAAGTAAACTACTTCTAAAATTTTAATATAAGTTTACTATATCTTTATAGTATCTTTATTACTAACTTACTACTAGTAGTATAATAAGTAAGAAAATTCTATATATATAGTGCTCTTAGTAAGTAATAATATAGAATATCTTACTAAAAAATAGTACCTATAATATTCTAGGATATTTTATTAATAATAAGACTTTCCTTATAAAATATAAAGAATTTATAAGTATAACTTTTTTACTTACTTACTGCTTCTTTATTACTAATATTCTAATAGGTTACTTAATAAAATATACTTACTACTTCTAAAATAATAAAAACTACCTTATAGTATATCTTTCTTATCTAGAATTTACTTACTTATTACTAATATATTACTAGTATTTAGCTTAAATTATATAGCTTTATAATAAGCTATTTAAACTTATTAAAGCTACTCTAAAAGGTAGCTATTACTATTAGGATAAAGTAAGTATAATTCTACTACCTAGACACTAGATTAATATTTTAAATAGTCTTTACTTTATAGCCTAGAATATCCTAATAATAAGCTTTCTTAATATATATAGCTAATGCCTAACTAACTTACTAGTAGTTTATACCCTATATTACTAACTTACTTAATTATATTAGTTTTATTAAGCTCCCTAATAAACTTTAGGTCTATATATATAAAGAGAGGGATTCTAATAATAAAGATACTTCTAAGGCCTTTACCTCTATAGTTACTATAGCTACTACTATTACTAAGAAACTAGCAGTCCTAGTAACTAACTTTATTATAGAGAGGTAAGTGCTTAATAGCTATATAATAGATTATTTAAGTTATTTAAGTAAATTAACTTTATTTTCTAATATCTTATTATATTAACTTATAAATTATAACTATCTTATATTAACTTTATTACTTAACTATTACTTATAGTTATTAATAATTTCTTTAGTATTAAAATCCCTTTTTAATACCTAAGAATTCTTTAAAGTATTATAGCCTTTCTATTTAACTAAATATTTATAATGCCTTCTATTATAGTAATATAAAATAATTCTCTTAACTTTAAACTCTTATTTATTATCTTTAATATTATCCTATAGTAAGGATATATCTTCTATATTAATTAGGTCCCCTTTAAAAGGCTTAAGACTAGTAATATTAAATATGTTATATAATTAAGTCCTAGGTAGTAAATTTAATTAATATACTAATCTATAACTCTTAATTACCTTTTTAATCTTATAGGGGCCTAGATACTTTATAGCTAGCTTCCTACTAGGTTATCTTAAATTAATATTCTTTATTAATAGTAAAATATAATTACTAACTTTAAACCTTATTAGAGTTCTTTTCTAGTTATAATATTTCTTATACTAAGTCTATAAGTTACTTAAAAGCTATTTAATTATAGTATATTTCTCTCTTAGTACTAAGACTTTACTTTTAGCTTAATTATTTACTAAAGGGATATCTATAATTACTTATTATAAACCTCTAGGATTATAACCTTATAATGCCTTTACTAGTGTGTAGCTATATATTATATAATTGCTTATATTATACGCAAACTATACTAATAATAGGTTATTTACCTAATTAGTTTATTTAGTATAAGTAAAAGCCCTTAAATAATATTCTAGGACCTAGTTTAAATATTCTATCTAGCTATCTATCTAGGGGTAAAAAGCAGTGCTAAGTAGCCGCTTAGTTATAAGAAGATAATAAAAAGTTATCTAGAAACCACTAGTAAATATAGAACCTTAGTCTATTATAATACCTTTTAAAGCTCTATAATCTCTAAAAATATATTCTAAGAATATAGTCACTAGCTTATTACTAGTTAGTTATATTAATATAGGAATATAGATACTATATTTTATAAATTAGTTAATAATAACTAGAATTATATTATAGGTTTAGTTTAAATCTTTTACTAGTAAAAGTCTAGTAATAAAATCTATTAATAATTCTTAAAAAGGGTAATTAGGCACTAGTAGTATAGCTAGCTTACTATATAGTTTATAATACCTTAGTTTTAAAGTTTAATAACTTATATAAGTACTAATATATACCTTTATATCTTTCTTTTTTATTAGGTAATAATATTAGTTTATAATCTAATAAAGAGTTTTACTTACTCCCTAATACCTAGTAATAAGGTTATTATAAGTTAGTAATAAAATTTCTTTTCTTATTCCTAAAGGAATAAAAATATAATTCTTAAATATTAATAGCTTAGAGAGTCTAATAGACTATATTTAGGATACTACTAAATTACTACTTTTAAGTAACTTTAATTAACCTATAATAAAGTTATTCCCTTACTATGCTTTATATAATAAGACTTAAATTAGGGGTTTTAATTCTAAGCTTTTTTCTAGAAAGTTAAAGATAAACTTAGAAGAGGTTCTTTAAATAGATTAGATCCTAGCTATAATATCTCTATAAGTAATTAGTTTAATAGATACTTCTAGTCTTATAAGTATATAAATAAGTAATGTTTTTAAGGGGCACTCTTACTACTTACTAGTAATAACCTATACTAGTCTACCCCTAATAGTAGTAACTAGTCTAATAGGAAAATTAAAATAACTAAGTAATAAACTAAATATACACTAGGTGCTAGTAGTATTACTATAGCTAGCTTATTACTTATTAATAAAAGAATTAAAAGTATTAAATAACCTTACTAATATAACTCTTCTAAGATTATCTAGATTATTAGGTTCTTTAGAAATATAGTTAAGTTATAATTTTTTAAAACCCTAGATATTAGTAGTATTATTATAGCATTATTATAACTAACTATTAGCTATATTAAGTAATATTTTTATAAAAACTATAGTACTAATAGTATTACTAGGGTATTCCTATTACTTAGTATTTATAAATTTAGATAAAAAGGTAGGAAGTTATATAGTTACTACTTTTGCTTTCCTTACCTTACTTATAAAATCTAGTCTTCTTAAAAGTAAGTTAGTAGGATTTAATTTCCCTATATAATATATAATCTTAAAGTTAAAAGAATAAAGCTTATTAAGTATAGTTACTTACCTACTAGTAAGCTTAGGCTTTATAGCTAGGTACTTATGGTTTAAATAGTTTATAATAACCTTAATTATATAAGCTAAATAAGTAAAGTAGTGTCTCTATATATAAAAAGCCTCTTAAATAGCTAATAATTTGCTATTAGGTATTAAATAGCGTAATTTAGTATTAGTTATTTTCCTTAATATAAATATAACTAGGTGCTAGTAACCTAGTATATATATTATAAGTATAGCCCTAATTATATATCTAGATATATCTATCTCTACTCTAAGATATATAAGTAAGTTAAAATGCACTAAGATTAGCGCTTCTTAAAATTTTTATTAAAGTTCTTTAAATACTACTAACTTATAGAGTTCTAGGTTAAATATTACTAGTTACTATTCTCTAAGGTAATCTATTAATAGAATAATAACTTTACTATACTATTTAATAAAATAGTAATAAAATCTAGTAAAACTAAGGAATAACTAAATATTAAAGATACTATATAGTATTAGCTAGGTTATAATTACCTTAACTCTTACTAGGTCTATTATAATACCTTTTGCTAATATCTTAAAGCCTAAGAATTTAACTTCCTTAACTAAAAATTAATATTTCTTAAGGTTAATAAAAAGACTTATATCCCTAAGCCTATATAGAATTTATTTAATATATTCTATATACTCCTTAACTATACTACTATATATTAGCGTATTATCTAGGTAAATAATATAGGTCTTATTAATAAGTCCTTTAAGAGTATTATTAATATACTCCTAAAAGATTACTAGTGTATTAACTAGTTTAAATAGTATTATAAGATATTTAAAGTAGCTATAGTAATAATAAAAGGCTATCTTTTACTTATTATCTAAGTAAATATATAGCTAGTAGTATATATCTTTTAGATTAAGAACTATAAAAATAAATATACTTATTAATTAATTAAGAATTTTAGTAATAAAGAGTAAAAAGGCCTTATCCTTAATTATAATCTTATTTAAGCCCCTATAATCTATATAAAGCCTTAATTTCCCTCCTTTCTTTAGAATAAATAAAATTAGGGCTTTAGCTAGGCTAACTAATTTTCTAATTTACCCTTTAAGCTATATACTTATAAGGTACTCTCTAAGAACTAATAGCTCCTTTTTAGCTAAATTATATATAAGCCCCTAAGGTAGTGTTTTCCCTTTTTCTAATTTAATTATATAAGTATAGCCCCCTAGTTTAGAAAGCTTACTTACTAGCTTTTTAGAAAAAATATTTATAAACTCTATATATTTCTTTATAATTATTAGTATAGGGCATTAGGTACTTATACCTTAATTTAATATAGCTTATTTACTACTTATGCTTTCTAAAATTAGTATAACTATAATACCTTTGCTTTTTTACTACTAATAAGTATATTTTAGTAACTATATAGCTACTTTACTATTTAATTATACTTTTATTACTACTAGGTTCTCTAATTAGTCCTTACCCTTTTCTTTCTAATTTTTATTTTTTAGAATACTTAGCCTAATCTTTATTACCCTAAATAGTAATAAAACCGCTACTTATTTTTTCTCCTTATATATTTACTACTTCCTATAAATAAAGGAGAGGTATTTTATAGTTACTAGATATCTTTAAAATCCCTAATCCTAATATATAATTATAGGTAAATATTCTTTAGTTTAATCTATACCTAGTATTATCCCTTTACTTATATTAGTAATATAGTAGCTAACTTAATAGACTTTTATAAATCCTATACTATCTTTTACTTTTATTAATATTTTTAAGATCCCTTAATATAGAATCTCTTTTTAGCTTATACTTTCTAGTACTTAGTCTGATTAGATTATATTCTTCTAATCCTTTTTTAATAATAATTTAGGATAAATTATTAAGAACTATATACTTATATTAAATAGTGCTTTTATAGCTAATCACTAGTTATCTTATTATAAAGATACCTATATTCTTATTCTATTATCTATAGGGTATTCTATAGTAAGATTATATTCCTAGGTCTATACTATTTAAACTAGTATTATATTAGGTAATATAGCTTTATTATTACTTTTACTATACCTCTTAGTTATATACCTATTACTTTTATAGGTAAAATAGTCTAGTATTTAATAAGCTAGTATAGTATATCTAGGCTTTCTATATTTATAGCACACTAGAAATAGCTTTTTTACTTAATCTTTACTTTATTACTATACTTTATTTATAAGTAATATAAAGTATTATCTCTTTCTTTTAAGGTCTTAACTTTTTTTATTACTTTAGCCTAAACTTATTATAACCTTTACTTTCTTACCCTAGCCTTATAACTAGCTCTAAGTTATTAGAATCTCTTAGCTAATTATTTACTTTCTTATAGTATTATTTAAGCTATTTAGAAAAATAGTAATTTATAGATATATAGGGATTACTTTAAGTAACTTAGCTTTTACCTTAGTCTAAGCTTTTATAAAGGCTTAAAATAATTAGTTACTTTTTTACCTAAGATTTAGTAGTGTTCTTATTGCTTCTAAGTATCTTATACTCTTATTTATTATTCTAGTTTTTAGCTATTCTAGAAAACCTACCTATATAAATAATAAGTAATTTATTTACCTATTTATAGCTATATAATATATTTATTATTACTTTATATTATTAGCTAGGTAGCTACTTATATATACTACCTTAGTAGTATTATCCTTAAAGGTATAGTAGTCTAATTTAAATAATATATCTAAATTTACTAGGAAATTCTATAGGTTCTTATATATATCCCCTTTATATATAGGTATTTTTATCTATATCTTAATAAGACTATTTTACTATATAATTACTACTAAGTTACTATAAACTACTAGTAAAACTATAGCTAAAGTTTAAGGGGTAATTATAAGTCCTAAAGAAAGTCTAGCTAATCCTAGATTTACCTTAAGCTCTTTAATCTATACCTTTATTTATAGAATCTCCTATATTTTCTAATAGTAATATAGCTTAGCTTATATAACCTTATAGTATCTTTATAACACTTTATCTAGGTTATTTATATTATCTATACCTTTACCTAGATTAGGATTAGGTAGCGTTTACTATACCTTATTATTATCTATAGTTCTAGATTATAAGGGTTCTTTACCTTTTTAATTATTTATAGCTTTATTATTATAAGGTACTAGTATATTTTATATAAATCTTTAGAGTATTAGCTATATAATAATCTAGCTAATAGTTTATATCCCTAAAAGGGTTTTAAAGAGATTAATTTATTATAGCTTATTTATAAGGTTAAATAAATAAAGTAATAGCTAAGATTCTTATAGTTACTACTAGGAAAATACTAGCTAGGGGTAGGTATATAAAGGTTTTAATCTCTAACCTAGTACTAATAATATATATAGTTTTTAATAAATACCTTACTCTATAAGCACATAGCTATCTTATAGCTAGCTAGCCTCTTTATTATTCACGTGGCCTAAAGGTTCTCTAAAGATTCGCTCTAATAAACGTCCTGTCTCTGACCTCTGCGCTCCTAACACCTAGGGCCTTTCTAGAAGAAGAAGATAATAATAATATATTATTTACGCTAGTTAGCTCTATAGATAGCTATTACTAGTACTCCTGCTGCTAAGTTAAAAGGGAAAACCCTAATCTAGGAAGAAAAACCCTTTTATATTTATATTTAAGCTAGCGCTAGCCTTATAGTAAGCCTACGCTACTTAGTAAGTAGCCTATTATAAGTATTTATTACTAGCTTATACTAGCCTTATTCTATAGAAAAGAAAAAAGGGGAAAGGAAAATATATAAAATAAGTATTCCTAGGCTCTTTAAACCTTATTCTAGTTTAGTAATAAGTTTATCTTAAGTCTCTTTGCTTTTACTTAGGGTAAAGTAAATCTAAGTTTATAATATTAATTTACTTCTTATTTACTTTTACGCTAACTCTTTTATAGCCTTACTTTTTAGCTAACTCTAGCCTAGTCTTACCTTATTAGTCTAATAAAGTATAAGCACTTAGTTTTGCTTAGTTATTATAAGGGGAGGGTAGCTTTAACCTAGGACTAGGATAGTTTTATATTAAGGCTAGTTATATATTATTAGATTTATTAAGCTTAATATGCTTTATTTTTTAAGTAAGTTATCTAATTTATCCCCCCTCTCTCTCTTATTAGGTTTAAAAGAAAGCTCCCCTTCCCTTAGGGACTTACTCTTATTTCTCTTTTTATATTAAACTTCTTATAGGTTTTTCTTTTCTTTTAGACTATTTAGGGCTATTCTAAGCTAGATTTAGATTAATTACTAATGTTTATTATAGATTAGAAGGAGACTTAGTATAATATTAATAAAGCCTATAAGTATTCTAATATTACTATATTTCTAGCTCTAACCTACCTAGGAATCTATAGAGTATAAGGGCTTTCTAAAAAAGTCTATAACTACTAAGTAATATAAGTAAGTTAAGGATAAGGATCTTTTTATAAGTTATATTTGCTTCTATTCTAAGCCTATCCTACTACTAATTTATACTAGCTTAGTAATCTAAAAGATATCTAGTGTGTTTCCTATAAGTCCTATTTAGTTTTAAAGCCTAGGCACTAGTACTATATTATTATTAGTAAGTTAGTCTTATTCTAGCTTAGTAATAAGGCTAATTTGCTTAGTAAGGCTAGCTACTAATATATATTTTAACTATTAGGTATGGAATTATTAATATAATAAGGTAATAATTACCTCTCTTCTAGTTTAGGTCTATAGCTAACTTACCTAGTAGCTAAATATAACTAGCTAGTAAAATAAGCACTAGTGATTAGTTAAGACTTAGGCTTTTATAGCTACTAGGGGTGCTATAAGTGCTTTTAATTTACCTTAGTAATAGCTTAGTTTTAGTACTAACTTTATTTATTCTAAGTCCTAGATAACTTCTAAGACTAGGTTAAGAAACTCTATACTAGTAATTAGGCTAAGAAAAAGCAAAGTGTCTTTATAGTAAGCCTAGACTATACTAGTTTCTCTAAGGAATAGTATTCTAAGCTTATCTTTTAGCTCTAGTACCTTAATATATATATAGTAAAGATAAACTATCTTTTACTTACTACTATCCTTATAAAGAATTATATAAAGATAGTAAAGAATACTATCTTTATTCTAGAAAAGAAGTAATATAGTAGCTAGTTTTTAGTTTAAAGTAAGGGTAGTAGTAAGCTAGTTAGGCTTATAATACCTAGAGTTTTTAGTTAAAATTAATCTAATAATTATTTTAAATATAAAAGTTCTCTATTATAACTATAGTATTAGGTTTGCTTCTAGCTTACTAGCGCTCCTATACTACCTAGTCTATCTCCTAATTTATATCTATATTTAAATAATCTTCTATCTATATCTAGAATTAGCCTAGATTCTCTAATCTTCTAAGTTAGTTAATAGCTAGCTCTTATGCTAATAAGTAGTATTAGAGTCTTCCTATGCCTAGGAACTATCTTACTAGGAATCTTGCTTTTAGGGGGTTATTTAGGGCTAGCCTTGCTTCCTATATATTAGTAAGCTATCTCTATTAGGGTTATCTATAGTTATAGTTACTATAGTTAACTAATATATAGTATTAGTCCTTTACTACCTAGCTATAGCTATATAAGGGTAAAACTACCCTAGGGATATTCCTATAAAATAGGAATTTATTAAGGCCTATCTTCCCTATATATAATTAGATTATTACTAAAGAGATATATTTATCTAGCCTTATATAGAACTTTTAAATCTCCTTTAGGTTATAGGTAAGGGGGTAATTCTTAGTTAGCTCTCTTATATATTTACTTTAGGCTAGCCTTTCTTTATTATACTAGTCTTCCTAGTAATATTTCTATTCCTTATATAAGTCTATATTTAGTTTATTATTTACTAAGGGAGGTTTTCTCCTATAGTATAGTATTATTACTACTAACTTAGCTATAGTTTAGATTTTCTCTATAATTCTATTATTTATAATCCTATCCTTAAACTTTTATTTTATATTATTTAAGTATAAATTAAGGGGAGGATATAAGTCTTAACTTCTAGTTATATAATAGAAGTGGCTTTAAATACCCTTATAATAATCTAGAGGTAGGCTAATTAGTTTACTATAAAGCTTTTTACTACTTCTCTTAGCTTTTCTCCCTTCTTAGTAAGGGTATAGTAAGCACTTACTTTATAGGTAAGAATAGGTTAGACTACTTATATATATAAGAGCTTAGTATCCCTAAAGCTATAGCCTTATACTAATACTACTAGTAAGGATAGTATAAGTTACTACTAGGTAAATTTACCTTTAAGAATGTTTTTATAGGCACTCTAGTTAAGTTTTCTATTAACCTATACTTTAAGGAATCTATATAACTCTATAGGTATTATCTCCTTTATACTAAGTTAGACCCTAGTCTAGGGAGGTTTATAAGACTTACTAAAGTATATAAGTTTAGTTTTAGCTAGGTTAAACTTAACTCTTACTTACTTTACTTATTTCTTATAGATTTTCTATATAGCTTTAAGTCTCTTTTAAGTCTAGGTAATAGTCTTACTAAACGCTACTATATTTATATTATCTATAAATCCTATAGCTACTATACCTAGTATAGCCTAGAGATAAATATAAAGCTTTACTAAGTAAAGTAAGAAGAGAATTAGTAAGAGAGGTAAGCCTTATAAGATACTAGCCTTAATTATAAATAATCTAGAGATTTCTTTATTAAAGCTAAGCTAGTTTATTTTATTTATAAGGAAGCTTTAAATTACTATAATTAGCTATTATAAGACTCCTATTTTAAGGAGTAAATATATTAGGTATAGGTAGCTAACTCTATTAAATACTACTAATATATTTATTTACACTAGTAAGGTAATACTACCCCTTCCCTAGGCCTCTCTAATATACTCTATAAGGACTCTTATTATAGTCTTTATTAATCTATTTGCCTTATTACCTATCTATAGTTTAGGGAGTAGTCCTTTAGCCTTAGTAAAGGCTATAAGCTATATTATAATCGCTGCTTCTATAATTTTTCTAACTATATTAAGTAGTAAGATAGGTCTCTATATATTAGCTTTTCTTATTTCCTTAGTTATTTTACCTAGTTTCCTAATTACTACTACTCTTATAGTTTAGAAATAGGCTAGGAAGTAGCCTATTTCTAGAACTATATTTAGGAGTTAAGCTATAGCATCCTTAGCTAGGTTTTTATAGGCTTTAATAAGGCTTGCTAGGAGTTTGTTATCCCCTAGCGCTTTCTAACTAGCTATGTTTAATAGGACTTTTGTGATCTTATCTTATCCGAATTATTCTTTGTCTAGAAATAGTGCGTTTTTAAGTTCTAGGAAAGAGAGGTCTAGGATGTAGGAGAGGTCTGCTGTGGGTTTAGGAAAGAATCTTTGCGCTAGTACACTGGCTTTATTGTCGTGCGTGGTGGCCGGGTTAGGGTCGTTTTCGCTTCTTTCCAGCAAGATAATAATAATACTATTATTTAATAATAACTTAAACCTAAACCTAAGCCCTTAAGATAATCCCTTTAATCTAATACATATTAAGACTATCTTAATATTATAATATTTAGCAAGAAGAAGGCGCTTCCTTTAGATGCTTGCTAATTAAACCTTACAATTTGTTATTATAATAATAACTTATATAATAATAAAGTAGAAGAAATTACTACCTTATACGCCTTTATAATGCTTAAAGCAGCTAATATAGCTAATACAAAGATTAATATCCTACCTAATTAGTATAAGGCTAAAGTTATAGATAACTATTATAACTTCTAAAGACTTACTAAGAAAAGGGAACTCCTTAAAATCTATAAGAAAAAGTGCTAGGATTTAGTCTTTACTCCTAAAGATATAAAGATCTTTAATAGTTAATAGGTTTATATAGTTAAGTATTTAATTAATTAGAAGCCTTATCTAAAAGCAAGATAGGTTATAAGGGAAGACTAGAACCTAGAGGTTTTTTATAATAAGGACCTCTATATAGTAGTAATATACTTAGTTCCCTTATAAGTATTCTATACACTTATTATATTCTTTAACTATAAATAATAGTAATATAATATTATAAATACCTTCCTTAATGCTAAAGCATAGGGAGATATCTATATTAAATAACCTTATAGCTATTCTAATAGCATAACTAGGGTTTATAAGCTTAATAAAGCTCTCTATAAATTACCTATTTCTTCTCTCTAGTGGTTAGATAATATTACTAAGGAACTTAAAAAGCAGGGATTTAAGTAACTATTAAGCAAACTCTATATTTTTTAATATAATAATATTATACTTCTTCTATATATAGATAATATAATTATTATAGGAAAGACCCTTATAATTATTATAATTATTATTAAGGAATTATAGAAACACTATAAACTAAAGTATCTAGGTAATATTAAGCTTTTCCTTAGTATTAAATTTATTTATAACCACGCTAATTATACTATATTTCTTTATTAAAAGCTCTAGATATAGAGTATTATAAAGAAATTTAATATTAAGAACCTTAATATAATAAACATTCTATAGCTTCTAAAGACTATTATTCTAGCTAATTAGAAAGAACTTAATATAGTCTATAATATCTCTAACTAGGCAAAACACACTAGAAGCTTTAACTAGCTTTTAGTATTTATATAACCTAATATTATGTTTATAGTAAACTAACTTTATAGTATAAATTCTATGCTAAAGTAAGTATATATAGATCTTAAGAAACACCTTTAGTAATACCTTATAGGAGTAGATAATTTAGGAATTATTCTTAGAGAATATAGCCCTTTAAACCCTAAGTTAATACTTTAGGTAAAGGGATTTAGTAATACCTTACTTACTAATAATCTAGATATTAGGTGTTTAACTATAGGGTATATTATAACCCTTGCTAAAGGATATATCCTTTAGTAATTAAAGAAATAAACTCTTATAGCTCTTAGTTCTATAGAAGCTAAATTTATTAACCTTACTCTAACTAGTCTTTTAATACTCTAGGTTACTAAGCTTCTTAATAATTTTAGCATTAAGTAATTATATCTATTACTATTATTTATAGATAGCTAGAATATAAAAGCTAATATGCTTAATAAGAAGTATAGGGGATATACTTATTATATTAATTTGTAATATAAATAGATTATATAAAAAGCTTATTAAGGGGAATTTTATCTTTAATAAATTAGTACTAAATAAATAATTACTAATAGATTTATAAAAGGTCTAGAATACGTTAAACATAGTGATTTTATTTACCTTCTTTAAATAATAAAGGCTAAGGACTTTATAAAGGGAGATATTTTAAAGGCCTTATAAATAGCCTTATTTTCTCTATTTTCCTTTCTTCCTTATATTATTAGCTAGATATACTACTAGGGGCAGTGTTAAGGATATTCACAGCCTTATATTATAGCCTTAGATATTAGGCATTACTCTTATTATCTCCTCTCTTTGTTTAATAATGCATTATACCTATTATTATGCTTTATTAAAGGCTTTGTTTAAAGACCTAGATTTATTGCTTATAGATTTAAAGCTTATAAGCTTCCCTTTTTTCCCTCTATTAGATTCTAAATTCCTAGATAGTAATTCTATATCTTCATCTTCTCTTCTGCTCTCTCTTTGCCTCCGTCTGCATCATTCCACAGGCTGCACGAAGTTTATACGAAGTAAGCTTGCGTTAGCTCCTAGAACAAGATATTAATATGATTTATTAGGATAGCGTGGGACGCACCGCTCTTCACTACTCCGTCATGTCAAGTAGCGCTCGCTGCACACGGCTATTACTAGAGCTTGGGGCTATATTAGCGTCTAATGTTAATAATATTCCACCTCTCTATCATATGAGTCTAAATTATAGTCCAAGTATTGCACAACCATCTTTAGACGCAGGCTGCCGTGTCGATCGGCGCGTCCAGAGACGCATTTAGGAGACGAGATATAAGGCCTAGATGCCTGTAGCCTTCTTCTCACGCTTGGGACCTCCTTGGTTAGGAGAGCCTTTCCGTACAGCAATCCTGTCAACGTCTATACCATAGCTGCTCGCTTGCAATCTTCTGCGACACACAAGTGTGGTCAAAGGTTTTATGATGAAACGCTCTGGCCGTAGCATATCACCGAGGTAGGGAACAGTGAACCTTGAGCCCAGTTAATCCCCGAGGGCAGCACCCTCTTCTAGAAAGGCTCCTCCGGCGGCATCCACGCCAACACCTTTCGTAACGCGGAAGTAAACATTGATAAGCGAGTACCGCTTTATCAGGGATGATCTTGTAGGTCTCGGGGAAGGCCTCAATGGCATCATAAATGGGTTGAGCCTTTTACTCGGCTTACAGCTTGTCATACACTGTCGATGTAATCAGTAATCAGCATTGGTGCCGCTTGTATGAGTGAATTTGGCAGCGGTAGGTCAATGATTCCAGGTTGCGTCATGAGCCAATGCTTCGGGGGCTTATTTGGATCACCTCTGTGAGTCTCTGTGAGTCTGTAGTGGCCGGCTTAGCTCTGTCTCAAATACGGAGACAATTGAACCATGTCTACCATTTCCTTCTCTTGAATCTGACAATGCCAGAGATTGGAGCCTGACATGCTCGCAACGGCGACACTGCTCACGTGGAGATTCATGCTCTCGATCCCACCCAGGCCATAAAGCAACTCGGGAATTAAATTTCACATTACTGCTTCCTGATTACCAAGTTTCGCCCGCTAAACACGCAGCATCGGAATGTTCTTTTTGAGTCAAGGTGGATCCGAGGTGTCTCACCCACCACATGCACTCGTCAATGGTCCATATTGATCAACCTCGTTGGCGGCGCAGCGACAGGAATGCGTTGCTCCTAACTACAGTAGATTTGACAAAAAAATGAATATATATGAACAAGAACCATTTTTCTAATGGTACGTTTGGCTCCAGAGCGAGAAGACAAAATCCCCCAAAGATTCATTGTTCAAATAAGTTCGACTTGGCCAATCCACGCCTCTAGATTTGGCATCCCTGCCCGAATTGTATTGCTGCCCGTTTCTTTGTCATCGAAGTTCTCTTGCTTCACCTTGACAAAAAAATCTTGTTCTGCTCTTCTTTCTGTTTTCGAATTCCCCCGTTTTGTTGCCCCCTCTATTAACTTGTGATGGTTCGTCTCGGGAACCTGCTCATCGTGAGCCTCAACCTAGTCCATGCTCGCTCCCAAGATGACCATCTCGGTGCGGCGGTTCTACAGCGAAACACTGGGAACGACTCCCCTTCTTATGCCTCCAACTTGAAGCGCTTACACCACACTGTGAGGCGTGCCAGAAGCATCATTGAGGATCGAGACGCCTCCATTCCAGTGCCCGAGTCGGAACTGCAAAGCATCTTGGCCAAGATTGAGGATCTTGAAAACCAGGTCAAGGCACTGCTGCAAAGTGGTGATGCTTCTTCGGCACCAGCTGCGGCCGGATCAAGGTCTGGCACCAGCGCGAATCACGACACTAGCGACCAAGATTGCGATGCCGAGAATATGAGCCATGACCTTGGTGAAAGAGCCGTGGTGGACTCTGATGGACAGGTAAGTGGACATTCTTCATTCCGCCGGAACGCTAACTGCCCCATGAAATCAGCTGCGAAGGGGAAGAAAGATGGGGAGGCTGGAGTGCCGTCAGGGGAGAGTCCCGGATCTGGACCGAATGGGTCTGGGAGCGACGGTGATTCGTCCAAGACGGGGACTGGGAGTCCAGAAGACAGTCCAGAGGACAGCCCAGAACGACCAAGTTCAATTGGTAGCTCTCGTGTGAACTCCTCCTCTCCAGCTACTGTGGTTGCCGCTGACGACACTTCGGCCGAGTCATCTGGCTCTCCAGAGGCATCTGATGTGATGGATGAAGACACCTCTTCCAGTATGCCAAACCAAAAGAATGTCGTTCAAGGAGATGTTCCCATCGAGGCGTCCGCGACTGCCGCCACACGAGAGGATATCGAGATCCAAACTCTGCCTGTCAATGACAAATACATAACGACCACAGTCACAAGCACCAAGACGCGCCTGTCGACTGTTGCGGTTGCAATGAAGCATAGCTCCACAGGTGTTTCTCAGAAGGCGGAGATGGAGGACGACAAGCCTACGAGTCCTACAGCCCCTGTGACAGAAACCAAAAAGGGACCCGACAGTGCTGATACAGATGAGCCGAACACGGTCGCATCCCCTCCCAGTGTCGGTGGCTTCAGGAAGTACACCAACAGCACCACCACAGTGGAGAGGGTCTCCAACGGCACGACGGAAAACAAGATTGTGAGCGGTAACAAGGACAAGAATGTGGCGGCGGCACAAGCTCCTTCAAGAAAGAAGAAGCAGGCCCAAAATGCTGTGCCCGACGCCAAGCCATCCGGCCCTCAGCAAAACCAGCCGGATTTGGCCAAGTCCGGGTCCAATGCCAGCAACGTTGCTCAACCAGAAGCAGTGAACAGGGTGCACGAGAAGTTGATGAGCCTCGTCGCTACCGGGGCCCGTTTAGACAGCTCAAATGCTAGCCGCACCGCCGGCAGCATTTCCGAAACGGCCGCCCAGCCCACTGGCGCAGAGAGGTTTGTCAATGGGACTGTGGCGGACAAGTTCTTCAACAGCACTTCTCAGGAATCAGCCCCGAGCAGCAAACCCGATCAGAACAGAGAGCCCGAATCCATTTCCCCGCAGATCAAGATCGTCAACGTCGTCCCCGTCCGCCCCAAGCCATCAGGTGGTAGCTCACCGGCCTGGACTGTGCCACCAACCGCGAAACCCGGGCCGTCCTCGGGCGTCGCCGCGCCTGCCAACGTGACTTCCGTCCGGCCCCTCAGCGGGTTCAAGACTATTCGGACACCGCAGTCCAGGCGTTCGATAATAGCTGAGCGCCGCGACGAACGAAGCTAGGGAGAACGGCTCCCAATTTCGCGACTTTACAGATTGATCAAACGAACGCTTTATGACTTTTTTTTTTTCTCAGCAACTTTTATTCTCCTGGCTTGTTCTTTCTTTCAGGTCTCTCTGCCGGTTTTGTAATGACTGGCGCACGGGTGGTTTATATCTTCTTTCAGGCTGGCGACTTTGATGAATCTATTGTTTTTTAAAAAAATGACCAAGGGAAGGAAGCGTGGGGAAAGGAAATAAGAAGAAAAGATTGTCAATTGGGAGAGCAAAACTCAAGCTAGCACACACACTATCCACGCAAGTTTGTAACAAATACTATTGTTTCTTGATGCTTCGCTCCCCACCTATTATTGACCCTGTCCATCATGGGAAGCTAACTCTGATTCCGCTTTGTCACACAAGCTAATGTAGAAGAAGCCGGAAGCCCGACTCCGCGCCTTGGGGAAGCAATGGCTCGTTCGGGGCGAGGGGGCCGGGAAAAGGCGGAGAAGCCCACTTTTTGCGCAATCGAAAACCTGGAGATGGAATCGCTGGGGTTGGTCCGATCTCGTCGCGTGGCCGGAATGATTCCGGCCAATGGGCCCCACAGATTGTGCAAATTTGGCGCCGGGCAGAGTCGGCAGGAAGTGGGTCCCTTCCCCCTTGCATCAACCCCCACCTTTCCTTGTCGTTTCGGCCAGATTGTACACATTGAACTCGCGCTTCAAGAACCAGGACAGGACTTTGAGCATCGAGGCTGTCGCCCAGTCAGTCTGCGCGCCGTGAGCGAGGCCGGAGACTGAGCGTCACTTCCCCGGCCCTCTGTCGCCGAATGGGCCTCCGGAACGCACGGCAGCCCCCCGTCGTTGGTCGCTCACTCATGTTGGGGGTGCGCGTTCTCGCGACCACCAAAGTGATGGTGACACCCTGAAGCCGCATCTCTCTTACGTGATGGGTGCAAGAATATACTCGGCTTCCTTCCAATAACAGTCCAGATAGAGGGTCCTTGACTCTAGAGTCCTCCGATGCGGCCGCGCTTGGTGACCAGATCCCCGCTCGTGAGGCCGGAACGCATTCCGGCCACCAACTACTTAGGCGGCGGCGCGGGCCCGGGTGACTGAGATGAATTCTGATCTTGTTGTCAACCTTGCCCTAGGACTCAAACCGACCCCCGTCTCCCCAGGCAGTCCAGTGCACATTTTTGTCCATTTGTTAGAGCCAGAAAATAAGGCTTCCCTAGTGCTTCATAACCTCTTTTCCCACGTACACCACTTACACTCACACACACTCATATATACTTACACACACTCACGCACACTCTCTCTCTCAACCCCTTTCCCCAGCCCCCCAACCACAAACTCGCGTTGCACAATGGGTTCCCTAGGTACCACAAGCACCTTCCAGGTTCTGGAAAACCCTCGTCCAGATGACAGGTCCCTCCCAGCCTTCATGGTCTCTACCACACGAGGTTTTCTTCCTCGCATGGACCCCGTCGTCACATTGCCCAAGGAGTTTGACGCCCTCGAGTCTCTGCTCCAGCGCATGCCCGTAAGGACTCTATCGGGAGAGCCCGGCTTGCTCGCCCACAACAAGCTGGGCGACGTCGTCGACAATGAGTTCCCCGACCTCACGGACGAGATGGACAGGTACAAGGAGGACTTGCCCATGATGAACGCCTTGTACCGCGACTACTCCTTCTTGGCGTCGGCTTACTTGCTGGAGCCTTGCCATGAGCGCTTCCTCAGAGGCGAGGAGTACGGTTTGGGCAGACAGGTGCTGCCGAGAAACATTGCACGCCCTATCGCTCGCTGTGCTGACATGTAAGTCTTTTTTTTTGTTGCTGCTCATCTTCAAATCTGTCTCTCTCACTGTTCGGCGGCGCCAACATGTGGAACCTGTCTGCGCAGAATACTGACGTCCTAATCGCAAAGTGCTGGATTCTTACCTTTCATGGAGTACGCTGGCTCATATGCCCTGTACAACTACCGCCTCCAAGACCCATCTCGTGGCCTAGAGTATGACAACCTGCGTCTGATCCGCGCCTTTGAGCACGGTCTTGACCCGAGCTCTTCAGAGGCCGGCTTCGTTCTCGTGCACATTGACATGGTCAAGAACTCGGGCCCCCTGGTCGCCGGTACGGTCAAGTGTCTCGACATCGGGTCCGGCGTCTCCACCCCCATCGGCACCGTGCAGGAGCGCACCATGTTCAACGAGGGCCTCTCCGGCATCCTCGGCGCCCTCAAGAAGATCAACGCCGTCATGGAGACCATGTGGGGCAAGTCCCGGCCTACCGAGCACACCAGTTTCCGCACCTTCATCTTCGGAATCACGTCCCAGAGCATGTTCCCCGACGGCGTCGTCTACGAGGGTCTCAACGACGACAAGCCCGTGTCCTTCCGCGGCGAGAGCGGCGCCAACGACTCCATGGTCCCCCTGATGGACAACTTCCTCCAGGTCCCCATGCCAAACACCCCGCTGACCGAGATCCTCAACGACTTCCGCAAGTACAGGCCCAGCAACCACAGGGACTTCCTCCTCCACGTCAAGGAGGTGTCCGAGTCCAGCAACCTCCGGGGCTTCGCCCTCGCCCTGGCCCCGCATGCCAAGCCCCCCACTGACGAGGAGAGGGATCTCGTCCGCGAGTCTCGCAGCCTGTGGCTCCAGATCCTGGACCAGGTTCGCGACTTCCGTTGGCGGCACTGGTGCTTCGCCAGGGAGTACATCCTCAAGCGGACCTCCCACCCTACTGCCACTGGCGGCAGCCCCATCGTCACCTGGTTGCCCAACCAGCTCGAGGCCGTCCTGGCTGACATGGTCAGCATCGATGACCTCGCCCGCAAGGACGACGCTCGTGGCCTTGGCAAGACTTGCGAGGCTGTCATGGATGGAGCTCTGCGGCAGAGAGAGGCCCTGCGAAAGGAGGTGGACAGGTATTGCGCCGAGCGAGGTGTCTCACGGAAGTAAAGCTGCGCGTCTACTTTTTTTTTTTTTTTTTTTTTGCTCTTTTCCTATTATTGCGAGTAAGCAAAAGTTGGAAGCATCACGGAAACAAGGTTCCTAGATGACTCATTTCGAGGGTGGCTACACCCGTGGCTGGGATAATCCTAATAAGAAGGGAACAATGGAAGATTCAAGGTCTAGGGCTAGTATCGACACTCAACTTTAAAAGGCCAGGGTGCGATCCTGGTTTTCAAAGGTGACCTTGGTAACCTTGCAAGAGATGCCGTATTCTTTTCACGATTTTCGTTTGGATAATGGGTTGCGATCTTTATCTTAATACGGCTGCGTTTTTTTTAGTGAATTTTCTTTGGGTTTTTCCTTTATTTCTTCTTTAATTCCGAGTCCACCTTCACCTCTTCTTCTTCTTCCTTCTAGACCTAACTCTCTTAGACCTCGTTGCCAAAAACAGCGTTAGTCTATGAATGTGTTGGATGGAGGAGAGAAGAAAGTGTCATCACATGGACGTACGTAGTCACTTGCTATGGTTTCACCAAGTCGTTGACTACGAATCAACCACGTCGAGCAGCTTCATGGGAGCGCCACAAGTTACTATTGTGATACATGTGAAGAGGGCAGCGCACCATGATCTGCGTTCTATAGATTTCCTACCTTGGGCAGTTCTGCAAATATCAAATGCTTGGCGATTTTCTAGAGATGTTCACGGCTCTTGTTTTGCCTCCACGTTCTCCATCCACTCTTAACACGAGCCCAAGATTATATGTTTCAAAAGAGCTATTATGGAAATTTCTATTCGTAGGGTTTCGTCCCGCGCCTCTCCTGTCTCGCCGAAGATGGGAGAAGTCGTCCGAGACCGGCACTGCAACCAGCGCTTATACTAACTAGCGCTTATTCGCGCCGTCTCGGTCCCGATCGTCCATGTGCGTGCACGACGAGCCGCCAACGCCATCATCCATATAAAACGACCTCTGTCTAACCGGTTACCAAAACCGAAACAGACATTCGGACCTCGTCCAACTCCATCCATCAACTTCCCCAGACCACACGCACCAAAAAGTCCATCTGAGCAAAAAGAAAAAAAAAGAAAAAAACGAAAAAAGAAAAAAAAGAAGAAGAAGAAGAAGAAAAAGAAGAAAAAGACCGGCACCTCGCAATGTCCACCAGCACAGCACCAAACCCCCCCCCCAACTCACGCGCGCCTCGGTCCAATCCGCCCACGCCCTCATCAAAGCGCACATCCACCGCACGCCGGTCCTCACCAACCGCACTCTCTCGGACCTGGCGTCCTCGCCGCGCGACCTGAGGGGCACGCGGTTCGAGGGCAGGAAGGCCGCGCGCCCGACGCTGCGACTTGTGGTTCAAGTGCGAGAATCTGCAGCGCGCAGGGGCTTTCAAGGTCCGGGGGGCATTTCACGCGCTGGAGAGGCTGATGATGGAGGAGGGATGGGTGGAGGGTGGAGGGAAGGAGAGGGGGGTTGTTACGCACAGTTCTGGTGAGGGGGTTTTCCTTTTTCATTTTTTTTTTAAAAAAATTAGATAATAAACACCATCGCGTACCAGACGACTGACCGGAAAGCAGGGAACCACGCGCAGGCACTCGCGCTCGCGGCGCGCGAGAACAAGATGACGGCGCACGTCATCATGCCCAGCATCTCGGTGGCGCAAAAGATGGCCGCGACAAGGGGGTACGGCGCGAGGGTGTACTTGAGCGGCAGCACGTCGGCGGAGCGGGAGGCGCTCGCCGACAAGGTTATGGGCGAGACGGGGGCGCGACTGGTGTCGCCGCACGACGACCCGAACGTCATGCTCGGGCAGGGCACCATGGGCCTGGAGTTCCAGGAGCAGGTGTCGGGGCGGACGGGCGGCGGCGGCGGGGGGGTCCGCGGCGGCCTCGACGGCATCGTGGCGCCGTGCGGCGGAGGAGGCATGCTGTCGGGCGTGGGCGTGGGCGTGGCGCTGTCGGCCGAGGGCACGGGCATCAGGGTGTTTGGCGCGGAGCCGAGCTACCAGGGGGCCGACGACGCCAAGAGGGGGTGAAGTAGTACCAAAAATGATGGGGATAATGATGGTTGTATTTGTTAAGTCAGTACTCTAGCTAAGCCCTATATAATTATAGTTAACTATTACTTAAGCTATTCTTTACCTTAATAAGCTAGCCTATTTTAGGATAGTGTTACCTATTGATTTTTATAATTTTTTTAGTATTATTGGTTATAGCCAATGCATCTAATTTATTACAACACATAATTATTACTAGTAATACCTAGCTAGTAAAATAATTAATAACTAAATTCTTATAGCTATAGTAATAAATAAGCTCTAAGGTTATAAATATAAGGGGCTATAAGGTTAGAGTAAAGTTTGTAATAAACTTTATAGCTATATTAGCATAAGATATAGTTATAATTTATAACTATAGTTAAACTTAAATTTATTTAAGTTTTGCTTATAGTATAAATTAACGCAATTCCCCCTTTCTCTATAACTGTGTTTTTTCTATCTCTCTTTGCACACTTATGCTTTAAAGCTCTAAGGCAAACCAAACATAACTCATCCTCACTTATCTCTAATTTAATTTGTTATAATCGCTAGGTAGGTTCTATATTACTAATTAACTAATTAACCCCTAACTAATTAGATAATAGCATAGCTAAGGGTAACTAAAAGCTAGGGGTAATAACCACTAGGCTATAGAACCTTTAGGCTATCTAAAAAGCTAATAAAAATCCTAATTAAAAGGAATTTAAGAAAACTAAAGAAAATATAAAGGAATTTAAGAAAAGTAAGAATAAGAAGGGGAATAAAAGACTAGAGAAAAAGGCTAGATATTTAGAAAAGATATTAAAAAACATAGAACTTTAATTATTTAAGCAGTTTTACCTTATGCTTAGGAGGGGATAGTGTTAACTATAACACTAAGAATCTTCTAAATACTATAAGCTATTCTCTCTCTTAATTATTATTCTCTATTCCCTAATAGCTCTATATCTCCTTCTCTAGATTCTAATTAGCTATATCCTAAGTGTTTAGTCTTAGGGGTTATAATCTTTCCTAGCATAGGATATATATCTTTAGATTATTAATATAAATCTTTTAACCTTATTCTTTACCTATAGGTTTAATCTTATATAATACTAATAATAACTTTCTCTTTACTATTAAAAGCTTTCCCTAGGTTTTATAGAACTTCCCTTTTAGCTTATTCTCCTTATTAATTTTCTCCTATATAAGATTACCTTCTTTAAACTATTATAGTAGCTTAGAAGACTCCTTCTTATTATTTACTTTTTAAATTTAAACTAATTCCCTTCTTTTCTCCTATAAATCTAAGTGCTATAGGTTTATTTCTTAAATTAAGACTAGATTATCTTCTAATTTTAATAAGTTTACCTTATCTAGATTATTACTAACTCCTATATGTTTAGTAAATAGGTTAAATCCTAATATTATTATTACTAGTATTATCCCTATGCTTAATATAAACTAATTATTTAGAATAACTATAATACTGTTAGTATCTATCAGGATACTATTAACCTACGCATAGGGTTTTCAGGGGTGGACTAAATTATATATAATTATTATATATAATTATTATATATTCTAGTTTACTCTCTAAAGCAAAAAGAGAGATTAAATAAAAGTATATAGAGTACACTATTTATAATAGAAAAAGAGGCCTTACTTAGAGTTATATACAAAGAGGCTATATATACTAATTCTAATCGTGGCGTGGTTAACCTAGGCACGTGGGTTCGCAATGCAACGCCCCTAGCTAATTAAAGGCACCTATAACCTATTAATATTATGCTTATTCTAACACTAGAAACTCTCTCTTTTTAATATAACTATTAATAGATAATATTAATAGGTAAATTAAAGAGAATATAAAAAGAATAGCTAAGATTAAATAATTATATATAATATTATATAAAGAAAATAAGAAAAACGCTATAAAAACCTAGATTTAGTCTATAACCTTACTAAGAAAGGATAGGTTAGGATATTAGATCTATAACCACTATTAGTTAATAATATATAGGAAAGGATTAGTTAATCTAACCTCTTCCTAATCCGCGGATCTAAAAGGACACTAATCCCTTAAATCGGTTAAATCCGCGAATTAGAATACAGGCAAGGTTAAGAGCTTTAATTAGCTTAAAACACTATATAACTAGCCTAAAGGCTATAGTTATATAACCTATTCTTTTATCCTTATAGTTGCTAAATTATTTATAATAAACTTCTTAAATACCTTATTTAGTAATACCTTTATAAATACATTAGTAAGGTTATTATCCCTATTAATTGTGAGGCCCCACTCACAATACAGGCGCGCCACCCACGCGCCTCGCGGGCAGGCCGCACCCTAGGGCTAGGTCCACGTGACACTAGCGAGCCGCTAGCTATAAGCTAGTAACTTACACGTATAACACACTTAGACCTAGTAAGCTTTAGTTAATATACTAGAGTTCCCTATACCTCTTGCCTAGCTATTATTATTCTTATAATTCTAAAGCTTCTCCTACTAGCTACCTAAGAGTAATATAGGGAGGAGAACTACTTAATTTACTAGAGTAATATTAGATAATAACTAGAGCTAATTAAATAAGGGTAGCACTATAGATAAAAACATACTATATTCTATAAAGGCTATACTTAAAATTAAACCCTCTAACCTTAGTACTAAAACTATAGTAATAATAAAGTAAGTTACTTAGCTTAGTGCTATAGCTACTATAATAATAAAGCAAATTACCTAGCTTAAATAACTCTAGAAACTATAAGAATAAGAAAAAAAGCTTATTAGCTTACTATAGTTAGGTAAAGGGGAAATATAAGAGAAAAGAAAGCAAAGAGCTAGTACCTTCTCTAGTTAGAGTAGCTAAGAGATTAAGGTCTAGAATATTACTAAGCTCTAATACCCTATAAACCTATAGAAGTATAAGATATAGCTTAATAACCTAAACTATACCTTTAATAGGGTAAAGAAGAAGTATTAGTATAACTATTAAAAAATCCTTTTTATACTTAACTATATATATACTAACTACTAGGTAAGATAGGATAAATACCTTAAGGAATAATAGGCTAATAGCTATAATAACCTTAAAGATAATTAGGATGCTTTCTAGACCTAGATACTTATATTACTTAGAGATACTATAAACCATAATATATAAATAGCTACATAGCTAGAGAACGCAAAGTAATATAAGAGCTAGAGCCCTATTAAATTTAGTATTTACTTAGATTTACTAGAGAAATATCTAGAAAGAGCCTTTAAAAAGTCTTATACTCTTATATTCTTTATAAAACTACTCCCTAACCTATAGGGCTATATTAACCTATATTCCTTAATTATAGGATAGACTTAAGAAGAGGTTATATAACTTACCTAGTAATTTTAGGAGGTAATGCTAAAAAATAAGCAAAAGCCTAAGTATTTAGGAGATAAAGGCCTATATAAAACCCCCTAATATTAAAGATATAATTCCCTATAGGGTTATAAACCTTATAAGGATTAAAAGAATAAGGACTAGGAAAAGGGCCTAGCTACTTACCTAAATAATAGTAAAGTAAGGGGGAAAAGATAATATTATAACTATAGTAGCATAGAATATCTTACCTATAACTATAATAAGCTAAAGAAAGAGCCCTAAGAAAACTAGGGAAACATGCTAAGGCAGAAGTAAATGCCCTTATCTCTGCCTTAAACACTAAGATACTAATAGGGTGTAGATTCTATACACTAGTTACTATTTATAGGCATAAAGATATTAAAACAGTAGCGAATCTTAATAGCTATGCTAAGATTAATATTATTAGTGCTAAATTTATAAAGAACTATAAGCTTAACTAGGCTAAGGCTATAGCACCTATTCTTAAGGTAGTAAGGGCCCTTATAGTCCCTTAATATAGTATCTATAAGGTACTTATTATAATTAAGGACTTAAGGGGAGAAGAAAAGGACCTTAAGTTACTATATATAGCTATAGATAAGGACCTAAGAGTAAGGGGAAGCCCTCTCTTAATTAGAATATATACACTTACTAAAGAATATATATATCTTTACTTATACTTATAAGAGTAATAGTTTAAGAAAAAGAGAATAGCCTTTTTACTTATAACTCCCTATAAGTTTATAAAGGTAATATATAATAAGACTATTATATATGCTATTATAGGAGTTATAGAAAATAAGTTTATTACCCTTAAAGATAATAAGAAGGCAAAAGTATATAGAACTATTAAGGATATCCCTAAGAAACTATATAAGTTTAAAGATATGTTTATATTAGATAAGGCAAGAAGCTTACTATTAAAAAAAGAGACTAATTATATAATTAACCTAATACCTAGGGCTATACCCTTATATAGACTAATTTACTCTCTATCCTAAAGTAAGCTAAAAGAGCTCTAGGAATATATTAATAAAAACCTATAGAAAGGCTAGATAAGACTATCTAAGAGCCCTATAGGCATGCCTATCCTATTTATACTAAAGAAGGATAAAACGCTTTAACTATATATAGATTATTAAGGGCTTAATAAAGTAATATAAAAGAATTACTATGCTCTCCCCCTAATTTTAAAGATCCTAGACTAGTGTTAAGGAGCTTATTATTTCTTAAAGATTAATATTAAGGATACTTACTATTAAATTTATATTAAAGAGGGTAATAAGTAAAAGACTGTATTTTATACCTATTATAGACACTATAAATATCTTATAATGCCTTTTAGGTTAACTAATGCCCTAGCTACCTTTTAAAGCTATATTTATAAAGCGCTTTATAGGCTAGTTAATACTATTTATATAGTATATCTAGATAATATCCTTATTTTCTTAAAAATATAAGAAAAGCACACTATATATATTAAGGAAGTTCTAGAATATATAAGGTTAGTAAAGCTATATATAAAACCCTTAAAGTGCTTATTTTACTAAGAGTCTATAGAATTCCTAGGGTTTATCCTATTAGTTAATAGGATTTTAATAGATATATAAAGGGTTAATATAATCTAGGATTAGAAGGAGCCTAAGAGCTTTAAAGATATATAGTTTTTCCTTAGTTTCTATAACTTTTACTAATAGTTTATCTATAAATACTCTAGGGTTATAATACCCCTATATATATTAATAAAAGGTAGTTAAAATAGCATCTAGACTAGGAAGTTTATATTTAAAGCAAAGGAGTAGCTAGCGTTTAGCTAGCTAAAAGATACCTTTTAGTAAGCGCCTCTCCTCTATTATTATAACCTAAGTTAGCTAGTGTGTATTAAGATAAATACTTTAGTCTTTATAATAGTAAGAATCCTATCTTAATAAAATAATAAGGGATGCTAGTACTTAGTAGCCTTTTAGTTAAGGAAGTTTATAGATACTAAGTATAATTATAGTATAGCTAACTAAGAGTTACTTACTATAGTAAAGTTATTTAAACACTAGTAATACTATATTAAAGGTATAGTAACTCTAGTTAAGGTCCTATTAAACTATTATAACCTATAGACCTTTATAAGGCAGTAGAAGTTAAATAGAAAGCAAGCTAGATAGTATATATTTCTCTACCCTTTTTACTTTATAATTAGGCATAGACTAGGGAAAAGTAACCTAGTAAATACGCTATTAAGAAAGTCTAATTATAAAGGTAAACCCCTAATAAATAAAGCACTTTTACTAGAACTTTAAAAAAAGATAGTAGCTACTAAAGAAGTAATAAAAGAAAATATACTAATATATTAAAGAAGATATAGTAAGATACCTTTAGGGAAGGAAAATACCCTAGTCTTAAATATAAAAAGGCTTAATAAGATATCTTTAAGGGAGGAAAATGCCTTAGCTACTATAGAGAGAGCTCCTAAGGTAAGAGTAGCCTAGTTAAGAGGCTAGATAGCCACTATAAATCTAGTAAAAGATTAGCTAAATAAGGGTGATTTCTAGGAGAAGGTAGTGTGTGTCTAAGATATTAGCATAGTATAAGAGATATAGGGGGCTATTATATTACTAAATCCTTACTAATCTAGGCTAAATAAACTATTAGTATAACTACTATAGAAGGCATAGAGTTAAGACCTAGATCTATAAAGGTAGAATAGTAAGATAAATAAATCCCTAGTAAAAGGGGAGAGAAAAGCTAGTCTATAGTTATATAGTGTAAGAGGTCTCTTAATATACTAAGACTAGGTAGTTATTCCCTAGGAGCCTATCTTATAATAGGAGCTTCTATAGCTATACTATAATAATTCGCTAGTAAGTTACTTTAGGACTAAGTGCACTCTAGAGCTACTAAAGCATTACTTCTAGTAGCTAGCTATAAGTAAGTCTATTTTAGACTATATTATAAGCTATAGGGTTTGCTAATAGATAGTAGCTAGATAGTATTACTTATATAGAATCCTTAAATTACTACTAATACTAAGGTAACTATAGGTAAAGATCTTAATAGACTTTATTATAGGATTACTTACTACGTAAGTAGGTAAGCAAGAAACTAACGTAATCCTAGTGATTATAAACTAATTCACTAAGTACTCTATTTTCCTACTTATAACTATAACTATTAATATAGCTAAATTAGTAAAGCTTTTTTATAGGGAAATTAAACTATAATTTAGGGCACTAGAGGGCATTATATCTAATAGGGGATTAGTCTTTATAAGCTAATTTTAGTTAGATTTATACTACCTATTATCCGTAAAATAGAGGCTTTCTATAGCGTTTTACCCCTAAACTAATAGATAGATAAAGAGAATAAACTAAGTACTTAAACATTATCTCTAATGCTTTGCTATAGAAAACTAGCAAATATAGCCTAAACTACTCCTAATAGCCTAATTTATATATAATAATATAGTAAATAGGACTATAGGTTATTCCCTAAACTACTCCCTTATAGGCTATTTACCTAAGTTTTATCTAGCTCTTAGGGATAAGATTAAAGAAGGGGAGGTGCTAGAGGCCTATATATATATTATAAAATTATATAAAGTTAGAGAGTAACTAGAGAAAAACTAGGTAAAAGCCACTAAAGCCTAGGCAAAGTACTATAATAAACACTACTAGCTATTAACTCTAAAAAAAGGTAATCTAGTACTACTATTAGTAAAGAATATTAGGCTTAAGGATATAAAAAGAAAGCTAATCCCTAGGTTTATTAGGCTATTCTAGGTACTTAATACTATAGGAAAATAGGTATACTAACTTACGCTACCTAAAAAATATAGCTAACTATATAATATATTCTATATTAGCTTACTAGAGCTATAGAATTACTATAAATACGCTAAGAAAGAGAATATACCTATACTAGATCTTAAGGATAAAGAAAATAAGTATAAAGTTAAAGAGGTTAAGGACTATAGAAAGACTTATAAAGGTAATAAATACCTAGTAAAATAGAAGGGCTAGCCTAGTAAATATAACTAATAGGTCCTAGCTAAAGATATAGAAAGTGCTTAATATATAATTTAGATATTTTACTAAAGCAAATCCTGTAAGAAAAGTAGTAAGATATAGGTAAACTATAGGTAAAGAGATATAATATTCCTATAAAAAAGGCCTAGCCTTACTAGCTACTATTATACTCTAAACTAAAAACCTTAAACTACTTACTAAAAAATAAAGGAAAATATGCTTATAAAGTAAGGAGAGTAAGGGGAAACCCCTTTATTATAGCCCTAATATAGGAAAAGACCTAACTACCTAAAATATAGTACTTAGCGCTATTCTTATCCTTACTAATTAGCTCCTATATTACCTAGGAAAAGCAATGTTTTGCTATACCCTAAGGTATAAAACCTAGGTTATAAAACTATAGATATAAAGTTACCCTTACTTTCTAGATATAGTAAAGTTAGTTATAATTTAGCTATAAAAAGTTAGTAAATAGGTAGTAAAAAGGAGCGGAATACTTACTACCCCTAGGATAGAAGCTAGAAATATAGTAATAGAAAGTTACTATTATAAAATAATATACTAATTATATAAAATTAATATCTCTTGCCCTAAAATATAAGTAAAAGGCTAGTATATTAAGGAGGAAAATATAAACCTAGTAAACCTTTATAGCCTTAGTAAGGCTAAATATAATATAGTATACTATATTAGTATAGTTAAAGCCTATTATTAAATTAAGGTAAGTCTTAGTAAAACTAAAGTAAGTCTTCTCTAAAAATAAATAGTTATTAGGGTTATTAGGTTTTATACTACTAAGGATACCTATAAGAGTTTCTACCTAATCTAGGAGTATTAATAAATCTAAAAAATTACCCTTTATTATTACTATATACTATATAGAAATATTAGTAATAAGGTACTAAAAGATAGAGAAATAATAGTATACTTATAGTATTATAAGTATCCCTATACTTATAATACTAGATATAATATTTAGAATATTTTACTACTATAGTAGTGAATATTAGGCTAGGGAATTAGTAGTTAATCTAGGGAAGTTTAGGGGCTAAAGAAAGGCTTTTCTTAAACTTAGCGTATTTAGTGTATAAATAGTATATATAAGAGTATTACTTTAAGTAAATATATTTCTTAGCTATAATAAGATTAAGGTAAGTAATAAGGGAAATATAATAGTAACTAAAGATATAATAATGTTTTTAAAAAGCTTAACTATAGATATAAAGGGGAAAAGTCTATAAGATAATAGTGTATTATAAGTAAATTTATACTTAAACACTATCTAATATTTATTATTATTTTAATTACTAGTAGATTAGCAAATAGCTATATAGAAGCTAGTAGAAGCTATTTAGAAGCCTAGCTATAAGTAGGGGGGTAATTATAAGGCCCTACTCACAATATAGGCGCGTTACCCACGCGCCCCGCGGGCAGGCCACACCCTAGGGCTAGGTCCACGTAACACTAGCAAGCCGCTAGCTATAAGCTAGCGACTCGCACGCATAACACACTTAGACCTAGCAAGCTTTAGTTAATATACTAGAGTCCCCTATACCTCTTGCCTAGCTATCATTATTCTCACATTAATCCATCTAATCTCACAGATCTTGCGTTGCTTATATAATTAACAAAGGGCTATAATATTCATTATAAGGCGCTTCTCTTTTATAGTACTAAGCTTAATAAGACATTTATATAGGGAGTATAAATTAGTATATATAATAATAGGGATTATAGGTAGGTTTAATTAATAAGTGATTAATCCAAGCGTTATTGCAATTACATAAGCTATATTAGCACTAGTAACTATACTATAGATCTTAGAAGTAAGTACACTTCTTATAACTCTCTTACTCTTTATAAAGCTATAGTGTATAATATTACCTTAGATTATAAAGGTACTTTCCTTATAGACTTTAGTAGCTAGGATAAGTATATAGCCTAGCTAGGAAGTAAGATCTTAGTTATTAGCAAAAGATCTATCTATAAATATAAAGAGCTTTACCTTTTTAAGATTAAATAGTATAAATCTTAATTCTTAATTAGGATAATTAATCTACTACTAAATTTATTAGTTAAGGTTCTTTATATCTTTAAGCATTAGCTCCTAGTGCTATATAGTAATAGAGAGGTTAAAATAGGCTTTAGGCTAATAGATTAAGGCAATATACGCGCCTCTAGCCTGTTATTCTATATATGCCTATTTTAAATTAGTTAGTAGGATTAATTAGAGCTTTTTACTCTAGCCTTTCTATTATAGTATAATTATATTATTTTTAAGAGTAATAATACTACTATTAAAGGTTAGTAGGTTTCCTATAGAAAGGATTTACTTTAGTTTAGTAGTAAAAGAAGTAGTAATTAATTAATCTTCCTCTTATTAAGAGAACTTATAATTAAATAGTCTAATTATATTATTAGTCTATATCCTTATATATATAAAGGTTAGGTTCTCCTTTATTATTATAAGTAAGCATAGGTTAAATATAAAGGTTATTATCTAGAGTATCTCTCTATAGTAATAATAATATATTACTTACTAGTATATGCTAGCTTCTATAATACTATATAGAGGCTTAATAACTTATATTATTATATCTCTAGGGTATAGGTAATAGATCTAGATAGGGATCTAGGCTAGAATAATATAGCTAAGGAGTGTCTATACTTACATATAGGCCTATATAATATTATAAAGCTAGAGAATAAGGCCTAGCTATAATAACATAAGTGTTATTATAAGGATTAATTATTAGCTAGCTTATTAGATTATTAGGGCCTATGTGAGAATCGCTAGCTTTTCCTTATTGCTATAGCCTTAGATTATAAGCCTTAACTTCTTATATAGATTTATTATCTTGCCCTTTACCTTATTAATAATATAGGAATTAAAGATTTAAACTCTACTATATTCTTTTTTATTATATCTAATAAATTTAAATATACCTTATTTAATTAAAGCATTAATCTTAGCCTTAGTAAATAGTTTAAAGGGCTTACTAGGGGTCTTAATAATTCCTTCCTTATATAATTAAATTATAAGCTTAAGATTAAAGCTTTCCTTAGCTAATAGAAAGATATTAGTCTTATCTTTTATTTAATCTATATAATTAATATTAGATGTAATAGGAGGGTTCTTTTAAGGTCTTCTAGGTCCTTACTTTAGGGGAATAATAGGAGAGATAGCTATAGGCTATAGAGGGGTATCCTAGTTCTTTACGCTCTAGGGGGGTCTCTCCTTATTAGAATCTTTATAAAAAGGCCTAATAGAGATTAATCTAAAGGCCTTAGGGCCTTAAGGGAGCTTAAGAGTGTAGGTTTTATATTTTATAGATAAGAGCTTATAAGGGCCTCTTTATCCTTTACCTTTACGCTATATATAGGCAATCCTAGCAGGAGGTTAATAGTGCTAGAGGTGTTAGGACTATTCCTTATATTAAGGGCATTACTAACCTTTTACTAGGCATAAATACGCTTAACTTTCTTTATTACTAATTAGATTGTAAGCGCTTATTATATAATAGGGTTAGGGTTAGGGTTAGGGTTAGGGTTAGGGTTAGGGTTAGGGTTAGGGTTAGGGTTAGGGTTAGGGTTAGGGTTAGGGTTAGGGTTAGGGTTAGGGTTAGGGTTA